>JAHLJT010009355.1:95104536-95528547 GCA_031308135.1 Acheta domesticus
CCGTGTTTATATATTTATTGTGTCTGAACAATACCCTTTCTTCATTATCTCCAAGGTAAAGCAATTTTCGAAAAAAATTGATAGGAATTAGTATTGGATCAATAATTTATTCCCCCGTAAGTACACGCTCTAGTTTTATTCAGTATCCTGAATTGCATAATAGGTCCCTAAAATGCCAATACTTTGCCTCTATCTAGAAAATGATATTATAATTACATTGTCAAGCATTACAAACCTCTTAACCATAAGAGACTAAGGAACTTGTGATAATTTTCCCCATGTTTTTTCTCGGAAAATTTTAAAGTAATTTGGATATAAAAATTCAGTCACTTTGAGCGGGACGGCCCATTCCGCTTTGATTTTAATCCGTAGGTATTGCAAGATATATCCATCACGTTGCAGCATTCTGAATAAAATATTTCATTGTCTACAGGAAGGTGCATATAATTACATGTACCTTGATTGAGAATTTATTTCAGAAGAGTCTGAAGAATGTGCAGTGTAGTATCCTGCTAAACCAACGTTTTATTCATTTGACAACAATGTATCCATTATTTACAACCGTTTTTGTAGCTCATCTACACCAAACATCTCCCAATGTCAAGTTATCCATTATTAAGCACGCCCATAGGTGGAGATGAACAATATAACAATGAAAGAAATCATGGCGGTGAATATTCTCGCCATCACCAGAGTAAGAAATAGAGAGCGGTTCGTAAATACTCGTCTTTGCATTAATGTGTTATTGTTTCAGACTAATAGAGATAAGTCAACACATTTCTCTCTTAGACGGGGCGAGATGACTTGACCTCGAATTGTTTTGAATGTTTTCTAACCAAGTTAATATCCAGTTATTTAACAAATTTTAGGCTGGGAACTACTCAGTTTATCAGTTAAATTTCTAAACAATTTATCTCCATTTAGATTCAAAATCGTACTTTTGAACCGTAATGTAAGTGTAAAAACAATATTGGAGAGCATTCATGTTTGTAAAGAAAAAGTTAGTTGTAATAATAGTAAAATGAGATCATGTTAGTTAAATGATTGAATATAAAATGTGTTCTATAAAAACCGTACTTAATAACTATTAATAAAGGAAATTTTTTCTTTAACTCTGACAATGTAGTTTTGACCATGTAAGTGTAACAGCGTCCCCTGGAATACAGGCCGCTAGAGGGCGCTGATTTGATACATGTATATCACTTCGTAATACATGTATCAAAGAAACATCAGAATTCTCCATAGATACGAAACAAACATTTTATAATTTATTACATTAATGAGGTTAAAATTAAAATATTGTAATTATCCTGTCAGTAATTAAAGTAATAAAATAATCAAATGTGAATGCCTTTTCCATTGCTCGGTTTGGACATTGTTTCTACTACTTATTGTAAAATATGGCTTCCTATTGCACTGCTCAATATTACATATCGAAAAAATGTAATAAATTAATAATTTCAAATAGTACGTCATTATTTAATCGTAAATAAGAGAATCTTTAAGTGTTACATATGTTTGAACATTGTTTAAAGATGCTAACACGAAAGAAAACAAAAATAATTAATTCTGACACACCTTGAGTATACAATATTATTTTGATTACTTTGCCACTAATTACTGTAACTGTCTACTGTATGCAACTTTAATACTAGGCAGTTTCCAAAATTAGTCTGAATATGAATTATAAATCAATTATATTTTAAAAAATCCATTCAATTTAGTAAAATGTAATACTCCACAACAAGATCCGACATTTCGTGTGAATTATAACAGCACAAAACTTTCTCCCGAATCAACGATGAACTGACACTGTAAATATGAATAAGAGCCGATTAAAAATAATGTAAATATCGACTTTTTTTCAAGTAGAAGTGGTAATAGTACTTACATTGCGGCCAATGCTCCTGTCAGATCACTTTCCTCTGAAATACTGGAAGAGTTTTGCGTGCTTTGTATTCTTTTATCGAGCGTCTGTGGTTTGCCCTTTCACCCAAAAGCTCATTGGCTGCTTTTTACCGCTTAAACAGTCGATACATACTACTCGAGATATTCTCTTTGACACGTACGAACATAAAAATTTGATGTTTGAAATATCTTCACTGTTCCGTATATCGCACATTCTGGTATTATGGGGCGTAAATTTAAATAAATGAGAAAACCCTCTTTTAAACATTTATAGATCTCGAGGATGACTTAATGAATACAACGTTGGATCACTGATTGTGAGAATAACCCATATCACTTAAACACTCAGCGGTGGGTTGAAGTTCATCTCGAATATTTTTATTATCGAAATAAGACTAAAAGGAGTCTTATTTTTCAGAAACTTTTCTCGGAGGTTATAACCTCCAACTAGTTCCCTCTCTTCAAAGTTATCGGCCTATTAGTCACCTCCGTATCAGTACGTTATTACTCAAGTTATCAGACGAATTAAACACACAACTATTAAGCAATATTAATTGATGGCTAATTTCGTCCATCAATCAGTTACATTCTATAAACAACAATGTGAAAAATCGTTATGTAATAGATTTATAAATCAAAGAAAAGCGTGTAGTCTGAAAATTCTTACTCCAGGAAGAATAAATAAAAGGGGCAATTTTAAATTTAAATAAAACAAATGAAATTTTACATAGTGAACATATTACTCTTTAAAAAAATAAATGCATTATTAACCGAGAAAAACGTTCAAATCTCAAATCAATAAATAAATATAAATCACTAATCGGTTGTGAACACATTTATCGGTATTTTAATAGAATCTAGACGTCAGTTATACATATTTCACAATTTTTGTTAAAAATATTATGTTTGAAAAAGTATCTACGTAAGCCATTTTATAACCATTGTATATTAATTGGAAACTTGCGCTATTGTTAATAATTTAACGACACAAATAACTTTGTTACACTCGTTGAACATGTAACGAGAAGTGGTTTCAGTATAAAGACCGTGATATCAATTACTTGTAATTTCAAATTAAATTAATTTTGTTTCACTTTGTGTCTCCCACTTCCCTCGCGTACATAGGCGAAAAAATTGCAATCGTAAGAAAAATCGATATTAAAATATTGTGACAATACACTTTCTGAGTATTTTTTAATACTTTTTTGGAACGTCATTAGCCCACAAGCGGAGTTTCTGCTAATGCACATCAGTCTCCTTTAACCTCAGGAAGGTCCTGGGAATTTGGAAGGTATTTCTCAAGAACATTACTTAAAGAACATTATGAAATTTAACATGGTATCAAAAACTACTTTAGTGTTTCAACAAAAGTACGTGCTCTTAATAAGATGGGAAAGACTACATCAATTTCAAAAATTTCAAATGTTCAATTTTTGCAACTAGACGTAGAAATTATGTTCGGTGATTAGGAGTGGTGAAATTATTCTTCTCTTCCAACATACATCTGTCCTTCTTCTTCATCTTTTTCTTACTATTATTATTAAATATATATTTGAATCTGAATGTGTATTTTCTCAATTTTGTGAATAATTTATTGACAAGGTTTAATACCCTGGAGTCAAAAACATGAACAGGGTTTGTATTAATCAAGGCGTCGTTGTGAAGGAATTTCTATGATAATATTTTTGATTTAGAAAAGTGATGTTCAATTGAGTCGAACCAGACGGCTGAACTATTTTCTGAGAATTTATAATGAACGTAGAAAATATGAAATAACCAATTAAAAATATAGAGTATTTCTTTTTGAACTTAGATTTTAGAAGATTAATTAAAGAAACATTTTTGAACTGTAGTAAGAGTTTCACGTATGATTACTTGAAAGTAAATTTTATTGTATAGAAAAACTAGTGGTGCTACAGAATGGCACAGACTTTCCCATATTAGTTTTCTATTTTCTTGGGTCATCGCTAGCTATTCGCAATTGCCACATACTCTTTCTTGCCAGCTACCATCTATCACCACCAACAGTACATTTTTTTTGTCATTTTCTTAATTTTTCAGTTTCCTATTGGTAGAACGAAAATATTAATTTTAGAATATTAAAGAACACAAAATCCGACCCGTAAATGGCAATTTTCTTTTAAAAATTATGTGCCGTTTAAGAGAAAATGGCGTTTTAGCACTACTAAAAATGCGAAATTTGAAGCTCATTTTCACAGAAAATGATTGAGTTTTCAAAATACTTTATTGGAAGTTATTTGAAGCACTTACACTCACAAATATAATTATGTTTACAAATTGCTGGTAATGTGCATATTAAAGATGTGAGAGATCTTTCAAAAAAATTACAATTATGTAATTTTTGAAAAAACAAAAAAATTACTCAAAATAAACTTTACGCTATAATAAAGAGTGTAATTAGCACTATCCGTTTCAAAAGTTTCAAGAAAAAAATTGCAGCCATATACGAGAAAATGGCGTTTGAGCATTTCTGAAAATGCCGAAATTTGAGCTACTTTTCACAGAAAACGGTAGTGTTTTCGAGAAACTTTACTTGACATTATTTAAAGCATATATACTCGTAAATATAGTAATGTGAAAAAATCGCCGATAATGTAAATATTAACGACGTGAGAGACAAGTAAAAAATTTACATTTTTGTAATTTTTGAAAAAACCAACCGATAGACCAAAATGGGTTTTATGTCATTGATAGAGTACATTTACCACCATCCCTACTAAAAGTTTAAAGAAACAATTTGGAGCCGTTTTTGAAAAAGTCTTGTTTTTGTAATTTTTTAAAATTGCACATATTGCACGAAAACTACCAAAATTTTGAAAAACATTTACATGACTTTTATTAAAGAACTCAATATGCAGAACAAAGATGCCGAAAAAAATTCAAACTTTCACAATTTTCGAAAATTTAGAGCTGTACGTGAAAATCGGACCTATGCCATGTTAAAAGGTGTATTTTCCTCTATTCATACAAGAAATTTAAAGAAAAAATTTGGAGCCGTTTTTGAGAAAATGTTGAAAATCCCCGGGGGGCTTCATATAAAGTACCCCCAAATTTTGAAGAATCTTTTTCAAAATCTCAAAGCTTCGACTAGAATAAGATTGACCGGGAATATCCATTTTGGAAGAAATCGTACGTATGGTTTAGGCGCTAGCAGTGTTCACAGACGGACAGACGGACGGACGGACAGACGGACGTTTTCCTTTCAATTGGGTTTTCGGTATCAAGGACCTAGTAAACAGGGTTTCTGGCTACACTACGTGTTAGGGGATTTTTTCCTAATTTAGCAACTGGTTTTATCCACTTATTCGTTTTCACGGCCCAGCAATTAATTTTTTCCGCCGAAAATTGGCCATTTTTTCGCGCAGCATTACATAACTTTCCCTATACTACGTATATCACTCCGTGTATACGTACGTATACGGGAAAGTAATACCTGAATCATGAAACAAATGATGTCATAAAAATGTGTTTCGGGTATAATACATTTTCCTTTTATTTGTTTCACGATCAATCTCCATTACATTTATTAATTTGGCTTTCGGTGATTTGAGAAACTACTGAGTTCTGGTAGTTGGAAATCACACGGAAGCAAAAGAATGAATGAAACGCATAGTCTGATCTCAAGAAGAGTTCATAAGCAACGATAGGAAACACTTGGAAAGGAAATTAGGATATAATTATTCAATAAATCAACGAATACGTACAACATTTACATTCAGAGGAACAATTGACAAAATAGTCAAACACATTTTCAAGATGAGAAAATGCTCACAATATCCTACATTCCATCAACTAAATGTCTCCCAATTCTACTCTTGGTTGGGAGAAAATTTCGGGAAAAGGCTTCCGCGGCCGTTGTAAGTGAATATTGATTCTGGGATCGTAAACCACTGTCGTTCTCAGGAGCCATAATCTTAGTGCTTGTTGTATACATTCCTCGAGGTAAAATTCTGCATTGAAATATGTAAGATCTGCTGGTGAGTAGTACGTCGGCTTGCGTGTTTTCTCCTGATTGATTGATTGTTCGTGATTCCGGGCGCGTCAAACTAAGAGGTCATTTGTCCCGTAAGTGTAGTGCGTGTTCTTTCATCGGGATATGGTGAACTTTTCCCCTCTGGATAGCGCGATCCGGCGCCGACCTACCGTCGACTAGCGGGGTTTTCCCCTCAATCAGGTATCTCCCACCAGCCGGGTACCGCCCCAGCCGGGACAAGCTCTAAGCTCCCGACCGGTCTCCAGGCATGTGTGGTAGTGTAGTGCATGTTAGTGTGAGTGTAAAGGGTGAGGATAGGACAAGGAAGAGGAAGGAAAGGTCGCGCGCGGTCCGTGGCCCGATTGTTAGGATACTGCTCCGGCATTTGCCAGGCGTTGATCGGAGACACCACGGAGAACTGCCGATCAGAGCAGCCGGCCGCTAGAATTCTCCCCCAGACCGCGACTGAATTCGACCTAGCTAACAAGTCAGTGTCGAAAATCCTGTCGCCGTCGAGGCTCGCACCAAGGACCTCCCGGTCAGAAGGTTTTCTCCTCCGAGTATCCTTCCGCAATGGGGCACAGCCCCAATCATGACAGATTTTTAACTCTCTACGTGTTTGGTAGAGTACGTAGTTTGGTAGTAATTGTTGGAAGTCCAAAATTCTTACACATTTTGCAATTAATTATATTGGAAGTGCAACATCTCCAGCGGAATCATTCCTGTCTCGTGTAATCCAATAGAAAAGAACATAAGCTAATTTGTATCGTATTTGGCACCGCCTGTGACCCAGATTCAAATATTCCATATGTTTCCTTTAGCGGTACTGTGGCCCTCTGAAATAGCAGGGATGTTGATATAGGCAGCAGACGAAACGGCCGTTTGAAATGGAAATTGAAGCACTTCGTGTAGATTAATATGAATAATAATGTCCTTAATTGTGTTCGGATTTGATATTTTAATTGGCGTTTGAAATGAAAGTTGTCAATTTTTAGGTAATTGACTGTAAAAATTAATATGCATTGTATATTGCCAGTTATATCCGTCCTTTGAAAGGTATTTGATGTAACGTATAACGAAGTGATGGCGCGACACGTATAGGTTTGGATCATGTTTTGGCGGTTCATTATTTGGTGGGAAATCGTGCTTTAAGTGTTGTACGTTTTAGGCAATATTTTAAATGATGAATTATTGGCATTCTGTTATTATTCCAAAACGTCCTGGTTTGTGTGAATTGCCTATTAGTCAATGTTGTTACTACAATCTGATGCAATTTACATCAAATGGTGGGGAACATATTAACTTCAAATAACCAGAGTGTGCGAAGCAATTAATAGCAAAGAGATACTACATTTGGAATAATATCAAAGGGACGCTCTATTTCGAAAAGGAGTAATTATTACAATTACTATTACCGGCCTCACATTCCTTTGAACCCACACTGGAAAGATAAGCAATTGAAATGATACTGATTATTTTCAGTGTTGTTTGTGGGTGTGTGAATGTATTGCGAAGGAGAGAGAGAGACAGGCAGACAAAGAGACTGAGAGGGAGACGGAGAAAACAACGCGATGTAGAATTCTTAGTATTAATTCTACTTCGCATTTATTCAGCGTGCAATTGTGCTTCTCATGTTCGCGCGTTCTGTTAATCACTACGTAGATTTCTTTTTCTGTTATTGGCACATTCGAGGTATATTGATCCATTTAGAAAAAGATCTTAAAAAATTTAATGATTGAAGCCGTACAGCAGGTAAAATATTTCAAATGATGTGTTGACAAACGAAAACTTACTCTGTGTTGCTTTTTGTCCTGAATTTTATACTTCTACTCATTTTGACGGTGATATATTTTCGAACTTTTTACGAATTTCTTTCCATTTTCATACCACGATTTCTTCAGTCACTTGTTTAGTGGTTAAAAAATGTCGTTCGGGCTAGAAGGAAATTACCGAGTCCTCAATGAAAGCACGTATCTTTGCGCTTCATCGTGGACCAAAAGAAGTGAAAATAATGTGCTTAATTAAACTTTATGTAATTTGTTAATTTTATTTTTATTGAGAATTCTTCCCCCATTCAATTGATGAGACCATTGCTGCTCATGAGTGACGATTTATTGAGTAGATGGTATCGATAATAACGGTAAAATGCGGGGAAACGGGAGACTCCCGATAAAACCTGCCGAGAGCTCTCTTTGACAGTCATAAATTCCAAGGGCATTGGCCGGGGATTGAACCTGCATTCCACCCATGGAAGGGGTACGCGCTAGCCAATAAGCCACAGACCCAGCAATATTGGTCAAATTATGCAAGTTTTAATAAACATTTTCCTGCGTCTTATCACAAATTCTCAAAACTAGTGTGTTTTGTTGGGCACAATTTAATCCTCATAACAAACGAGGGAATTTCGAGAAAATCTTCCAAGGGCTCTTTTCGTCAGTCAAAAAAATAGTACATAGTGATTGACCGGGGATCGAACCTCCATTCCACGTGTGGAAAGGGTTTGCGCTAGGCCATACGTCTCAGACTCAGCTTCATGGGGCAAAGATTCGATTTTTAACAAACATTTCCCTAAGTCTTGACGAAAGTCTTCATAACAAGCGGGTGAACCCCGAGAAAACCTCCCAAGAGCTCTCTTCGTCAACCATAAATTCTACAGGGATTTGCCGGGGAACGATCCAAGCCCTTTGCCGGAGAACGATCCAGGCCCTAGCCATGGAATTTATAGTCATGAGCGCAACACAGTTTAATGGGGAGGGAAAAATTGTTGCGGTTCAATCATGAGGAACTGTTGCGGTCAAAGATGTTAGTGATATCATAAGGGGGTTAATGGTGATACAGACATGGGAGAATAAAGGTAAGAGAAAGGGAAGAACCGTGTGAAAATACTTAGAGATATCACTTCTTCAACCATAAATTCCAGATGACCGGCGATCGAACCCGGATTCCAGCGGAGAAAGGGGTTTGGGCTACCCAGAACTCCCTTGATTGGAAAAATTATTCAGTTTTTAATAAACACGTTCACTATGTCTTATTGTCAATCCTCATAACAATAACTAATATTACTTTCGAAATTCGTGTGATTTTTTGCTTCTTGTGAATTTTTGTAGCCTTTATTCTTGCAGTTTCTCTTGATCTCCATTTATCTACTGGTGAAAATTTACTCTTGACCTAATACACCTTACCCGCACTAATTAAATTTACAGTTTCCCATTTGCAGATTCCGTTTGTAACATAAATCCATTGCCGTGATTAAAGCAACATAGATTTCCTTCAATCACATGTTTATCCACACTATAAGAGTGATATTTGTCCAGCACGTTTATTAGATGTGAACATTTCTCCCAGTGTATACCAACTATTTTGTGTTCTATATACATCTTTACCTGCATGTGTAATCTCTTCCTGTTGACGGGATCGATGAACAGCAAAAGCGAACTCTAGAGAAATATCTTTTCTTGACATTCCATATTTTTTCGTTTATTTATTTGTTGTGTTTATTCATTTATTCCGTTATTATTCCATATGACATTGCAAATGATCGGGTCGTTTAAACTCTTGTGATCAACATCAAAGCCAAGATTGTGATCAGGACCAAATTGTGATATTTTAGTTTACATTTAATCTACGTAAATAAAATTGGAGTGTCTGTGTGTGATTTTAAAATCAATGTCTTTGTATGGTTTCATATACTTATTTATATGATGTATCACTATTATTTACGAATTTTGTCTCCGCGTCCACGAAACGGCTGAAATGATTTCATTGGGGTTCGCACTGAAAACTAGTGTGTTTTGTTGGGCACAATTTAGAAAATGTTTTCAAATTTTGATCTTCCCTTTTATTAAGAATGTTTGTTGGTTCGTTGTTTCATATAAATCTACAGTATTATTCCTATCTTAATGATAGTTTACAAACGGAGAAAACACAAAAGAAAACTTCCTGTCTATGTGAAGTTTCGTAAAATTTACTTATATCCTCCTTTTGCCCTATTCCTTTAGAACAAAATTTAAGTGAATAATCTTTCCTCAAAAAACAATGAGAGGATGCAGCAAAGTGAATCTAACTATTCTGAAAGCCCACACAATTTCTTACTAAATGCAATCTGATTCATTCCAGTGGCGCAATTAGGTGCAGAGTAATTGAAAGTCAAAACATTACTGGACTCTTGCCGGGAGTAAGCAACAATGCACATGTTTTACAGCTACCAGACAAGAATGAGTAACACGAAAGATGGAAACAAACATGGCTGAGTGGGATAGGACACGGTGGGCCAGCTGAGGTAGGGTGAAACGAGGTGGGACAGGGTAAGTAGGGAGAATGTAGAGTTGGGCAGGTGGAATGGGTTAAAGTGAGAATGAAAGGACCGGGAGGGGATAGGGCAGGGCAAGCAGCGGTGAGCCAGGACAAGGTAAGGACGGGTAGAGTGGGGATGCACCATGGATGGAATTCACTAATTTTCCTGTCTAATGGATAATTATGATTATTTAATACCTGGGCAACACAGCGTTCTTCAGGTAGTACAGTAAGCGTATCAAAAATAACAGGACGGGACAGGTGACGCAGAACGAGGTGATTGGGACACCTTGATGAGGAACAAGATCATGATGGGAAAACATGGATGAGCTATTGCGTATCGTATCCGACGTCAGCCAATGACACCAGTTTGGGTCACAGTATTGGCGACAATTTTAAATGCAACCAGATAAGAAAATTATCACATTGTTACAAATCATTGAAACAGATAGTCTATAGAAAGCACTTTTGTTTTTTAATTCTGTGAGTTTTCGTTGAAAATAGTCCATTTGTGCCACTTTTAAAATGTTTCTCAACACTTCTCTCTCTCGATGCAACATGGCGGCCAGCGTCAGGTCTGGCTTTTCAAACAAAGTGTCCGTGTTGTGGTCACGTGATTCGTGACGTAACTGGTGTTGCGCAGAACGAGCAAAAGTCATTGCGTTAGACTGGCCACGGTATAAGATATATAAGTGTGTTCACTCCCAGTTTGAAACTGAAGCTTATGTGAGGTTAGTTCTCACAGTTCTCGCATATTAGCGCTGCGCTCTTTGGGTATCATTTGGGCAAGGTTGTGATTGGTAGTGATCCATTCGACAGCTCTGTGGCCAGCTCATTTCAAATTTCAAATCAGAGAATTTTGTCGTTTCGCGGTGGAATTGGTAAAGTCTAGAACGAACAGTTACGAAAATGGGTAGAAAACGTTTTGTAAAACTGGGTAACAGACACAGTTAAAGATGTCATCTTAAGATGTATATCTTACACTGTGACCCAAACCGACCGTGCAAGCGAGGAACTAACCTCAAACTGGCTTCAGAAAATTTGCCCCAAAGGCGGCTAGTTGACACACCTATATATCTTACACCGTGGACTAGCTCACCCATGTCTTTCCATCATGGACAATACGGAGCTGAGCGGGAGGGACGGGTCCGGACAGTGCAAAGAGATGAGTGCGGGGCAGGAAGGGTAAGGTGCAGATACATTACAGATGAATTCATTCCTTTTTCCTCTAATAAATTATAGATAAATTCCAAGAAAATTTCAGTTGGTTGCAAATGTATATCAAATCAGAATCAGGAGAGATAGACAAAAGTTATTTCGGTTTGCCCAGAATGGAGAGTAATTATTTACCAATCGGTTTACCATTTATAGCATTCGTATATAGTATGATGAATTTACCGTTTTAAAAATATTTTTTTAATATTTTTTGTTTATATATTGCGTCTAACTTCAATGGTAATTTATCGGTTAAAGTTTACTTCAGTAAAATTTCCACTTACTTATTATTTCAATAGTAATAAGATAAAAGATTTTACATGTACCTTTTAACTCAATTTTTATTCAGTTTTAGTTATTTAAACATTAAGAAACAATATTACAACAAAAGAAAGAAAAATAATGTTACCGCATACAAGCAAAAAGAAATTCATTTCGACCAAAATGGTGACACATAGAACAACTGAGTAAAAATTAGAGACTTCCAAAGTTTTCGATAGAGAAGTTTATTAATTCTCTTTTTAACGTCAGAAAGAAGGAGACATTTTTATTTCATGGATCGATGAAGATTTTTCAATTAATTGTGCGTTTATTTCATCAATTCCACATAATTTCTTTTTTACTCAAAATATTTTAGTCTGAATGTGTGTTGCTCAAATTTCGTGTTTTCTAATTTTACAGTTTTGGAGTTACTCATAAACGTCTTCACAGAGGTAACTCAATCCATAATGAAATCCTTATCATTATTTTCCCGAACTCAGTAGCTTGTTATAAGCAATCCCATTACCTGGTATTTCAAAAATTGTAAATATTCGAGGAGAAAATGGTTTGGTATATTAGCGCTGCTATATTCCAATGTTAATTTTTTCAGCGTAATTAATGTTCAAATTACTTCTCTCTTTGTTTCACTATTGGCTAAAAATAATACAGCCATCAACGCAAAAATAGTGCTAAAATACTTTATTAAATCCGAAAGCTTTTTGCCAATGAGACACCTTCGAAAAACAGGAGGCCTTCTTAGATTTACTTAGTACTTGTTGACTTTCAACCGCCGGGCAATGCATTTTTGCAGTAACTCTTGGGCGATGCATCTTCACATATTGCGGGTAGCACTATCTCTTTCTGTCGGATACGCTCTTTTCTTTCGCGATTCGATTTTGCGCGGCGCGAAAAATGGGTCGTTGGGGCCACCATATCGATATATTTCACTCGTGACAAGCAAACCCAATGGAATTTACCCTTGGCATATTTCTTCCGACGGTTTATGGGCGCGAGACAGATGTATGGCCAGGAAAATTGAACACGATATAAATTTGCCACCGCGGAAACTCCTGAGTTTTGGGGGATGCCATCGGCGAAGCGCGATGGGGAAAAGGAAGGGGCAATGCTGTCACGCCCAACGACAGTGGACCTGTTGCTGTTCGATGCGTCTTCAAGATCCTCGCTGGGATATGAACCGCCTACAAACGAGACGGTTCTTTTCGCGATGCTGTTGAATCAGATAGACTTTCCGATACGTGTATTGTCTTGCCTCTTTATTTGAGGACATACTGGAATCATTACAATTACCTTCAACCACTACACACAACAATTAGTTTTGTATATTTGGTCATCCATATTCGCCTTTTGGCTTTACCTGATTTGGATAAAGAAAATTGGTAGGTGGGTGTTTATTTTTATATATTGTAGTGTAGGAATCCTTCACCAGGTGAAGGTGGTTGAGAGCCATGGAGAATGATACATACAGTACATAAATAGTTATTACAATATATGTAAGTCCCGTTTATATTGGGGGAGACTACATTTTTGTCCAGATGCAAAACTAGATTTGTATAACATTAATTAATTAACGTATTTATTTATTTAGGGATTCTTCAACACCTGGAGTAATTGAGAATCATGAGTGATTTAATGAGTAGAAGATAGGGAAAAAGATGACGAGGGGAATTACATAAAGGTATGGTCAATTGATTCATTATTTTGTGCTTCCGAGCTAATTTACTGTTACGGTGATTAGTCCCTGAGTGTAGTGCATGTTTTATCTTGGGAGGTGGCAGTATTTCCCCTCTAAAACGTGAGATCAGGCGCTGACCTCCACATGAGTTACTAGTATTTTTCCCCTCCAGATATCTCACCCAGCCAGGCACCGCCATGGCTAGGGTAATCTCTAACTCTCGAGAGGTCTCCCGTCGTATGTGGCCATGTAGTGCACGTAAGTGTATCTCTGTGTATTGGAAGAGAGGGGTCACGGTTGAAGTAGGAAAGATCGCGCGTGGTCACGGTTGAAGTAGGAAAGATCGCGCGTGGTCCGGTTGTTAAGGTAGTTCTCTCTTACTTGCGTGCAATTAATCGGACAAGCTCCGAAAGCATGCCGATGAGAGCGGACTAAAACTATCCAGACGGTGGCTGAATTCAGTATTCTTACGTATGTAGCTGACTGTCGGAATCGTCCTCGAGACTTAATCGTAGGAGGTATATGGTAGAATGAGGGTCAGGAAAAACGGTAGAACCCCTAGAAAACAAGCCGAGAGCTCGCTGTGCCCAGCAGCACTTCCACGTGCATTGATCGGAAGACGAACCCTGATCCCTACAGTGGAGGACAACTGCTCTCACCTCCCTCTTGCCGCCCCGATTGCCTCGTCCGCGTTGCGAGTGTCAAACGGGCAGCCGGGAGGTGCCGGGCGGGTGGGAAGGACGGCGGGCGTGGCGAGAGCGTGCGAAAGATTCCTGCGCCGCCCCACGCGTTTAATTAAAAGCGCGCACAAAGGCCCCACCGTCCGCCAGGCCGCACTCTCCGCTGCTCAGGAGACTCGCGCCCAAGGGGGAGGGAGGGCGTGTGGGGGGGAGGTCGAGAGGTGAGGTCGAATTGAGGAGAAGAATGAAGCGAGATTCGAACAGGAAAGAGAGGGCATGGAAAAGTGGGAGAAGTGAAGGGATGAATGATATGAGCAAGGAAAAAAGGACGTGGAAAAATGTGAGAAGTGAAGGGGTGAATGAAGCGAGATATGAGCAAGAGAAAAAGAGAATGGAAAATGTGAGAAGCGAAGGAAAGAACGAAGCGAGATACGAGTAGAAAAGAGAGTTCATGGAAAAGTGTTAGACGCGCGCAGTGTTTCTTGGAATCTTCGCTGTTACTTTCAATTTATTCTTACATTTTTAACACTAACAGTGTTCAAAAGTACACACATCTTGTTACATATAAAGAATGTGTCAGAGTAAATGGTAAAAACCCTTTGGTCATGTAAAATATCGGAGACAAATACTTTTTGCCGATGATTGTGTGGTAGGAAATTTCTTCGTTCCAAATATGACATTTTCCCCATTTGCAACTCATCTTCCACCGATGTTTTGAACATACACGAATTCTCTTTGACTGCGTTAGATTGTATTTGCGTCAAAAATCAGTGCACAAAATGTTACTCTGGTGGCAAATGCCATTCACCATTATTAATCGAAATTCAGTTAGACTTTCGGAAAGCAAATGGAAGCAATCGCGAAGACTATCCAGGGAGCGTGAGTGGAAGGATAGGACCAGGGTTCGAGTATGAGAGACTAGGACCAGCAAGGTTGGGGAAAGGTGTGGACTAGACTAGGACTAGACAGGGTTTGATGGAAAAGACGTTCTCGATAGTAAAATGTCAGGGAAAAGATTACAAATCAAGAAAGAATAGTGCGAAAGCGAGAATGTGATTGATGCCGGGGCAAACGTTGTGAAGCCAAGGGAGAGAGGCCCAAACAAAGGAATGAAGAGAGCCTGTTGGAGACGACGGGGGGATGGGCTATGAACGAGTACAAACTGGAGAGGGAAAGAGAGAGAGGACGTTAGAGAGACAACGAAATAACAGGATGTGAGAAAGAAAGTAGAAATCGTCCAAATGAAAGGAAGAGACGCAGGAGGAGCTAGGGTGAGGTAAAGGCTTTGTGCGGGTATGGGAAAAAGGTGTGAAAGCCAGTGTTGGAGAACCAGTGAGAGGAAATGCTGGTCGATCGAACGGGGAATAAGTGAACGGAGAGCGGAAGGAGATAGAAGAGAAAGATATGTGAAATAGATTCGGTGAGGAATACGAAGGGCGAATGGTAGGGCCGAGAGGTGACAATGTAATGAGGGAAACAACGAAGGGGAGAGAAAGGAAAAAGGCTAGAGCGGGGTTTAGGAGTCGGCTTTAGGAAAGGACAAGAAGGGAAGGAGAGGATCCCAACGCAGAAAGCTATGAAGGGCAGGTGTAATAAAAATGCGGAGACGGAGGCCGCACGAAAATTGCGAAGGGATATGTGAATGCGCAAGAAGGGATTAGAAGAAGTATTGGATGTATGTAGAAGTTCGAAAGGATATGCGAATGAGCCAGAAGGGATTAGAAGAAGCACTTTATGAAACAGTAGCAGTGGCAGTGACGGTGACAATAGTGTTGGCAAGGCAGTGGCAGTTGCAGTAACAATGCAGCGAAAGGAAAGCCGCCGTTCGCCGCCTACGTATTTCCGTTCCATCTGCTCTTCATGGCTTTGTGCGTTGGGATCCTCTCCTTTTCGTCTATCCTTTCCTAAAGCGTACTGTAATAATACGAAGGGATATGCGAATGGAGAAGAAAAGATTAGAAGAAGCATTGGATGTATAGGAAAATACTAGAGGATTGATTGATTTATTGATTAGTAATTTTGAGCGCGTCAACTGCTAAAGTCATTAGTCACGTAAGTGTAATGCTTGTTTCTATGTGGTGATCTATGTGGTGATCTTCGCCCGCTAGATGGCGAGATCAGGCTCCGGCCTACCCGTCGGGTACCTTCCCAGCCACGTATATCCCGCTAGCGGACCACCACCCCAGCTAGAAAAAGCTCGAAGCTCCCGACTGGTCTCCTGGCATGTGTAGTGTAGTAAGTGTATATGTGTATAGAGTGAGGATAAGACCAGAAGCGGAATGAAAGATCGCGCGCGGTCCGTTTGTTAGGATATTGCTCCGGTATTCGCAAGGAATTGATCGGAGAAACTACGCGATTCTACCGATCAGAGCAGCTAGCTGTTAGAATTCTCCTCTGAATAGTGGCTGAATTCGAACTAACTATGTAGCTAGTGTCGAAAATCCTGCACCGTCAGGACTCGAACCCTAGGACTATTCGGTCAAAAGACTAGAGGAAAAAAGTTGGTGTTGAGTGGGAGGAGAAGTAAATCGTGAATGGGATGGTCAACAGCGTGAAAGATAATGAGAAAGGAGGGAGGAAGAAAAGGAACGTGAGGCTAGGGGAAGGAAATGTGCGAGAAGGGAGGTGGAGGCAAGGACGAGGACGGGAAGGGTGGGGAAAAGATCGTGAGACGTTTGGCAATAGACAGGCTGAAGAAGCGGGGGGGCGACAATGAACACCGTTTTATGATATACATTTACAAAGATATCAGTATATTTTTTTAACCATACATTACATTGTTCATGCTGATTTCTAGAACCGTTTCAACTGTTTGAGGAAGTTATAGTAATATTTATAAAACACAAAAACACAGACACACACCGGAGAAGTTAAATGTTACATCATCCACTGAAAAAAGGTATAACTCAGAAAAAAGTTAGCATAGTTGGAATGTGTTTGTATGATAAAGCAGAATATTAGATTTATATGATTCTTTGCTGCCTCGCTGCTACGGCGAGGTAATTCGAGATATAACGTCACTCTATTATCTCAATAAAGCATAAATTATTCTTTTACAAACAGACATCCTTCTCAATGAATGCAATTAGCAATTACGGCGATAAAGTCAAAATTACTATCTTGACCCGAACGTTCGTGTTTGCCATCTTTTTGGAGAAGATATTACACTGGTGCCAATGTTTGGGAAGATTTTGAACTGTTTATGCATTTGTAAAAAATACGAAAGGTCGCTATAGGTATTTGGCACGTGAATTTGTTTTTTTGTTTGCAAAACGTATAGCTTCTCGGAGCGAGGATTGGAACCTGTTCAACGCACGGGCACCGCCGGTGTGACGTCACCCGAGTCCCTCGCCGCCCACTGTTTAATTAGAGCGGGCGCCGCGACAAAGAACACGCGGTCGCCGCCGCCGCCGCAGTCGCGTCGCGGCCAGAGAGCGCCGGCGGCGGCGGAGGCGTCGAAATTGATTTTGGAACAACAAAAAATGTCACTCTGGACAGACGCGCGTCGCCCGAAACGGAGCCGCCGACGCTGGACTCGCCGCCCTCGCCACCCTCGCCGCCCTCACCGCCGCCCTCACCGCCGCCCTCACCTCCACCCTCGCCGCTCTCACCGTCGCCCTCGCCGCCCTCGCCGCCCTCGCCGCCCTCGCCGCCCTCGCCGCCCTCGCCGCCCTCGCCGCCCTCGCCGCCCTCGCCGCCCTCGCCGCCCTCGCCGCCCTCGCCGCCCTCGCCGCCCTCGCCGCCCTCGCCGCCCTCGCCGCCCTCGCCGCCCTCGCCGCCCTCGCCGCCCTCGCCGCCCTCGCCGCCCTCGCCGCCCTCGCCGCCCTCGCCGCCCTCGCCGCCCTCGCCGCCCTCGCCGCCCTCGCCGCCCTCGCCGCCCTCGCCGCCCTCGCCGCCCTCGCCGCCCTCGCCGCCCTCGCCGCCCTCGCCGCCCTCGCCGCCCTCGCCACTCACGGCTCCGATGGCATGGTCGTTACCGCTGGTCACGCCGGCAATGCATCTGACTCCTCCATCACCACTACTATTCCATCATCAATAGCCACTGTCACTGCCTCTGCCCCTGCCATTGTCAATGCTGCTGCCACCGTTATCTTCACTGCCACCGTCACAACCATTGTTATCGTTACTGCCACCACTGCTTCTGCCATCACCGTTGACATCGTCACTGCCACTGCTACTGTTACTGGCGTGATTACTGCCATAGACACCGGCACGATCAGTGCACCCGCCACTGCTACTTCTATCGTCACTGGTGCGCTTCTGCCAATGCTACCGTCACTGACACCACCACTACTACCGACACTGACATTGCTACTGCCACTGCCTCTTAATTTTCAATGCTACCATAGTGCCCACTTCCGTCGCTTCTGCCATTGCCACTACGGCCGTCAGTACTACCATCACTGCCACCGTCATTGCAGCTGACCAGCATCTACAGCAGTTATCTTCATCACTACAATTATCTTCAACTACTGCGATAATCGTCACCGGTGGCGTCCCCACTTCCATTTACTCCACTATCACCGTTGCCTCTGCCGTCGTCCCACGCAACCACATCAGCAACAAATGTTTCTACCACTGCAACGATCGCCACTGTTGCGGCCTTCATATTCTCGGCAATCGCCGCCACTCGTATTGCCATCGCCATCGTCACCGAGACTGCCCCCGGCATCACCAAAATCTCCTACGTCGCCTCTCTCATAACCGTCACTTCCATCGGCACCATCACTGTCACCACTTCGCCTTCTGCGTTTCCTTCACCGAACTGGTGACGTCGCCACCAACGTCACCGCTGCCACCCTGATTTTTTGCGTTTGCCATCACTATTCCATCTACCTCTATCCCTACATACCTTTTTCACAGATACCTCCACTCTACCACCGCTACCCTCGCCACCAACGCCACCGTCCCGCTGCCTCTACCTGTCAACGCCAATTGTCAATCCGGGAACCCGACATGTTAATTAGTGCTTTTTGGACTGGAGCCTCTCTTTTTTCTATTATTTTTCACATCTGGACGGGAGATCGAGAAGCACCCTCTGCCGTGTTGCCACATCGATGGTCGGTTCGAGTTGGTTCGACGCCTCGTCCACCGGGCTTTTCTCACTTTTCTCTTTTTTCCCCTCTTTTTTTTGTTTTCCAATTTTTTTCACTTTTTCTCGCCATCTCTCTGACGCGCCGGGATGCTTGGAATTCAGTCCGACGCGAAACAGATGAGAAAGTATTGGCGATTTGTGCTCGAAAATAACGAAATGGCGTCCGGTAGTTGAACGGAAAGTTCTTTTCCTCGCCTCCGTTTTCGATGGGCGATTCTCACCGTTGGCACATTGGCGCGGAAGGTAGTTAATTTTGAAAATTACCGCCTCTTTTCTTTCAGCCACGTTTCAATCCTCTCTCGCTCGCTGCCCACTCTCTTCGTTTATTGCTAGTGTGACGTTCATAAGACTTCGCCGTTCCGGGACGTTTGGTTGAAGGGAGTACAACGGATCTTTCAATATAGATGCAGGGGTGGGGAAGGGGGAGAGCTCATAACGTGGGAAGAATGCCTGGAATTCAAACAGAACAATGAGGAGGGATTTCACGGGCCTTCGGGTCTTTCAGCTTATGTGAAGGTTGACGTCATGACAGCTATGTTAGTGAGACACGCCCTTCACCTGCGACGGGAATGGGGAAGGGGCGGGGGGGGTGAGTGACGCGGGATTTCATGAGATCAGCCGTGAGCCTGCGCGCGAGACACGCAGATCCGCGTCTGATCAGGTGAGTTAAATGACATCGCTTTTGTAACGTCGGCCCCCAAGGAATACGCGACGAACCACAAACAAGCAGACAGGGGACACACGCATGAAATCAACGGAAAGTATTAATTTGAAAACGTTTAGCCCTAACGGGAAATGTCATAACGTCAATCCTTTTACTTGGAAAATAATGTTTATTTGTTGACAATTGAAGTATTCAGTTTTCCTTTAAAATACATCATCTTTTTTTAAAATCCACATGAGATACTTTCAGTTGCAATGTGTTATCAAAAGTATCATCGGCGTTTACTCATTGCCCGGTGACCAGCCCTGTAAAAAAGTATTGCTATAGTCCTCCGAATACTACAAACATCAAATTGTTTCTTATATTAATGTGTTATATTTACAGTACAAAACAGCCCGTTAGAAAAATATATCAAAATACAAATGAACCAATATTTTGTTTTATTAAAAATGAAAATGTTTCTTTCTAATGGATTACGTTAAATTTAATTACCCCTTCGTACCCACACACACACACACTCCTCGCTTAGCCACAAGAAGAAAACAATTTAATATTTAATCTTGTTTTTAAAATTTGCTATGGACTCACGTTTATTAAAATTCGATCAAACTAGTAATTGGATTTAAATAGGTTACTAATAATTACCTTTAAAACAAAACACAATTTCAAATTAGTTTACTATTACTTTATGTCATTTTTAAAAATAAATGTGAAATGTGATTTCTTACTTGTTTCTTTGTTATTTGCGTAAAGTTGAAAAATTGAAAGGTGGATAGGGGACTTCCATGATGCCACAACGTACAATCAGACATCCACGCCCGGATTCGAACCCGCGATCCTTCGAACACACACTGCTAAGGCGCGACCGAATTAGCAATATTGACCCTCAGAGAGGTGCTAACAAGTTAATGATTAAAGGAATAAACGACGTGGAACAAACAAATTATGTTTATTTTTTCCTTCCCCCTTACCAAATAAAGATTATTTTTTGTTAAATACGTCATTAAATGTCAGCATGCTTATTGGTCTTCCTTTGAGTACTTTAATTTTATGACTTCTTTTGTTTAGAAAAAAATTGTAGCAATGTTTATTCGGTAATATTTGTGTGTGTGTATATATACACACACACACTATTATCCCTCCTCGAGACTCAACGGCTCGGATGTTCCGGTGCTAAGTCGGATCACCGTCGCTTGTTGTAATTTCTGTCAATAGCAACGCGAATAGGGCACAGGGCATACGGGAACACCCTATTGTTTAGTCCTACAGATAAGATGAGGTCTAAATGGAAAACAAATGTTCGTGCGCAGTCCGTGGCCAATTTTTCAGGCACTGCTCTTACATCTGCCTAGTATTGATAGACATAAACAACAGAAAAGTCTATTTAGAGACGCAAACTTCTTAGATTTAACATCCAGTAAGCGTCCGGCTTCGACTTAACTTTTCGTTGATCTCGAAGTTTCAGTCATCGATGAAACCCGAAGTCAAATCTCAAACTGAAACCTCTGGCTCGATTTTCGAACTCGAACCTAAGATTCGGATTCGAACCGCGAAAAGGCTCGGCGTCGAACCACGTACTAAAATCTCTGACTCAAACTTCAGACGCGAACTCGAATCTCAAATAAAAACCTTGGACTCGAATCTCGTACTGGAATCTCTGACACGAACTTCGAACTCGAACATTAGTCTCAGAAACTGAATCATCGTTGTCTTCGAACCTTCAATTGTGGACTCTCCACTACTCACGTTTTAGTTTGTCTCACGAATGTATTAAATAAATGAAGAAGAAATCTATTATTTATCCCACATTCTTTTCTCTCAAACGTTAAGCTCTTCTTTGACAATCTCCCTTCGGAACAGGACAAGTCCCATTCGCGCTGCATCCGCCAAAACGCCCCGCAAGAAAATTAATGGGCGTGTCACAGCTAATCTCTGATCGATCCGCCTCCGTCCGGACGGAAGTGATTCTGCTTTAATTTCTGCTCTCTTCCGCAGGCCGGCGCTGAAGGGTGAGTCGGTGATGGCTCCGTGATTCAATTGAAGAAAAAAAAAAAGAAATTCAGTGCGACGTAATTTTGCCGGCGGGCGTCTGGCTTGTTAAAATGCATCGAACGGCGCGTCCATTACCTAGAGCAATATGAATATATCCGGGGAGTCAACCCGATTTGGGACTCCCCTCCTGTCCGACTCGACTCGTATGCTACGCTGCCCGTTCCCCTCCGTAGTCAGAGGTGACCGTTTGGTGAAACGTTTGTCCGCGAAATTTGTTAAGCAGGATCGTTTGGTGTGTGTGTCCGTTTCCGTTCCATATACATAACGTAAAAGGGATCTTGCATTAAGGTACTCGAGTTACCAGGTAGTTCAAATTTATGATGAAACTATAGAATTTTGTAAATATGCTGTGAGGTTCAATTGCAGTTCGAGACATTTATTACGTTGTAACTTACATTGCCATCATGTACTCGAAAACAATTCGTCTGACTCCTAAAATCTGGGTTTCATAAATCCGGTTTAAAAACTGTGTTATATTTATTAATTTATAATCTACAAAATAAGACATTTTTGTACTTTTTATTGTACTAGATTATGGGAGCTTTAGCTCTTGCGGATAACATAGCTGGCCAGAAACGTAGCAGAATCTGGAAATATCTGAAAATGAAATTGACTAAATAATACACTTCACGATTTAATTATACTTGTTTACATTTTTCTTTTTGTTACTAAAAACTTACTCATTGTAGGATATTTACCTCAGTACAGTATCACGCTCATGGTGAACGCAGAGTTCAGAACCTGAGAATTTTAAGGTGGGTTCGCCACTTTAACTTGAGACACTTTCCGTTATACTTTCTGCAGATACTAGCTTGAATTCTCGGTCTTCTTCGGTGAGTATTCCTTCCCTTTCACTCATTATATCTTCATCCATTCATATCCGTTATCGTTATCTACTCACATTTGCATCCCCATTCCTTGCATATCATCACCATTGTCATCTATGGAGCAATTTCTTTCATCATTTCCAGGAATACCTTACTGACTCACCGTTATTAGTTGTAGGACCTTCGGATTTAACAAGCTTCATTTCAATGCTTTCCCGGAATCCATTCAGCGGAAAGTATCCGAAGATGTTGCGTAGTTTAACAGGGTAGAATATGCGGTTGCTAAGAATCTCGATACTTCTTTTGCATTCTTTTCATTTCACAAAAAAATTTAAGATCACTTTGTCTTTTCTTTGGCACATCTGCTTCCTTTTAAGTGTTTCATCCCCTCGTGGATTGCAAAGGGCACATCTCTCTTACTAGAAGCACCCCCTCCCTCGCAGCAAGTGACAACTCGGTGAGCGGAAAAAAATTCCAACCGATATCCCCTAACTTCTCTCTTAAAATTGGATGCGCCGTAAATTGGTTAGAATTGTATTAAAGCTCCTATTGTTTCAGTCCGAGGGGTGGAAAAGAAATAAAGGCCTACGAGTCAGAGGGTGGAACATTTATGTAATGAGATATTGGTGATGGAAATTGGACTACTAAAGGCACACGGATTTGAACTGGATATCGGCTGGATTATACGCGAATCAGGAAATGTGAGGAGATGAATCTTAATGGAATATTTTATTGGTAATGGCAAATGGAAATTAAAGGCAAGACAGGTCAGAGGGGTTCAATAAGCTAATATCCAGCGACGGGGAGCAGGGCAGGGTTGGGAGGGGTTGAGAGGGGGGAGAGGGAGTGGGGTCGTGCAGGAGCGTTGCTCTGGGAAGGGTCGGGGGTGGAATTTAATTTATACCTCGCCGGCCTGCCAATCAAAGGGGACTTAACAAGGATATAAATCGGGAGTCGGAGTTATTCCCGTCGCTTTTTACCCTCCTTAACTTCTTTAACTGTCCGATTTATGTCTTGTGATACTTTTTAACGGCGAGGGAAAATTGTGGACGACGAATGGTTGTCGTTTCCTCCTGAGCTTTGTGGTATTGAGCTTGATTGTTGGATTCGTATATATTGTGCTGTCGTACAAATGGAATTTTAACTGGTATAAAACGTCTGGTTTGATAAAATGATAGTATTTTGAGTCAGAGGAAATTGTAGGAAATACACATTTAACCAATCCATATTCTGCGTAATTTTGGGTTTGTTCAATTGAAGTAATTAACGTAATAATATTTAAAATAACTTTTTTCCTTTATGCGTTCCTATTTGTATTAAAAAGATCAATTTAGACATCTATATCCAATTAATACATGAATACTTTCACGTTTCTCTTATATTCGTTTACATTTTATATAAATCCAAATGAAGATTTGCTACTCCCTATTTTTATACTATTTTTTATGATAGTTTTCCATCACCAGATTTTACGCTTTTCTTCCTTTACTTCAGGTATCTGCTTATCTACTTTACTGCGATTGAAGAAACATTTTAATAAATTATTTAGATTGCCTTCTTCCCAACTCCTTTAAAATTCCTAGTTTTGTTCACATTTTTTCTTGATTTTCACGCATGATAGAAAATGAACATGAAATAATATGATGAAGTGCACTTTTGTTTGTCGATGGAACAATAAATCAGTCTTCATTGTTAAAGTACAGAGAATCAGTTTCAAATTACGATATTTACATGATTAATTAAAATACGTTTATTTTATTTCTTTAGAATGTATGAAAGAACAGGCACCATTCTGTATTGTGGTTAGATTTTCTGCGAGACATGGATGTTTTTACATTGTGATTATAGGGTAAGGACTAAGTCAATACACAAAATATACTCTCTATATGTCACATCCCGTTTTTTACGAAAATAACTTAAATCAGTTTGCAGTACCGTATCTACTATAATAATATGAATTCATCACTTCGTAGTTCTTCAGTAATGATCATAAGGTCCCTGGGTACGACACTGACACTCCTTTAGAACTAAGGTTGTGGAAGGATTATTTTATATTAATGGTGGAAAACAAGTGTGTCTTCAAAAGAACTAGCAATTCTAATAGAAGTGGGATTCTTAAGTATTCTTTTGAATGGCACTGCCAAATGTTTCTTCAGGGGCATAAATATACATTTGTGATCAACGTAGGAACAAATTCTAGGAATTGTTATTCAAGCTTCTTATGCGTGATGTCCACTGGGAGAGTGTATTTACCTATTACAAATACTAACGAAGACGGCTAAAAAATAAAAATAAAATCCATTCTTAGTTATGAACACTTCTGTCTTTATTTATAAAAAATGTATTATTTTTGTTAGGCAACATTTCAAATTTGAATATTGCATTGGGATGTGAGGACTAGTTAAAAACTAACTAACTAGTTAATTCAAATTTAGGTTTTAACCCCAGGTTTTTTAATTCCTTAAGGGTGCATTAAATGCTTATTTTAATTTAAATTCACTTTTAAAAAAAATCGAGACACTATTTTTATAGAAAATGGAGACTTCAAGTAATTTTATTTCTATTTCAAAATGTTCAGAATCAAATCTTACCTGAAATTATTATTATACATTTAATATATAATTAGTTCATCATTAAAAAGAGATTAAATTTAAAACTAAGTTGTAAAGGATGTTTGACCTCAAAAAAGTGTGAGTGTTCAACAGAATTGAGACCAATATTAAATTGTCTGAACTCCGATATATAAAATCAAAATAGGAATCCTTAAGTAATTGAATCGAATGAATCTTCAAAATTTCGATTCTTCCCAATCACTTTAATAGTAATCGCTATAGATATACGAACTCTCAATAAACAAATATACGTCGGTAGGTTTCCAAGAATTTATCACATTTGAAGATTTTACTGTAATAATTAGATTACGATAGCGTGTTAGAGACTGTGACAATATAACAATGATACATCTATCTCTAAATTATGTTTTGTATATTTTATTTTTAAATTCATAAAAATAAAATTTGAGCATTGAATAAACTATCGAATTAAATAGGTTCTGTTAAGATATTTGAAAATATTGAGTTAGGCTTGTAAAGATTCGAATAGTGAAAAAACCACTAAGTACCCAGTTTTTTATCTCAAATCTTTTTTAACGATTCACTGACACAAGGATTCCAATGTCTCTCCCAGAAGTAAAAGTATCCTGCCCCCCTAGATCTTCTTCATAGTTTATGAAATAATGTATATATTTAATGTGGTTAGGCGGAAGAGCAGGGGCCAAATGAGCCTCGCCACTAATAAAGGCAATTTTATTATTATTATTATTATTATTATTATTATTATTATTATTATGTCTCATCCTTATTTTCCAACAACTAGAAACTCAACATAACCGAAGAAACAAGAAAAAAGGTTATTGGTTAAGTTCACTACCAAAGTTCTAATTGCACATCCTACTAGTTATCACGGAGGCATGACAACTGATGTCCGTTTGCTTATCAACAACACTTCAACCACAACACATGATAAACATGAACACATTGAATTGTAATAAATTATAAGTAGCATAATCCCAGGGTGCTTCTACTACCGTTTCTGATTAACCTGTCTGTGAGAGCTTATACAAATTAGGATGATATCGACCACTAACAAGAAATTAGATTTTCATACAACATGCACTTCACAAACAAATACATTAAATAATTTCACTTCGTTCCTCTTCAAACAGTAGAGAAATCAAGCGGACGTTTCGAACATGCCGTTGCAGAATAGTAGGCGCAAGGAATGGCCAATGTTGCACGCTGCGCTTTCCAGCCGCAGTCGCTCCGCATCGCATATGACGTCACGACCTTCAAAGGCGTTCGCCATCAGGATGCCGTGGGTTTTCGTAAACTGTTTTGATGTCAGATGAACCTCGCTAGAAAAAAGTGAGAAGAAAAAGACGATAAATAAAAATACTATGTGCTTCAATCCTTTCACTTTAATATCGGAATGAAAAATAAGGGATTTCTACTGCGTGTTAGTATAATAGGGCCTATTTTTTTGCTGATTCCTAGATGTTTCAGAATAGGTTAAAAAATAATAGTGAGTAATTATCATTTTAAACTAATGTACAAAAATTGCGAGTAATGAACGGTATAGAATTCAGTAGGTGCTTGCAACTACATTTAAGAAAATTAATGAATGGAAAAGAAAATGTTTAACAATTTTTAATCGCACCTCAATTCTTGTGGTTTAAAAGTCGAACTAAACGAAAACACACAAATAATGTGCCTAATACAGTATTCATTAGAACAGTATGTATTGTTTTGAACGATGCATTTTATAATTTGTATTCATAACCCCCTTTTTCGGTAGCTTATTGTGCAAATATTGTAAATGAAGACAAGCATGTTCACGGTTGTTAGCAAATGTGACACATTGCGTGTCATAATTTTCAATACTTACATCATTGTTGTTGTGCTCTAAAGCTTTGCAGTCTTCTGTCAAAGTTGAGTCTAAGGGTAAAGTACAGCAGTTGTAATTGTTGTCTTAGACTTGGGCACCGCAGTGTGCCTGTAGTATCTTCGCTACTTTTAAGAGTATTTATAGGTGTGTCACCTGTGTTTTTTAAGATGCTGCTGTCGTGCTCTCAGAAGTGGGTGCGGCTGTTGTAGTCGTGGTCGTAGATGTTGATGCTGTTGTAGTCGTGCTTTCAGTGGTTGTGGTAGCTGTTGTAGTCGTGCTCGCAGACGTCGATGCTGCTGTAGTAGTTGTGCTCTCAGAGGTGGGTGCTGTAGTTGTAGTTGTAGTTTCAGACGTTGATGCAGCTGTTGTAGTTGTGCTTTCGGGCGTTGATGCTGCTGGGGTTGTTGTATTTTCAGATAGAATCTTTGCCAGCAAATATGCTAGAGGGCTGTACCTGGCATACAGAGACTTTTGTTGATTCGTTAATGGCAAAAATTACAATTTATTCATTCCAATTTTCTAAGCAATAAACACACATAATCGTGTTTTTCACAACTATTCTATTATAATTTAGCGTAATGAAAAACCAACTAAGTGAGAATTAAACAAGGTAAAATAATTTCAAGTCAATGAAAATAACAATTAAATAATTTTTAAAAATATAATTACTTTGTCTTTAATAGTAAATTTGTAACTATATTAGATCTTTAAACTTTATCAACAGACAAATGAGTTGTGAACATAAATGGATGTGATGTTTCCCTTTCAGGAACTGAACCCTTATATCAATGCTCAGAGTGATTAAGAAATTTTGTGATGCATCACATCTACTTTTCAAGAATATATTTTAAATTATCTTGCTATATATACTCAAATCAAATAATAACCCATTTACAATAATTGAAAATATATATTTTTGATAAACTGTATGTCTCTCATTAAAAATATTTGTAACATCAATTGTAATTAAATTTACCTAATCTTCACTATTGCAACGTCATCTTGTAGAAACACTTCTGGAGGATATAAAGGCCTTCTGGGCGGTGGTATGTGCAGAGGTGATACCCACACGTGCACGTCTTTAACAGGAGGGTGGAAGGGCACGTGTTCTCTAGATAAAAAGAATCAAGTATTTTACATTTTAGTATCTTCAATTGTTCTAAAAATCATGAAACACTTGAATTAGCATATAGATAACTGTATTCATGCGTATCTAATAGTAACTATTTAATTTAGTGATACATCTTATAACGTTTTCATTTATAAAAATCTGGAAATATTAATTTAAGTATATTTTAACATTGGAAGGCTACATAAATTTTACAAATTTATTTATCAACATTTTTCTCCTACCAAACGTAAAACATTTTAACCACGATTAACTACATTATAGTTTGTTATTAAACTGTATTAGCCATTAAATTAACAAAATTGTTAACTAGGTCAGAATTTTAACAACAATAATATTGGAAATCGCAAAGGCGTCAATTCAAGACTACATTACTGATTTACCCAATATTATTTTCAATATTAAAATACTAATTTCAGACAAAAATATGAGCCCGCCTGGCAAATTAATCTGGCACCTAGACTCCTTATACTTTTATGCCGAAGTAAAACAGTCCTATTTCAGACCATACTGTTAGCAAGAACTTCAAGTAAACTTCATACAATAGATCAGAAGAAATCAGCATACAGTAGATCAGAGGAATACGTCAATTAACACATCATATGATTCCGCCAGAATGGTTCCAGAATTTGGTTTTATACGCAGTGTTTACCAAAGACACGTCGAAAACTAGAAAATTAGGTATTAACAGCATTACCATTATAACTTGGAACAATGTACTGACGTACAAAAATGCATCAGTAACGTTTCCTTGAATCTAAATATTAAAAACAAAATTCAAGATTATTTGTCCTTAATGTTAAATAAAAGACGTGAATACCTGACTCAATTCGCAATGACCGGCAAAGGAATTCAATTTTATGATTAATCACTCAATGTTAATATTTTCATCACAGTACTCACCATCAAAATGAAATGGAAACTTTTTCGTATTGACACTAGAAAAATCCCATGGCGCAAATAGACACAAAACTTGAAATTGACCATATAAATACATGGGTTATTTTTAGTAGAACAACTTTAAAAACATGTTTTGTAGTTTTAGGCTCAAAATATATCTATTGACAAACGTGATCAATTGAGAAGAACAGCACATCTTTTATATATTTGGTCATATTTACCCGGTGTTATTAGATTATGTTAGTCCTTCGAAAACATTTTACATTAGAACAATAAGGAACGTGCTAATTCACCCAGATTCAGCAAGAAACTTCTACTCAATGTCAGATTCATGTCGTCAGAGAGTCAAACACATACATCTTTAGGAGTTAAAACTCATTTTTAAATAATATATCCCGAAATGCTCATAAAATCTTAATAGACTCGGTCACCTGAACCAATGATGCTCTAAGACAGGCGGCGGGTGCAGAAATGCGGAAGGCGGAGGCGGGGGCGGAGGCGGAGGTGGAATGAAATCAGGATGCGATCCCAATAAAAACGGTGCAGCCAGAAGAACAGCTCCCAACCGCAAGTACGCTCCCTCTGCTGCTGTTGGCATGTCTCCTGAATAGAGAGCAACAGAGATTCACTTCTCAATTTTTGTATTTAATATTTTTCGTTTCTGTCTATATTACTAATATATATATATAACTTATGATATATATATATATATATCATAAGTTGGTCCATCATTGATAAGACAGAAATCTTTTAAATAACAGCTTTATATACGAATTTTTTGTTTGACCTATTGTTTTTATATATTATAATTATTTGTCACCTGATGATGGAAACCAAATGTTACCGAAAAGTTGTGAAAATTTTTATATAAAGCTGTTATTTAAAAGATTTCTGTCTTATCAATGAGGGACCAACTTCTCAATTTTTATTTTAAAAAAATCACATTTTTAGAGAAACGTTTTTAGGGAAACAAATGCTACAAAAACGTGAAGCATTTGTTTCCCTAGGAAGGACTTCAGGAAGATTTTTAAAATGTAGGTTCGTAAATATGGGTGTTAAATCTCTTTTTATTTTTTTACTGATGGGTTTTTGGTTGTTATTTCCTTGGATACGATTATTACGTTATTTCCTTCGCTCGATGTACGCTGCGAAACTTACGTAAAGCCACATGATTGGTTACGAGGGGAAATATTAAAATAGTTGAATGATGCTAGACGATCTCGTTTGAAGAAAATAATTATGAGTGGGAATAATATAAGGGAATTATGGGAGGGAAATATGAAAAAACAAACCGAGTAAAGATAACGTCTAATAGTTTTGTAATTGTTCTAATTATAATTGTAAACATGTTTGTCACCAAGCATTAGCTCAAAGTAAAATTTAACAAATTTACCTATCTATCTAGTTTATTAATAAATAAGAAAATATGAATCGTGACTTCTTTGCTGTTCGGATGACGCCGCATCGTTGTCCGAATCACAATAGATAAGCTATTTTATGATTTAGAGAAACAGTTGTTTCCTCATTTGCTAGACCTCTATCAAAGTACTGAGAATACATAGAAAATACGGATAGTTTCCCCGTTTCATGATACGTTTCCGACATTAGCATGTTTGAAAATGAATATTAGGAGACAAACTTCATAAACATTGATTTTCATGATATTTTATTCAACATGAATATAGTTAATATAGATGAGAAGCAATTGAACTGCATGACTTGGTCCTATTAGCAGATGCACATCAAACAATAGAAGGTCGCTATTTTGGGATGTTGGAATTTCTGCATTCGCATTATATTTCAATTTTTTATAGGAATCAATTTTGCCTGAGCGTTTAAACATATTGCTATTCAGCTTTACGGTAAGTACAAACACAATTAAAAATATTCACTTTGTTATTTGAAGTAAAACGTCACGACACTGATATAATTTTAGTAGTAAGTAGAACCCCAACTGTTAAAATAATCCCAGGAGTTATTAATAATGATAATTATGAACATCAGTCTATCACATCTCACAAAATGAATAGACAGAAATAAACGAAAATTATAATGCATGGTCATTTTTCCAAAATGGACAAAACGTTCTACAATATTCCTGTCGCAATATCTCGTTATAACTCTGAAATTGTTATCAAACTTGTCCTAGCGGCATCCTATAATTATTCGCCAATCTGGCATTGTTAAAAGGAATATTACAATAAATATTTCGTAAATAAATATTGTGCATGCAAAAATTGTAAGTAGTTGTCTAAAATGCTTTAAGGTACAATTACCTATACCCTAAGACTGATTCCATTAAAAAGCAACAAAGGTTTTCTGAATAGAGAAAGTAATTTTTGTCAAGCTTTAATTGATGGGTGTATACGCTATACATAACAGACAATTTGATTGTATTTCTTTGTTCTTAAATTAGTATTTATATCACATTATATAATTAAAAGTTGATCAGAACCAACTAGCGTTATCAGTAAAATAAAGAAATATAATGGAATTGTCTGTTACATATGGCCTATGCAACCAATGACACTCTCAATAGAACTTAAAGTACTTGATGCCACGTGAATTGCACTGAATATGTTAAACACAAGAACTTTTTTACATTTTTAATATTCTGCAGAGGGAATCTAAAAAGTTCTTCACCAAAATAATGACTACCCTATTATACATTTCGTAATGTTCATATAATATATGAACTACATACATACCTATTTAATGTGAAGACGTGAAACAGTTCTTTTCATGCCAGAATATGGGCAAGGAGGTGTTTCTCGATGGAGGCAGGTCTGGACTGGAGATGCTTCTTGCAACTACTGACGAGCTACACCCAGAGCAAATGAGTACCCCTCGGCGGAAGCCAAGACACGCCTCGGCAACTGCCTTCTCGTTTCGAACCAAACCGGCCGCACGCAAAAATATACTGCTTGGGTACGGGCGGGGTGAAGGCTGTGCTGCAGCGCTGGTAAATACATCCTGTTAACTGGCCTATCTTCGAACGCATTAAAATATATTAGGTGTGTTGTATACAGAATGAGCGAGAATGTCCTTTGATACTAATCTACCTCCTAGATACGATCATGATTCCATCAACAAGAAGGTTGGCGGGCCTGCAGGCAGGTGAAGGGGAGGCTTGCACGCTATCATTAGGCCTCGGATATTCTAGCGTTTATTTTCACTAAATTAAACATGCAAAAAACATTTTATGTCTAAAGTAGGACAACAAAGGTTATGCGTTTAAAAAATGATGTGTGCTCAAAATAATTTAATATCAATTTACATTTTTCATATTTTTATTCTAATACTGATAATTTTTTTTTATCAGCACTTACATAAAAACTTGATTGATGTTTCTGAGCACGTCAAGTGCTTCGGCTCTTAGTCCAGTTAATATAGTGAATGTTTTATCCTGCGAGATGGCTGAGTTTCTTCCCTGCGGGATGGTGAGTATCCGCGGTAAAGTACAGAATGGCTGGCGGGGAATTTTCCCTCCAGATATCTCTCACATCGAGGCAGCGCCCAGTCGGAACAAGCTGTTTCCCAACGTATGTGTAGTGTAGTGCATGTGACACTGCGTGTGTAAGGGGAGAGGAAAAGATAAGAAAAAGAAAGGAATGATCGTGCCTATTCCATGACCTTTCTGGTTGGGCACTGATTCAGTATTTGCCTATGATCAAAGAAACCACGGGAAACCACTGATCACAAGTTACTGGCCTTTAGAATTCTTCTCCAGAAAGTGTTTGAATCCAACCTAACTATCTATCTAATGTCGAATGTCCGCTATCATCTAGACTCGAAACGTACGTCCTCTTGGTCTGATTGCTGCAAAAACAATGTTAATAATCAGTGCGTGATTTATAATTTTTTATTCCGAAACGTACCCCAAATTACCTATTAATTTAATAGAAATAATAATATATTTATACAGTAATCCCTCGACGTCCGCGGATTCGTTATTCGCGAGTTCCGAACATTCACGATTAGAGAAATGCTACCGATTTTAACATTCGCGGACTTCGACATTCGCGTGTGCGTCATTTCGTCGTACTACATTTTCTTTGAAAGCGAGCACATTTCATTTCCTTTATCATCATCATTATCATCATCATCATCATCACCATCATCATCTGGGAAAGACCTCTGAACTCGAAGTATGATTTTCTTAAAAAATTTCACAGATTAAATGTCAATTCACATTTTTAGAATAACACAATTGTAAAATAATTCAATTAATTTGCGTAAAATTGGAGGTGGGGGTTTTGCCAAAACGAACAGAAATGCCATTCAGGATCTGTGCAACTCTCATTATAATGAGCTCATTGTAAAGAAGCTCCCGGAAATCATCAGTGAAGAAAACCTCGACGGTAATGATGAAGTAACGGAAGCGAAACTACGTCCTGAGGCAACGTCAATGTCAAAACTGTTGATGGCGTTCTAAAATCAACAAGCTCTGGTGGAACTAGCATTCAAATGTGATCCAAACATGGAAATAATTTCGAAATTTAAAAGAGAAGGGAAGCAGGAACTCTTCCATATTTGGATAATAGAACAGCAAGAAAGGTGATGAAACAAAAAAATTAGCAAATCCTATATCCAGTCATTTCCAACTTTGAAATACGTTTCAAATATTATTTTATTTTTTCATTTTGGAATGTTAATTGTTAATTCTGTTTGTAGTAACGCTTAATCAGTTTTACTGTAATTGATTGTCAGATTTTTTCTTTCTGTTTTAAACAGTTTTTTGATATCCAGGAACCTAACCCATCTTTATTCTTTAAAAGATAGACTTAACATTCGCAGATTTAACATTCGCGAGGTTTTTGGCGAACCTAACTCTCGCGAATGTTGAGGGATTACTGTACGAATAATGTAATAATCATTCCCGAGGTACCGGAACTCCGTTCTGTCGCGTTCCGTCCGAAATAAAGCCCTGTTAATATTAACCCAGAGCTAACTCAGCATGAATGATAACAACTATCTTTCTTTTATTTCTTCTGGGTTCGGTGGTATAATGGTTATCGTATCGGGCTATTGTACTTAAGGTTGCAGGGTTCACACCCGATCGAAGCCGTGGATTTTTAAGGACAAAAGAATCCTTCGAACGCCTTCCTTCGGAGAGGAAATAAAGCCGGCTGTACCATGTAGTAGATTTACTGTATGTACAAATCTTCAAGCCGAGAAGGAACCTCTGAGCTAAATTAAAATCGCCTTCTTCGCTCTCCGATAATGCTACCTTCTTTCTCCTATAGGTAGTGAACGGAGCATAGCAAAATTTGCAAGGTGAGACGGAAGAGCGGGCCTGATGGCCCGAGTCTCGCCGCGTAAAATAACACATTAACTAACTCTTACACATGAAATTCGTTGTTGAAGATCTTCTTTGTATTCTCGTGTCATTTACAGGGACGTTTGTTCTCGAAAGGGATAGATGACCATACTCAGGCGTGGGATGGGTCTCCACACTGCCAAACATCATGCCTGCAGTGTGTTATCAGGTTTCCAAGAAATTTGACTTCACTCCTGGCTTTCTCCAAACAATTTTTGACACTTTCCAAAGCTGGAGATCGCGTTCGACACTTCCCTTCAAAACTCGCCTCTGATTCCAATAAAGAGAGAAAGACACTGTTCCCAAATGATATCCCGCTTGCAGATACGTTTCCAGGTTAATTGAGATTGGTATCAGGAGAAAAATGAAACTTATGAGGAAAACGTTACAACGGTGAAAATGAGATTTAAGAAAAAATAATCAAAGGTACTTCGAGTAGGCAGAAAAATGAAATTGAAAACCTGAAACTTAAAATACTACCAAAAGCACAGTTAATGATTCCTATTATTAAGTTTTAAAATCGAAACAAAAATAAGAAGACATTTTGCTAAACTTCCAGGCTTTTCATATCATTAGTAGAGTTCGGATTGTTATGTCATTATAATTACATATTGTTTTGTCTTTTATGTTTAGTGGTCAAAACTGTGATCTGGGCAAATCATAGTAATCGTAGCAAAACATTAAATTTTTTCGGTACATATTTTAAACTTATTTTCTAATATTTTACGTATTTCACTTTTCTGCATTATATTTGGCATATTTTGCAATACGTTATATGATTCTACCAATTGTTTGACATTTATTGCTCCAAACATAATTAATGAATTCTTATATTTTACTCTAGTCTTTAATTTTAACCAAGTCATCGTATTTCGGTTTTTCACAAGCGCAGAATTGCTTGCTGATGACGCGAGGTGCCCCACAGGAAGGTGCGGTCCAATAGAGTGGATTTGTCTTTAGTCACCGTCCGTCAACAAACCATGTCGCGACAAATTCGCATGAGTGTTGAGAGTATTATCTTTAGATATGGAAAGAATCAAGGACATCGTATTTCTTGATCATTAATCACAATTTACCTGAAATATTTGAAGTCGCAATCATGTGTCTCTACGAAGATAATGCTACAGCACATTGAGTTCCGATGTTTATACCATGTTTATCATTGCTCTCCAAAGATAAAAAATTTACTCTTAAAAAAGTTAATCCAGTAGGGCAAATAATATTTATTTTTAAAAATGTTGTCATGCACGAATGCTGAAAATAGCTAATGCATTTTCTAGGAATTCTGTAGGGATTTACAATAAACAAATTAAATTATTCAATAAAATCTTTCAACTTCATATAATACACATTGCAGATGTGCCGATATACTTACTTTGCTCATTTGTATAAGTGCTAAAAAAATAGAGAAACTTATGGCTCTTAATTTCTTAATTGATGTGTTTTTGACACTTAATATGTCTATAAAAATAAACAAGTCTTTTAAATTATATTTCACTAAACATATGAATACATAAATTAGAGATCAGGTAGTTCAGGTTTATGTTCTACTTCATACCGCTTAGGCAAGAAATATGGAGGTGATGCGACTTTTAAAAATGAAAAATACTGCTTCGAATTTACCCTCACAGCACACATTTGTGATGTTTTCTGTCCAACTTCCTTCAGTTGTAACAATTCGAACGACAAGGAATCAATGCGATCATTGATGGCCACCAGTGCACCAAACTGATTTCTGAGAACCTTTCCTTTGATTATCAACTTCATGTCATCTTCGTGGTGGCACTTGTCATCAAACGCCATGCGCACTTCCCCTGATGGGCAGTTGCCGCTGATGTGCACGGACGTGGCCTTGGCGTAGCCCTTCAGAGCCGCGTGCACGTCCAAGGCGACTACGTGACCTTCGGGGCAGGGTCCTCTTTCCAGCAGAGAGAAACAAGATCCCGATCCCGACCCTGACACTGACCCTGTCTCCGATCCTGATCCCAACCCCGACTCCGATTCCGATCCCGACCAGGACTCCAACCCCGATCCCGATCCCGACCCCGACCCGGAATCCGATCCCGATCCCGATCCCCACCCCGATCCCGACCCCGACTCCGAATCCGAACTCGCCATAAGCACCTTGCCTTGACCAAAGCAACGCAGCTGCCTTGCGAAGTTAAACAGGGGAAGTGGGTGAGATATGTTTAGAGAATCTTGGTTAGAGGTGAAACCCTGAATGCCTTCGTGGGGATTGCGATAGAACCGAGTTCGGTCTTTATCTGGGAAGCGGAGATCCGGGATATCCTTCTTCTTTCGGTTGCCGCACGTGTATGGGAGCGGAGGACGTCCAGCGGCACTCCACGCCGTGGATGAAGTGCGCGGTCACAACCGCAGATGACGTCACGGACCGTGTCCTTCCGGTAGCACTGATTATCTTACGCCATCACGTAGCCGTTGCATTCATCTCCTATCGATTTCCGGCCTTGAGGCACGAAATGGCCGAAACTGAAAATAAGATAAAAGTAGCTAGGAATTATCATTAGAAATGTTTAGATGAAAATATATAAGTGATTAATTATCTATTGATTGATTGAATGAATGTCAGCCAGCATTTGACGACTTTGACGTCGTCGTCAGTAAATCAAAACAATTAACCTTTTTTGTAGATTTGTATCGAACATCATATGCCTCATTGCCATTTTCTCAATTCATCAGAGGTGATGCAAACCAAAATCAGCGTTTTTAGACAAGACCCTTGTTATTTGAAATACACGAAATTTCTCCAATATTTTCATGATTTTAACAGATATATTCCTATTTCAGATCCATGTATTTTGTAATTATATTTCAATCGTAATCTTTCTTTAAACATTAAAAATATAGTACACTATCACATGTGCCACATGCAGACAAAAATTCATGTTTACTAATACTGTTTGTATAGCAAACAAATCATATGAACTTACATGAACTGACTCAAATCTAGACTAAGGTAATAAAAATTAGATTGAATTTGTGTTCACATAAAAACTATTGTAATTTTCAAAACCCATTGAAAATATAATGTGAACTTTGAATGATACAATAATAATAATAATAATAATAACAAAGAGAAAGAGATGAAAGTTAAGAAAAGAAGAATGATGCAGAAAGTTGAACGAACGTAATACATAGTGCCTCAATCGAAAAAAAACAACAACTACAATATCTTGTTAGTGGCGAGGCTCAGGCCATGGGACCTGCTTTTCCGCCTAACTATTTGAATATACACTTACCCAGAGTTGTTACATTTAAAAGGGGGTGGGGCAAGCCGAACATTTAAAGCTGAGAGTGCAAAACTAGGGACCATCACGGCATTCGCCTTACGGAATTCAGTAAACCCAGAAGAACCTAAATCAGTATGGGGACTTTGGGCCACAATACGACACAATAAGGACACAGAACGATATACGTAAATGTGAAATTGAAAAAAAACATTTAGAAGAAGGATCATAGAGAAGAAAATACAGAAATCTAAAGGAAAAACCAGAAAAGAATAGGCGATGAGAAGGAAGAAGAAATATACGGAAAGAATAAAATTATTCCAGAGATGATACATAATCAAAATGCTACGTTTGGTATGCATTTGCACTTTGGTATATATAAATCTAAAATAAATTTGAATGGCAGAGAAGTACAATATACTATACGTTAATATTAGCTACATTTCAAATACAATATCAATAGTATGAAGGTACAATATAATGTATAAGTATTTTCTATAATAGAAGAAACTTTTGAAAATAGCTAGGCAAAAGAATAGGCACATTGGCTTGAGCCTTCCCTTTTTAATGGCTTTTATTTCATTTATTTAAACTTTCTCATATTCATAGACTTACGAAGAGTCGGTGGCTGAGAGCTTTCTGTGGTGATTATAAGATGTTGGTTTGGTTAATAACTCTTACCAGAAAATGAGCTTTGTGACAACTCAAATCCACACAGCCGTGATTTCTGTCGTAGAGCATGTTGTAATGGAAGCACAACTTCTCCTGGTGACTGCAGAGAACTGGTAATCTGATGAGCGAATCGTTGGCGTGGTACTGTTGGTAGTCCTGCTGTATCTCTGCTCTCGAAGTTGTAGGCTGGAGTGCCGGTGGTACTGAACGAGTTGGACTCGAAGGCTTATATTGTGTTCTGAATGTATCCATATATACAAGTGGTGCCTTGTATATTTCAATTTCTGCTGTAGAGCCGTGCCTAAAACCGTGAAGACATTATTTCTATTTACTATTTCAAATGATGGTTTGTTCATTAAATAAAACATCACACATTGGTTTCACGTGCAAGAAGTTAGCACATTCTCTTGTTCAACATATTCGGTACATACACTTCATACAAGTATTACTCACTTTCTTCTTTACAAAATAAAACAAAGAATGATAATTTTGGGCTTTCTAAGCAATAAGGTAAGAAAGTAAGTTAAAAAATATAAATTTGTAGATTGGTACACGAAGAGCCAATGCCAGTATTCAAAGTATTACAGAATGGATGGTTTTCTCTTTTCGCAGAAAATTACATCCAAGTTACAACTTCTATATGTTTCACTATTTATGGTAAGGTAATAGTTTTTAAAACTTTATATCGTTAGTTTTAATTTGTCCAATACAGTTGTATTAAATTTGAATTGTTGAAACTTTTTTATGTCTGTGGCACATTTTGATAATTCCGAATATAGATCTTTGACTTAAAATAAGCCTCACTCAGGCTGTGTGAAGGGATGGACTAATGTATTATTTTCCTCTTTTATTTTATTGGGAAACAATTCCCATTCAACCACCCAGAGAAAACGTTTGTGTCAGAGGGAAAACTATTCATCTTCTGAAAACCCTCCACCTTTGGTCCATAAGTAAATCATAAGGGTTGGGTGATTAATACGGTGAGGAGTGTGGACTGACAACCGATCTAAATGTCGCACGACCGTACCTGAACAAGTCCCACGACCATTAGTTACATGAAGCGTTAGTTATGTTTTGGATCCTTTTCATTGGATAGTTTTATAATTTCCCCACCAATTGCCACTGTATAAGTTTCATAGGCCAGGGGAAGTGTAGTGGCAGAGAAAATGAATGCATGAATCTCGTCACCTGCATAAATCGATGGAACAGTAATAACAGACCTTACTTACAATATGTGTACCGAGGCAATGCTAATAGTTTCTAATCTGCAGAAGTTATCTATGACAAATCCAAATATCTATGCTGACACCGAGGTAGAAAATAGTTATTTATGCATTAAGGGCATTGCAAGGTTTCTAATGTTCGAGCGACGACAAAGAGTCAGAGTGCTTTTGGCTGGAGGGCTTTTGGTCGCCTGAGGTCATTAGAACCAGTTAACACCAGTTGTACATATATGACTTTATTTTTTATCTAATTTTCATTATTTATGTTTACTTATTTACTAATTAAGTAGTTCTTAAATTGACTCGGTTTGTTACTTCATATTTCCCTGCCATAATTCCCTTTAATATTTACCTCCTTAAGAGAACATGTAACAACATTCAACTGTTTTCATATTTATCTCGTCACCACGATCCTCTCGATCCAGGTAAGTTATGCAATAAATATCCAGCTCCATATCGAAGGCAATAACAAGCAATGACGTCCCAGTAAAAATAATTTAAAAAATACATATTTCTCGACTCAGATGCTCTAAACATTTTACCATCAAAGTCTCGACTTCGAATTTTTTGACTCAATTCAACACAGTCCCTCTATGTGCGTATAGTCCACGGAAATTAAAAAAAACTTTAAAGAATGAAGTAAGAACCGCCAAATCAGAAAATTCTCATTTAAGCAGTAGAAAGTCAATGATCGGAGAGAAAATGGAAGTAACGAATTAAAGAATGTTTACTTGACGTGTAGTACCTGTGCTCAAAGGAGAGGCAGTCCAAGTTGTCCCAGAAAGGGATAGAAGGGGCGTAGTGCAATGTATTAGAAAAAGTCAAAACTCAACTTTCTGAAAGAATGGTTACATTCGCAGCTGCAACATTTGCATTTTCAAATGTTGCGGACCAGCCGAAGACCTAAGTCGCCGTTTCAATTCATTGTATGTTTCTATATAGATAGAGGCGTCGTGGAAATTTATTGTATACGTGTCAACAACCAATGAGAACCTGGAAAATTTGTTCCAAAACAGACTGGGATTATACTAAAAAAAATACCACTTTGCAGTATACTGATCTAGGTCGATAATATGATTAATAGACTATTCTGTCTTTATTTCGCAGCTCTCTATCCTCTCTCAAATTTCGTATGCGTGTTCATTCTCAGATGTGAGTTTCTAAAGAATGCTAAGTGCTCATTCATAGTTCATCCCTGCACTGCACTATTTATTCTACTGCTTATCAAGAACTCTAGCTGATCACGTTCGCTTTATTTAGAGTCGGTAGATATTGTTTACGACGAAATGCTGAGCAACGTAAGCCATGAAATAATGTAGTGTACGGTTAGTGGTGTTTTTTCTATTTGAGCCTATATTCCTGCAATTATTATTCATAATAAAGAAATTATTATAATGTCTTTGCTTTCGATTACCTAATCTTCTGTACTGATTCTAAATGTAGAGAATGAACGGGAAATGAATTTATGAATGCTGATGCATGCATCGGTGTTCTCCAAGCGAAATCATTTCTTATAGCGGGATGAACATCCAAAGGTTCTCGTTAGTATCGAACCTATCGTGACCATAATACCTGCCACTCCTCGGAAATCGCCACTCGCGACCGCCATCCTTGCATCCCCACGTCAGCGCTATCCCTGTCTGTCGTCAGGATCACAATTACATGTGAGGGATGTAGGGTGTCGAGAACAGTTGTTTTGGAGCACGTTGGAAAGTGAAGAAAGTCCAAAACATGGTTCAATGACTCAAGATCACTTATTATTATAAAGACATACGTTCCTTGAATAAAATCCTCTTCAAATAATATTATGATTTTATGTTTGCAGTGTGGTTTAAATTATCAGAATCAAATGAATGAATAAATAAAAATAAAATAAATCAATAAATTTAAAATAAAAAAGTGAATATGCAAACGAATATGAGCTTCTTGACTCGACCGAACAAACGCGCTACGAAATTTTGACCAGTTGATAGACATCTCGTAACGTTCCTAGAGCTGTTGGACCGCGAAAGGTGCGGATGTCACATGACGTTCTGAAGGAAAACATCTCTAAAACGGTGTTTCTGATTTGAAATATAAATATTTAATAGAATATGAATGGAAATAAAATATTTTCCTTAGCACTTCAAATTTGGATATATGAATTTTATATGGTGTTGTACGTTTTAATGAAAATTCATATCAATGCCAGTATCCAGCACGTTGTGAGTGTTGAGTGTTAGAGCTTATCCAGATTTGGGGGTAGTCTCGCTAGCGGAGATACCTGGAAGGCAAAAATTCCACGAGCCGACGGGCATTCGGGAATGATTACCCACAAGCACTGAAACTGGCAAATGTGGCTCAGGGCATCAAATAATGATACTGCAGTGCCTCTGCCCGGAAGGTCCTAGGGTTCGAGTCCCGACGATGGCAGGGCTTTCGACACTAGCTTTGCAGCTAGGGCGAATTCAGCCACTGTCTGGAGGAGAATAATAGCGGCCGGCTGCTCTGATTGGTAGTTTTCCATGGTTTCGCCTATCAACATTAGGTGAATGCCGGAGCAGTACCGTAACAAAACGGGCCACACACCGCGCGCTATCTTTCCTTCTTCTTCTTCATAGTTCTATCCTAATCCCCTACTTACACACACACACACATGCACTAAACTACCGTATTTGTCGGGAGAATAGTCTGGGGCTTATACTCGTAGCTTGTCCCGGCTGGGGCGGTGCTGCGCTAGTGGGAGTTCAATGGAACGCAAGCCGACGTAGGTTGCTCTGATTCTCCATCCACCGAGGGAATATCATCGCCATCGCTAGCGATAAATCATTCACTTCACTTACGGGTATCATTACCTTAGTAGTTGGGCGCCCGGAATCATTAGCTACTAGCATAGAACAATAATGGCTTACAACTTAAAATGACGTATAACTAACGATAATTATGACCTAAGTATTCGACGCTCCCGGAAATAAAATAAAATCACTGACAAACGCAGTGAACGTTTGTACTGTTCTCTTCCATGAAGATTCACAAGACGTTAAATGGCGACTAGACACAATCAAGGTCATGCGTCATTTATTTGTGTGAACAAAATCAACGACGATGAGCAATAATCAGTCAATGAATAATTCATCGGTGAATATGTCAAAATTTTGAGTGTATGTTCAATATTCAATAAATCTTTAACTACTCGTTCAGTAGTCAATAAAAACGTGAAACGAGCTTATAAGAAGTCTGACAAGAAGTTTTGTTGTTATTGACACCTAAATGTGATAAAAGCCTCCCTTTGTTCTGCCTTGACGTTTTTCATACCAAACTTATACTTATGTTTGAAATACATTATTATGTTTACTGTTTGTTATTTTGAAATTTCTTCCCTCATAGAATTTTAAATTTACTATTTTCTAATTTTAATACTTTGGTAATTATAGTTTTGTATATATTCACATGCATTCAATAATCAAATCAGTTTACAAATACTCAAAACTACATAAACCACACAAAAATAATTATCAATATAAATATGTGATCTTGGAAAATTCTATCTTATTTGCACGAAAGTTGACTCACCAGCTCTGCTGCGAATCAAACTACCGGCGGAGAACTACAATTCAGTCGATACTTAATCGATGTCCGTGATCGAGAACGTGGGAAGTTCTGGTTGAAGCGTCCAATCAATCTTGCGTCTCCGCAGAAGTAGCACTCATCAGGTGCAACTCCGTTCTGACAGTGTTCCTTGGGATTACTGACGCTCTGAACGTACTGCGTGGACTGCAGGAAATACAAACACGCTTCATACTCGGCGATCTCGTTTGCAGGAAAACCAGTCACAGGCCACCTGTTGCCCATTTTATGCTTAACGACGTTTTCCTTCAAACCACTGCACTACTTAAACCGGTTTCAACTGTCTTAAGAATAATTGTAATATGCCCAAAATTCTCCTAAATACGTACTTATTGAAATTTTGGTTTTCTAAATAAAATATTGCAAAATTAAATGAAGCGTGATTTCACTTTCCTGGGAATGAAGAAAGATTAGACAGTTTAAAAGAAAATATTAAAACACAAAACAGAAAAAACAGAAAAGAAACATTAAAACACAACTCGTTGAGAGAAATTCTTAACATGACTCAATTTGTAGTTTGTGAAAACTATTTTATAATAATTACTATAAGTAGAAGTCGAAAATCATGATTTGGTCTATTTTACGTATTATTCAGAGTAAAATGTGTCTACTCTTTTTGCGACAAATCTGCCGCTTAATTGAAATGCTCCGAGAGATTGGAGCAGTACAATTTGTCCTTAAAATTTATGAAATAATTTGGTCAAACTCCCATGTCTTTTAAAAGACTGGAAAAAGCCGTTATTTTGAGCGTCTAACACCCGAATTGTAGCGCTCGTCATTGTTCCTGGATCTGCTACGTAGAAACCTGTCTGCAATCTGAATGAGACACCAAATATTTTAAGACACAAATTTAATGGACAATGATAATAAAATCCTATTAAAACTAGTACTTTAATTCGGCATTCCTGATAATAGTTTCAGTGACTATTTCACTTATGTTCTCAGTGACCATAATAACAATTGATTGTAGGTAGGAAACAATTGATTCAAACTTCAACCAATCCCAGCAGTCAAAATGACCAGAAAAATCTCAAATTTTCCTCTTAATATACCTTACGAGGATATGTTTTTCTTTCATTAATCAAATATGTTTATTCTGTGTATTACATGGTTATTAAATATGCACAGAACATGGTTTTATGAAAAAAACAGTATAAGTATTAAAGCCATTCAATAATACATTTATTTCAATTAGTTCAACATGTTATGGAGAAATTTCACGTGTATAGGATGGGAAAGGCAGACCTGCCTGCGGTGCATGTCCAATCCATTAAGGCATTTACTCCAACCTTTCTTGGCCAGCAGGCCAAATTGTTTAAGTAGGAAGAAGGCGGGGTCCAAAACAATTATCGACTAAATCAGTATGGTAATTTCCAGAGTTTGAGACTGAAATGTAATATTTTGTTGAGAAAGTTTTGCCTGCATTATAAACAAAGTTATGAAATTATGTATTACAAAATTAATGGTTTAAAGCATAAATTAAGTATTTTGAAACTAACCAATTCACAAAAACCGGAGATCTAGATCATATCTGCTCATCTCACTGCCTCGCTGAGTGGCCACGAGCCCGCTCGCTATTGAAGAGCCCGGAAGTTCGTCCATGAGCTCCGATCTGGCGGGGAGGAGATGGACATCACTCAGCGGTAGGGGAATAGCTTAGGCATGGGAATGAAGACCGGTGGAACGCATACAGTCGTCGGCAGGCCCTTGCAACTCTCCATCAAAACCGAAGACAAAGCTTGAGGGTGCTACTATAGGAGGCGCTAGTGTCGCCGGGTACAGCTGCAGGTTAGGCTCACCAACTTCCGCACATAAAAATTGGCTTATTTCTGAGACATACGAAAAAGTCTTCTAAATGTTCAATTATTCTAAATATATACGTTTAAGAAACCGCTGAAGAAAGCGCGAACATCAACGCTATTGTTCGTAACATTACGTGTCTGCATGCGTCTCGCGAACCTATGCAGCACCCATGCACGATTGAAGTATCTTTGGCAGCAGTTCGTATTTTAGTTCCTGTAAGAATGTGATACAGGAGAGCGCGCTACTGTAATGGTCTCCGCTTCGTTATATGGGCGTTAAAAGGCATGGTTGTTGGCTTCGGATTGCATAGCGCAGGACCTAAGAGAAATATCTTCCGGCCCTCGTGCAGGTCAGTGAGCACAAACCATCAAATCGGCACGAATAGAATTAGAAAGCAATGTAATGAGTTTAGTTATTCTGAAGACAAGGGATATAGATATTTAACTTCTTGAAAATTCTTTTCCTGAGGACATACAATTCATGTAACAATTGCGATGTGAAGTTAAATATTTGCAGTCTGAACACAGTACGCAAAGATTTGATTGGTACTACAAGAAATTTCGAAACTTTTCGTTTAAAAAAATTATATTATTTGGATTTACGCTTAATCTCTGTCAAAAATATGAAGTATTTTTATTTTTTAAATATAAAACATAAGTAATCCATTAAAAATGTTAAAGCCTTGTTTTTTAGGGTAGTTGGGGAAGGAACCAATTGTAAATTTCTTTTGGATCAAAATCTTGGTTCAACGATTTGATTTCTTTTGCTTTTTTATTGTGTTAACCGGTTAGACCCTACTATACAGTGTGGCCCACCTAAGATGTTCCCTTCAATTTTCTCCTGAACCGTTGCAGATACTGAGATGCGGTTTTCACTAAAACTACTATATGCAAGGGGCACATATAATCATGCATAATATTATTCTATTGCATTTTTTATTGCAGAGATATTGACCCAACTTCGTTTTTTTAAATAGAACCCTATAGATTTTTTTAGCTCATCATAACAAGCGTGAAGAGACGAGTTCATAAATATGCACATTGCCATATGTTACATTACAAAATTTTCGAGAAATTAAGCGTTTTAAAGACGCACGTCGACTGCTGATTTCGGTAATCTGAACGAGAAATTCCGGGTGATAGGCGGCGAGGCCATTCCCTTCCCTTGCGTCGACCCTGCGGTAAATGTAGTGATGCAATGTGCAAAGGAGCTCACAAAAACCCGCGATTTGCTCTTTAAGACTACATCCTCTCAGCCCTGGAGACAATGTATTCACCCATAGCCATGTTCTGAGCAAATCTGTACGCCATAAAGTACTATTTTTTAATTCATGAAATACTACAGATTTGAGAAAATATTTGAATTATTAACCTTAGTGAAAGCAAGGGAAGATTGGAGAGTGAACATGTTCTGAATTAATAAATGCGTGTGCTGTCACAAACAAAACGTTTACTCTTTGAAAGACTGAAAACCTCAGCCGGTACAAAAATATCGGGTAAATAAAAGTAAGAAACATACTTTAAAATACAGAAACAAAAGGTATGCAATTGTAGAAGTTCTAGATTCAATTCTAGAAATAGCTTGGTTTATAACATGTACTCAACATGTGCACAATCAACGGAACATTTGAAGACACTTATAATGAGACCTTCGAACAGAATTTAGAGTTTTACGTGAAATGGCATGACAAGATGCTGTAATACGGCGCCTGAGATCTTCAAATGTTGTTGGTACTTGTGAGTAAACTTCGTTCTTTATCGTTCCCCATAGAAAATACTCCAGGGGTGTAAGATTAGGTGACCTTGCCGGCCAGTTTACTACAGCACTGCGCCCGCAGGGCCGACGCAACGAAAGGGAATGGCCTCGCCGCATATCACCCGGAATTTCTCGTTCAGATTACCGAAACCAGCAGTCGACGTGCGTCTTTAAAACGCTTAATTTCTCGAAAATTTTGTTATGTAACATATGACAATGTGCATATTTATGAACTCGTCTCTTCACGCTTGTTATGATGAGCTAAAAAAATCTATAGGGTTCCATTTAAAAAAACGAAGTTGGGTCAATATCTCTGCAATAAAAAATGCGATAGAATAATATTATGCATGATTATATGTGCCCCTTGCATGTAGTAGTTTTAGTGAAAACCGCATCTCAGTATCTGCAACGCTTCAGGAGAAAATTGAAGGGAACATCTTAGGTGGGCCACACGGTATAAGTTTTATACGATAGATTTTAATAGATTTTGTAGATTTTTAGGAAACTATAGATTTTAAGAAATAATAGATTTTAAGAAACTGTGTACTTTAATCCATGATACTACGAAATACCAAATCGTTCATTGAGCCCAATTTACAGGTACCTCTCATCGGGAGCTTGTCAGCGGGTCCGCGATGCACGAAGCGTACGCCAAAACTATCTGAAGTTCACTCGATTGCGCTCTCTTTCGTTCCCTATCACAAGCCCCCCCCCCCCCCATCCTGTGGTGACTCCCCTCTCACACGCAACACTCACCGTGCTGGATACTCGGATTGACTTGAGATTTTACCAGCTTCTTCAGCACCTTTCAAAACCCCTACATACAAATTTTTACGTGCTATGAAGCATTTAAAGTTATGTTTTTGCGATAATTGGTATTGGGACCTTTCTTGACCTTACCGACCGTGGAAAGGCGGAAATCGCTGCTTGCCGCTGGTTCTGCGGCCGTTACTCATACACCGCGCCTGTACTATCGGCCTGTCGTCAAGGTCTCAGTTACTTGGGAGGGCAGGCGGGGTGACAAAAACGGGTGTTTACTTTGCAGGTTCAGATGGAACGAACGCGCTTGGAAATCTGACACCGGCTGATAGACGCCGCGTAACGTTCCTAGCGCTGCCGAAGCAACGGCTCGCCCGCTGCGTGAAGCGCAAAGGTCACGAAAGGTCCTGATACAAAATGCCTATAAAACAGTATTTATAATATTCCATAGCACTTCAAAATTTGCGTATGTAGGTTTTGCATGGTGTTCTATCAGCTGGTGAAAGTTCACGTCAATCCGAGTATCCAGCACGGTGAGTGTTGCGCCTCAGCTCGGAGCCCAAGCGCGAGACGCCGCGAGCGCCCATGGCTCTCTTCCATGGCCAAAAGCGCAGACCTGACCTGGAATTTTTAAAAATTGGTAAGTTTTATAATACTGAAAATGGATAATCCATGTTAATCACCATATTTTTTAACTTCAATATTTGCAAAAATCTTTAATAACTTTCCACTGTATCGCAAGATTTGAAATCATTTCTTCATTTTTGACAATAATCTTTCCCAATTGTATTTTCCCAGTTCCAAATTACCTTTTATGTTTTATTTTCAGTTTATTCATACTATTATTATTATTATTATTATTGTAATTGATAATTAATAGATTGACAGTGCTCTGCCTGAAAATACATTTTATTCTTTTGCTGATACGTTATTGCTTGTTACTGCCCTTGATACGAGGCTCGATATTCACTGCGTAACTTACCTGGATCGAGAGGATCGTGGTGACGAGGGAAATATGAAAACAGTTGAATGTAGCTACGTTTTCTTACGGAGGGAATCATGAAAGATAATTTTGGGAGAGAAATATGAAATGACCCGAAAATATGGAAAGACCGAGTCAAGTAAACATCTAGATAATTAGTAAATAAGTAAATCTGAATCAATACTGGGATTGCACGGATCTCACGCGGAGGTTGGCAGGTCTGAGGCCTTTGGGTACGACTGGCAGTGGCGGTTGACGAGAGACGAGGAAAATCGTGCGGCAGCCAGGGGAGTCGAGTCGAATAGAACGCCGGGTGTTTTAAGGACTATTGTGTATGAGTGGTAACAGAGGACCATGGGGGAAGAAAGAAAGAGAGAGACTTATGAATGTATAGGGATTGTAGGGCAGAAAATTGCGTGCTTCATCTAAAAAGTATATACTTAAAAAAGTTGTCAATGAAACTTCATTGTTGAAACGTGTGTGTTTCATTTATTGTTTCCCTCCAACGTAATCCTACAATATTATTAGGTAAAAATAAAATCATGTGTATACCACGGGCGTCAACTGGTTGTAATGATCTTGGGCCAAAGGACTTCGAGCGGTTGGTCGCCACTCGATCATTAGAACTCTTGTAACGTCCTTGGTACGTAAATAACTATTACAAGCTTTATTTAGATGCTATAGAAAAGTTAGTGATAGTGTAAACTCCCAATTCACGCGGAAATCTTTCTACGGAACTCCTTGTATCTACTAAAATATTTATTACAGATCCGGAAGAGGAGGTTCAGCCTGTACTTCATATCTTTTACTGAAGGGTTTCACGTATGTTGCAGAGAAAGGGACATAGAGATATGTATCTTCTACTTTAACAGCACACATGGACCGTTCTTTCACAGGCAGAAGTTTTAAAGATTGTATGGTATCACGAATAACTATATGGAATCCGAACTGATTCTGGAATAATTTCTCGTTGGTTATCAACCTCACGTCCTCTTCTCTGTGGCACGTGTCGTCAAAGGCCATGCGCACTTGCCCCCGAGGACAGCCGCCTCGCACGTGTACGCACTTGGCCTCCAAGCTGCCCTCACGCGCTTTCTGCGCGTCCAAGGCCACCACGTATTCTTCGTCGCAATCGCCTTTATCCAGTAGGGGGACGCATGACCTATACTGCGATTTTTGTACGAAGAGCTCTGACAGTTCGTCAGCTGTTAGGCCGTGTTGCCACACGCTCTCGCGGCTAGCACGTGGAGAGCACATGGCTGCGGCTCCACCCGAGGCGGGAAGAACGAACTTTTTTTTTTTTTTAAAAGTAACTTTTATTAGGCTGGAGGTTCGATTGTAAAGTATTGAATGTTCTCGTGTTATGTATTCATCGTGTTTAAATCCATCCAAGTTAATAAATGTGGAACTTACTCATTTATATTTATTTAAACCTGTTATTTTAAATATTAGGCCACGTAGGTCACTTTATTTTGTGTAATTAATCACTCACTAGAGGGAACCAAGATGTCGTGCTGTACTTCTTTTTAAACAGTATTATTGCGTGATCACGGATGAAACACTCGAATGCAATGACATGTAAGTATACAAGACATATTTGATAATATCCTGGTATGATGCTGTATCTGAGCCTGCGCGCCATGTAATCACCGCGTTGTACCGCTTTAGCGTGTAAATGGAATGGAGTGTCACGTTGATTGTGGCTGTATAATTGTCTTTGAGATAATCTGTAATTCGTTCTTTAACATAACAGAATTTAAATCATTGTTTATTAAATATAAACGTAACTGTCTTCTTCTGTGGGAAACGCTTCGTAACTCACTATTGATGTCATACCATTGATGTCAGAATAGGAAAAGAAGACAACCGAATTGGAAATGAAAAAGAACATAATACTTTATTGAATGTCAGATTGTTAGTCGAGAAAGAAGTCACCACCATTCTGACAGTATATTTTCATAACCTATTCATGATGTACAATAGTATACAGTATTTAGGAATATTCAAGTTTGGAGATAGCTTAAATTTTTGCTTCATAAAAATAATACATGGAATCAATGGCTTTGAAACATCCTGGAATAGTCTCAATATCAGTGTTCCATCGGGAGATGTTACTTGATTTTAAACTAGAGAAAACATTTAGTGAATGCATGTATTTCAATGGTAATTTTGCAGTACAGTGAAAGGGAATGAGTTTAAACAAATTAATGGTTTCATAATTTCCAGTTAACAGTATTGCAAAATCACTGAATTTTAACAAACAACTCACAATCATCACTGATATTTTCAGACCATCTGAAGTATTTATTGTGGAGTGTCTTCTTACTCGAGGCTGGTAGACTCCATTGACTTCTAGAAAAGAGCATAATTCTTGAAGTGTCTGTTCTCAATATCATCATACAGTCTTACAGTCACCAGACTATTAAATGATCATTTTATGTACATTTCATGTGGAGGTTGTGCAACACATGTTAGGAAACAAACATGAATTGTAACCATGTATGATTGTTAAGCAAGCTTTTATATGTACTAATACCCAACACAAAATGAGCATGATCTTTCAATTGTTTTTACTTTTGTAACATTCATCATAATGGGTGTCAGTGCAATATAGGCCTTAATACTGCAAAATATAAAAAAATGTCGTCTGTCGTTCTGAAGGTATTTTCCAAAGTGCTTATAGTGTTCAATCAGTAATGGTGATTTCTTTGCTCATATTCTTCTCGTAATGATTAAATTGTGACATAAGTGAAGTGCAATTTGAGAAGATGAGCTTCGATAAATGAGAGTTTTCTTCCCCAAATGGTTGCAGGAAGTAGTTCATTATAAAAGGCTCATTGAAGATGAATGTACAATTGAGTGCATATCTGCCGGAGCATACAATCTTCATCTCTGTAACTATTTCCTTTCCACACAACACATTGGCCTTGAGAAGGAAAACAAGTTGAACAATATAACTTGAAAAGAAATGAAAAGTGAAAAATTTCAAAATACTGCCCCTGAAAGTTATGGTTTGTAAATATTTTGCATTAAGAAGGAAATCTCGTGCTTCAAAGTTCAAAATGTATTATATAAGTGGAAATGATGAGTGGAGCTACACTTGTCAAGAAATGCTCATTAGTGACAAAACAATTTTTTGAATTGTCAAAAAGTGAACTATTGACAGATATTGATACAAGTCTTTGTAAATATAATATAGTGTGAGTATTAAAAAATTAATGTATATTCTGGAATGATAAAAAATACTAATTAGACCACTTTGGCATTGCCATTTTTTGAAGGGTAAAATCATTAAATGTTTCATTAACAATAACTTGGGGCAGTACATAAGTGCCTTCATATTCTGGGTTATTTAGTGGTCAACAATGATGTGGTAAAGATACCAAGACTACATGATGTACGTTTTTTTTAAGGCCTGGTTATCAGACTGATGATTGTAGGTGCGTTAAAATGGATATGAATAGTACATTAGGCATTAATGCTAGTTTCCTTTTATCATCATTGTAAAAATTATCATAATCTGTGACAGATGAAATTTTTTTGTGGGCATTTGAGGAACTCACCAAGAAGTTCTCTTTTTGTTCACGCTTAGTGTTATACTGTAAGCCAAAAGTGATGATTGAATTAAAAGAACAATGTATACTTACCTGATAATTCTTCAGTTTCTTTGTCTTATCAATAGATTCTCTACCCACCACAAAAGCACTTCCGCTCACAGACCACTTCAGCCAGTACCTTTCATTGTAGTAATGAAAGTCCAAAAGTTGATATGCAAGGTAGACCAGTGGGGCAAAATGTTCTTTGACCAGTGGTGAAAAATGAAGCTAAAGTAAAATATTGCAAATGAAAGTATAAAGAGCAGTGAAGGTAGATATAACTGATAACGAATGGTCTATTCCCAAAAATGTTTAGAGACAAATCATATGGGATTGCTGTGAAATACAGAAATAATTTGTGAAAAGTGTCGATGGCAAGCTATGACTGCTATGTATTTATTACTAATAAATTAGAAAAGAATTTAAAGTAGCGGTGCAATCTGTGCAAGTTTCCTCTCCTCATAACTTGTGACATCAACTACTAATGTAAATATATCTTAAAGCGAGATCAATGAAATGTAAGTATTAAAAACTAGTGTAGTTTTCAAATACCTTGCATATCTAATAGTCACATGATAAGTCATGGCACCTCTGTGTTAAATTACATGCTCTATAAACTAAATAGGAAATGGAAAAGAATCATTACTCTCAGCAATTTAAAACAATTCTTTAATATATAACATTTAAAAAATACAAATAAAGGTCTGGCCAGATCTTCAAAATTAAAAGAAGAAACGGAAGTAAAAAAAGAAGAAATAAAAATTGTACAATTAAAATTAAAAAAAAGTAAGTGGTCTGGCCAGACCTTATAAATGAATCAATTAAAATAAAAAAGAATATCAATAATTAAAAATGAAAATAAACTTAATGGTCCGGCCAGACTGTTCATTCTCTTCCTCCATCTCTGCGCCATCTCCACGGGCTGAAAAGGGAAAGCAATTTCACTTGTAATATATTCCACTTTCAATCATTTATTAAGTGTTATACAATACTTAATGTGTATGAACATTCACAAAAAAACAAATTATTTACCGTTTCGGGGTGAATAGGAAACCAAGAAACAAGCAGGGAAGGGCTACTTCCCTTAGTAGGTTATCAATACGATAGGGTTCTGAGAACCGTAGAACTAGAGAAAAAATGGTGAAAGAGTAGGGGACACCCCCTCCCAAGACCCTACATACAGTGGATGTAAAGTCTGGTGGAGTCAGGGGTACAGCATGATGCTGAACTGAGGGAATAAAAAAAGCTTAGTTTTCACTAAAATTTGTCTGGGGAAACAGGTATTGAACAAATGAGTCAATTGAAAGCCATGAACAAAAATGTGAGTTGTACAACCATTCCTAAGAAATAATGCATTCATTTCCACACCACCTTGAGGTAGAATGCATGGTGCGTTTTTTTTTTATACATGGTATCCCCTGTAGGCCTAGTCCATGTTCACCAAGAAAATATAACAGTTCAAGTTCCTGGTGCAAGACTCAAAGAAGTGTCTGCATCTTTCTCATGAAAGATGGAGCACAGCACGATTTTCTTTAGTCATAAAAAATCCTCTCGTCACTTGCATCATTTACTCAACTCAGCCTCAAATCACAGACTCTGAAATCTGGAATTGTACATAGAAAACAAGAAAAATTGAAAACCATGAACACTTCTTTGAACTATTCATTTTAGATCTTGTATAACATGTTTACTACATTTCTTACAAAATAAAAGTGAGTTAATTTCAGATATCTCTGTACATGGGATATTGCAAGTTTCTCAAGAAATGTAGCTGTTGTGTCTGTACAGTAGCAGTTTTTTGTATTACCAGTAGCCTCTTGTTCTAGGCGTTCTTCTTGCACTGCTGGTTACTATTCAAGGGGGAGCAATTTACCAGCTTTGTGCCACATTTCACCCACTTGTGAACATTTAAAAAAGAATTCTACTTGGCGACACTACACAACTGCAACGATAGTAAATAAGATATAAATGACAACAGCTTCTATTCCTGAGAGAATAAAATTTAAAATGGGTTTTCAAATGTAATAAACTCCTTATACATCATATTTATCTAACCACGTCTATTTATTCAATCTGGAACAATGGCTGAAATACTGAAAATTGCATTAATTACAAGTCATAAGAAAATCACACACATCATTCAAGTAATACCTGAAATAACAGACAGATGCTTCAGTGTTCTGTTACAAGATAACCTAAACTATTTCATGGTGCCTCTGCAACATGTGCACTCGGGGGCAAAGGAAATATTCCAGTCACATCCGAGTCAGAATCATCAGAATTATCACTCCAGTCATCATCTGAACTCTCACTACCTGCCTGCAGATCTATAATCAGATCTTCAATATTATTTTCTAATACTACTTCCTCCTTCCAAGCTTTCTGTATTAAGCTTTTTGAGTGTTGAACAGCATTTTGCCACTGCAGTGGAGAAATGCTTGCGACACTTGCTTTTAAGAGATTTTCTACTTCTGTAAAAGTTTTATTATTTCTGACCACATAACCCTTCACTTGTGACCATATCAACTCTATTGGATTAAATTCTCAGTGATAGGGTGGCAAGCGCAGGACCCTATGACCGTTCTTTTCAGCCAATTGATCTGTGGCATAGGTGGGAAACTGGTTTCCTCTGCTGTACAAGATGCAATAATTCACATTTGTTCATAGCCGGATCAACTAGCACTTTGTGAGACTGTAGCCACTGCACCACTTCAGCTTTATGTGTTGCCCTTGTAGGGGCTTTGTCAATTATTACAGAATGGTATGGAACATAGTCCATAACAATTACTGAAGTTTGTTTTAAATTCTTTAGCTGTTCTTGGAGCCACACACTCAATCATTCGTGATAATCTCCAGTCTCCATCTCTTCATGGTCATCTCCAGTCTTTTTAGACCAATAGACCAATAAACAATTTTCAACAAAAGGTTTTGATGTTCCTGCATGCACAACAATCAAACGGCCACCTTTCCCAATAGGTGCTTTTGCACTTCCTGCAACAGTGCCATCTGACCAGCCCTTGCTCACTATATGTCCTGCATTAACTCATGTTTCATCCAACCACAAAATATCCTCAAAATTGTGGCACAATATCTCCTTCACAAGTCAGCAATGCCAGGCCACAATGTCTTGTCGTTCCAATAACACTATTTATTTAACTTTGAGAATTTAAATCTCAAATCTTTCACAATTTTGCTTCCTGTAAACAACTCTGCTTCCCACAGAGACACATGGAGCTTCCGAAGTATGGGGTGCTCCTTCCTGGCATGTCAGCCATAAATGTAATGCCTAATTGCTTCTCGGCTGAATGTATCTAAATCTGTAACTGGTTTTCTCACATTTCTTTTCTTTCCTGGAGTTCACAACTGTGATGATCCTGTCTCTTGAGCATCATCCATTTCTCTGCTTACATTTTTAACTGTGCTTTGACTTATTCTTGTGGCAGCAGCTGTTCTCTCCACAACCTTTCTGAGAGGTGATAATGGACCTTTATTGACCCTTTCCAATTCAAAATAGTCTCACCCAGCACACAACTTCCCTAGTCTGCGAACTCAGGACTTTCTGCTTTTCTCTCTGTAACAATGATAATGACAACAGCACATCATAATTTCTGAAAACAACTGGATATATCTATCTAAATGTGTGTGTGTGTGTGTGTGTGCGTGCGTATATGATGTATGTATGTATGTAAGGTTTTGAAACAAATCAAGAATTATGAAAAAATGGCCTGTTTACCTCTTCCGGACGCCCCTCTTTTTGACATTAAGCCAACCAGACGTAAACTCTCCTTCTCAAGTAAATACTGAAACATTAATACGAAAACGTTACACATTACAAGCAGTATTTATTATAGTATTAATGTACATAACTTTTTGTGCGAAGTTCGCCTTACGCACCGAAGTGCCCGTACTCACCGGTACACGCCAAAACGCGCGCGTCGCCGTCGGTCGCCATGATGTCTCGCGCGGGGCGACTTTCAACTATCAGAAACTCACGCAATTCATTAGTCGTTTGTTCTCAAAAACCTTTGTCAACACTGTAGTGACGTGTAAGCTCTCGATTGGAGAATTGCTCCAGCTGGACGAAACAGCTGATAACTGTCATAGCTCATCATACAGAAATCGCAGTATAGGCTCCGGACTCTGCCTGTGCATTGGGCTCGTCACCCACACCATTCCTTGATTGAAGCATTCCCGCTGCATGTCGTCGCAGTTGAACTGAGGACGAGTAGTCGATACACTGAAGTTATCTTGCTTAGATGTGAAGCCCTGAATGTCTTCGTGGGGATTGTGGTAGAACCGAGTTCGATCTTCGTCTGAAAAGCGGAGATCCGGGATGCGGCAGCGTCCGTCTTCTTTCGGTTGCTCCACGTGGATGGGCGCAGGAGACGTACAGCGGCACTCCATGCCGTGGATGAAGTGCCAGGCTGGCTCCACGTGACAGCCGCAGATGACGTCATGTGTTCTTCTGGTAGCACTTGTCGTCATATGCCATCACGTACCCGTTACATTCGTAGTCTTTTCGAAAATCTGATACTAGATGACCGGATCTGGAAAGAAAATGCATTGAAGTAAATACAAATAAATGTAATTTTTATATAATATTTTGTTATAAATTATCTGATATAATAGTTGATTGTAACACAATATATTGCAGGAGTTGTTTCACAGATAGTAAATTAAAATTTTAAAGTTTGCAATTTAAAAGTAGAGTGTGAAAGATGTGAACTTTCTAGAATAAAATATATATTGTACCAAAGCGGAAGTCATACACAGAAAATATCTTAAAAGACCAACGTTTGTTGATGTCTTTCTCAGGACTATTATTCACAATATGTACGGTTGATTAACTCTTAAATTTTATTTGTTAATAATAATAATAATAATATACGAAAAGCATTGCTAAAATGAATGAATGCAAAAAATGGAAGCAAACACAAAGTATGTCAAGCAGAGTTAAAGTAATTTGAAAGTCTTTCATGATTTCACATCCCAAAAGAGTGAAAACACCAGAAGTGGATAGTGGCTCAGGCGCAAAATTAAATAAATAAGAACTGGAATCCCCCAATTTGCTTCAAACTTCCAGAATATAGGAGATAACGACGTCTAAATACTTTAGTTTAAGCTAGCAAATATATTTTATAGTACTTTTAATAACATACCATAATTTCATTTAATTTTGTTTTAGAGCACATTGTTATTAGATTAAACATTTTTATCTCACACATTGCTACTGCCCTCTACCATCACCGGTCACCGGTCACGCTAGTGTCAAGGTGTGCAGTGGTGTCAAGGTCTTCTACTGGTGGCAGTGGCATGCTTCGTGGCATCGTAGCATGCCATGAGCTTCTCTGCGCAACTAGCGTCGGTAAAGGGAACTATTACGAGAAGTAATAATTCCCTTTACCTTTAGTAGATACCCCGCCGTTTTACATTAGGGATGGTGGGATAATGAACTGCGTGGAGGGGCGATTTCGTCGTGGCACTCGTGCCACGGAATCCCGCTCGTGGCATCGACCTTCCCAACACTGCGCTAGAGGGCAGGTCAATCACCGATTAGTCATCGTCTCTGCCGCACCTTCCTGGCGTCTGGCGGAATATATTAGAAATTAATCCGCTCTTACAGGCGAAAAGTAATGTTCTGGTGCATCTACCAACATATTATTTTCGGCATTTGTGTTATATTAATCTTTACCAAACTTTGCAAGGACACTACGACACTCTTGAAGAAGTCTGTAAAAAGGGTTGTATCAATTAGTACATTACTTTTTATGTAATCGAGGTCGGTTACACGTAGTTGAATTCACTTGTATTATTAAGTTATTTTTCGATCATATTGAACAATTTCAAGTTCAAAGAATTTTGGAGGAGAATTCTGGCAGCTGGTTGCTCTGATCGGTATTTTTCCGTGGTTTCTTTACTCAACACCATGCGAATGCTGAAGCAATACCCTGACAAATGGGCTACGGATCGCACGCGATCTTTCTTTTCTCTTCCTTATTTTATCCCCGCCTCTTACTTACACACACTAACATAAACTACACTACCACATACGCCGAGACATCGGTCAGGAGCTTAGCTTTAGTCCCGAATAGGGCTGTGAGCCATTGGTAGGAGATACCTGGTTGCGGAAAACCCCGTTAGCCGACGCGACGATGGGTATGCGCTAGATCACGCCACCCAGCGGGGGAAGATCACTTCCACCTCCCAAGGAGAAAACACGCGGGACTAATGACATCAGCCGTTGAGGCACCAGGAATCACAATCAATCAATCAATCAAAGCATTTGTACCTGAACATGGCCTCGCGATCCTTCAAGTCAACACACCCATATGTCTGTTGTAGATCATGTTGAACCGAAAGCACAGCTTCTGCTGGTGGCTGCACGGCACTGGTTGCCCGATGAGAGAGTCGTTGGCGTGGTACCGGCGATAGCCTGGCAAGCCTACCACCGTCACTCCGGCAGACCGGCCGAATCTGTCATTTTACAGAAGAAAAATGTTATTTCCTTAACAGAAATGGCCAGACCAAGTTCACTTCATTTTGTTTCTAAAGAATGAGACAATACAATGAATAATTTAAAACATACAAAACTTTATTTATATCTTAATAGATTTATTTAAGTCAAGATTGGTAGTAGTGCAGCAAATTTTCATACTTTCTCGTATTAATGGTAATGGGTTACTTAATATTATATTACACATTCTATCGTATTAACACTTCAAGGCATTACTTGAAAAAATCAAACGATATCTCACAAAATTACATGAACACTACAAATAGTTTGAAGTTGTATGAGATGATTTAATTGCCTAATATTGATCGATAAATTGAATTAAGGAAGAAATATTTAGCTTCAATAAATTGTCAAAAAATTCAAAGAAAAAGATCCAGTACCTTTTTTGAGCAAATCTCAAAACTCTAATGGGGAATTTATGTAAAGTTTTTTCATGTTAAATTTCAGAGGCGATAATATGAGCGAGACGAATTCAGTGAAAATCGTTTACTCGGTTTTCGCGGTAGTGTTCACTAATGGACGAAGAGGTAGACAGAGGTACGGACAGACGTTTTGAATGACTTTAGTTATCATCAGGGATACCTAAAACCTGTATGTCGTGTAGTCATCTCGACATAGGACGCAAAGCCAAAATGAAATAACTTTCTTTATACTACGGATATAAGGAAGTAAGTGTAATGTTAGGAGGAGAAGCGCTACATTTGGTGTCCAGAAGCAAAGCAAAAGACAATTTTAATATTTGCTCATTTAATCTAGGACACGAAAATCTTGATAAAATGCGTATCACAGGCAGAGAAGATTCTTAACAATATTACAGGTTGCAATGTTAACGTCCATTTTATAACGGTAGCCAGTTTTTGGACATCAAATAAACAATATGTTATTTTATGTCATTTATTTTCTCTTCACGACGTTTCGGGAACTACGTTTTTCCATCAGCAGGTGCAAAACACTCTGAAAAAATAAGTTATATATTACTAACAATATTATACAATGTACATCACATATTTTATATTATACATTATACATAACAGAATATACATTATTCATTCAACTATACATTCCCAACGATGACTCTTCTACATCGTTCATATATAGTTTATGTCAAATACTTTTAAAAGCATTAATTTGTATTTCCTAATTTTAATCAGAAAACTGTCATATTTACATTTTAAAATTTTATTAAAAACTTCTTAAAATATTTATAATATACTGTATCTTATTTTTTAGTTTTACAATTTTAACTATTTATTTGGTACAAAATATGAATGTCGAGCTCACCTTTGTGCAATGTTCATTATTTATTTAATCCTGTGTTCCAACCTGCTATCATTTTCAAACGACTTGATCATTTAACAGGAGGCCGCTCTTCCACAGTCACGTCAGACGTCTCTGGTGTAGGTCACGTCTGATGTGTTTTTGGGAGGAGAAGGAGTTGGCGATCGATTTACGGAGCTTCTGTGATATAGTGATTTACAAGAGTTTTTATTCTTGTCTTGTCTCAGAGCATAAATTGCAGTATCGTATTTCAATGTCTTCTGGTTGGTATCTTAGTATGTCATCTGGTTGGTGTTATAGTATTAATTGTTTTCTTTAATCTTTCTTTTTTTGTCTATAAGTGATATGTCATCGAAATTTATTTTATGCTGTTGTTCAATCCTATGTTTGGTAATGGAGTTCTGTTTTTCCGTTATTTCATTGATATTTTTCTTATGATAATTTATTCTTTTATGTAGTTTCCTTTTTGTTTGTCCCATGTATGTCATTCACAGTCATTACATTTTATTTCGTACACAACATTTTCATTGTCTTTGGTATCAGTTCTGTCTTTGTGATGTTTAATTTTTTAATTTGTTACTAATTTTGTATACCGTGTTGATCTTCATTTTGTCTTTCAACCATTTGTTTATTTTATTTGTAATTTCTAGTAAATATGGTAATGTTATTGTATTGATATTTTCTTTTTTAGTTTGTTAATGTTTAATTCATATTTATTTATTCTTTTCTTTATAATAATTTTAATGAAATTATCAGGGTAATTGTTAAGTTTTAAAATGTTCTGAACTACTTCAATGTACTGTTTAATGTATTTATGCTCTCACAAAAGAACAGCTATCCACGAATCCGTAAATCACAGTAATATTATGTGCTTTTGAGTGAGACGACATGTCATTCAGTGTTTTTCCTGTGTAAGAATCCTTCCTATACCAGTTTGTAGTCAGTCGGCTGTTTTATCTTTTTGTTGTTATGTCAAGACAATTAATTCGCTAATTTTTTCATTTCTAACTTTGAATTTAATTCCAAAATTATATGCGTTAAATTATTTTGTGCAGAAAAATTAATGAAATTTATTTTATGCTGATCCTGGGAAAAAGTAGTTCCCGAAACGTCGTGAAGAAAAAATAAATGACATAAAATAATATATTATTTTATGTCATTTATTATGGCGGAAGAGCAGGCCAAATGGCCTGAGCCTCGCCACTAATAAAGGCAATTTTATTATTATTATTATATATTATTTATTTGATGATCAATATTGTTATAAAATTGACGTTGACCTTTAAAAAGTGATGGTAGCAAACTGAATTTTAATGGGAAATATTTAACAATAGTTGTTACAAACGTGGTCTTTTAGAGTAACACAATAAGCAAAATACTAGTACATCATTACAATTTTTATGATGAAATAAAAAAATTTCAGTCCTTTATCTTCATAAAAATGTTAATTAGATATAGTTTTGTCTAAATGTAATTGATTTGTCACAAAAAAATAAAGCAATATCAGAATCTAATAAAAAATAAACAATTGAAAAGATAATTGAGACGCATAGATGTAAAACTAAGAATATATGCAATATTTGTGCAAAAGTTTAATAACACAGAAAACACTATTTTCTTCAAAGAAAGAGTGCTCCAGTCTGTCAATTTTCGCGACCTTGCCGAAAGCAGAGGCTGATTATAAGAGCCTGGATTTTATATAATATCACCTTAAGAAATATGTTCATAAATATGTAACCGAAATTGGTAAAATATGTAAATAAATATGCAATAAAGCAATTATATGTAAAATCTAAACTTTTCTTTCTTTGCTACAAAAATGTTCACAGGAAGGCTAGTCAAATCTTTACGTTATTTCTTAATTAGTTAATTTTCGTCACAAAGTTGTAAACAATATGTGTCTCCCAATGAAGCTTTAATTCACGTAACATACCGTTACATTCTTGTAACGGTATGCACAAATAATTATCATATACTTTTCCAAATGTTCTGTTGCCATTCACAGTCTTCTGTCTATAAATAAAATCCGAGCTCTACTCTTAATTTCAGTACGTGACCATTGGTACAGACCTCACCAAAAGGGAAGATAAGTATTTACGCGACGCGCAGCCGGTGACAAATATGCTTGTAATTACGCGAATGTTTTTAAGTCTTTGGAACGTATGTCCAAAAACGGTATGTCCTTTACGAGAAGACCATTTCCTTAATGTGGAATAGTAGAGTACCTGTGAATCCAACTCGCCAGACCACTGTGTGCCTAATCCTTGGAAACAAACATCGAGAGGAGACTTATGACCTTTCCTTTCGTACGAAGCCACTAAGGTAGCAAGCGTGGGAGGAGGTTATCGGTAATTTAATATTTTTACGCGATCGAATGAGGCATTTTAGGATATAACGTTCACATAATGCTTTTTTCTTCTTCACAATTTACATTCGGAAAACATCCTCCGTGGTTTGGGGGAAACTTGAGCGTCATTCTACATAAAGCCAATTCATAAATGTGCTCAAAATCCATCTTCGAAATTTAAATGATTCAAACCGTTATCATTAACCTAAATCCTAGTTTGATGGGACGGATTTCCTTGAAATTATACCAGTTGTTTAATTTACACACAGCTCTGTTTGAAAATTAATCATGTAATTTATTATTTAACATCTATTTAAAATGTATATTTCATTAATACACAATATTGTATTATTTAATTTTTTGTTTATTACAAAGATAATTTTGAAAAACTTAATTTGAAAATTCTTAGAGACAGTCATTTATTGTCTTACACATGCTATTCCATTAAGCAGATTCTCGATTCTACTGGGAAGTAGTCTTATAACAATTGTTCTTGCGAGTGTGTGAGAATGAGTACTTATGACTACTGTACTTACAAATATTAAACGTTCCTACCTTTCCTCGTGCTCAGCAACATATTCGGAAGAAAGCGGATGTGAGAAGTGTACATTGTCCAGTCCAAACACCGAGACCATTAGCAAAACACCCACCGGCCACGTGAGTATTCTTACTCCGGTATTCTGCATGCTTGTCGTCCCTGCAGACGTTACCACGATCTTTGCACACCAACAAGTAACAGTACTAGGGCCTGAATGTTAAGACGAGTCATATTTATGAAATCTTTTTGACGTTGAAAACGAAAATGTGCATGTTTTGACCTATTAGATTACGATTTCATTAGATCTCATGTGATACTTGAGCACTTCGGAGACAACATCCATTGTTCAGTAATTGTTCTCAAATTTAGATGTCGACATTCATTGACACTTTTTCATTTCTTTCACACTTTTACTTCTTCACAAATGTCTTGAGTTTAGTATATATTTTAAATCAAATTAGCTTCCAAAAAATCTAATAACTAAATTTCTAAAAAAAAAATTATTATTACAAAAGTTTGTTAAAAAGTAACCTTCCTTTAGATGAAAGCTGCTTGGTATCTAAAAGTAGATTTATTTATTGCAATTACTGTTATAACATACTTTTGTTTGCTCATTTTCTCGTTTGCTCATATCTCCTATGCTTTTCTGTGTGACGCTGTTTTTATCATGCTAAATTTATTTTTATTGCGTATTGAATCACTTTTCAAATAGAATAAATAATATAATTGTTACCATAGGAAATGTACTAAATACTTTTAAAATTTCTCTTTACTTTAAGTTATGAACATTTTTCAACTATATCTTGTCCTCTACTTTTACCAACATTTTGAGATAAATGCACCCAAAACTTCAATTTGCCAGACCATCGTTTGGAACACATATCCACAATTGTTTGGCTCTTAATATGCATTACGTTATCACCACAAGGTGTTAAAGGTTAGATGACGTTAAAAGAACTTAGTGTATTAATTTTAATTCAAAGTATGGTTAATTATACAGCAAAAATATTTCGTTTTACAGTAACTCTAATAAACTGAAAAAGGGCTTAGCGTAAGCAATTGTAGCTTATAAATTCACAAGAGTCTACGTGCGTAATCTATTTAACTACAATTTAATTAGATCCTTAACATTTTGTATATATTAGAATAGAAAAATGCTGAATAAAATGTAAATGTTAATTGTGTACCCACCTTCGGCTACTAAAACCAATCTTCATCTACACGATTGTTCACAGAATTGTGGTCAACATGCAGCTCTCTGTGATTCTGAACGGATACTGAGTCGGCGAAACTCAGATCCTGGACGGAGAAGGCAAGATGTATGAATATTAGGTTGAAGGACGCCAAGTCTCTTGCTTTCTTGTTTGCCTTTGAGAGGCAATAACGAGATCATGATTCTCTCAAAAGCAAGGAAAAGTCGAGTTAACCCATTAAGTCCCAAATTATTTTTACTGGAGTTATTTGTAATGAAATTCAAAAATCATCTCAATTGGGTGCTAGTTATTTAATTTTATCGAAATTAATTCAAATTATTAATTTGGGTAGGTGTGGAGGACTGTCGTCATATGAGGACGCTGGGACGTTTCCGCAATAATACAAATAAGTCCTCATGACAAATGTTTATGCCCACTGGATTCGAATTTTAGTAACTACTTTTTGAAATACAAAACAAAAATAAAATAAAATAATTAAACAACAATTACATAAGTTATTATAATGTATCAACAAAGCAAATACGATTACACCAAAAGAATATTTTCAAAAAAGAACTGGATTGTAATTATTGAACAAACTTCTACTATAAACATATTTCCGAAAATGATCTTGTACTCAGCTAAGTTTATAGTACAAAAGTAATTTCAGGAAAATCTACTTTACTTTTTGAAGTGAAATAGACCAAAACATTCCACACTGAGAGTAATATTGCATTTAGCAAACTATTTGCGAGGCTTGCTAATACATGGTGGCTGCTATTACACATAAGCAATCCTCGTGATAATGAGTCTTTTTCTATCAAATCTTACGTTAGGCAGCACGCTTTCTGGAGAAGACAAAACTAATACTTTTTTCTTGCAGATCTTGGAACTTTTATAGTGCGATTTTTAAAAAAGCTTCCTCTGAAGGCCCGTCTACACGATGAAAACTATCGCGACATTTCGCGTCTTTCTCGATCGTCCCGCTAGATGTTGCATGATCAAGCAGTGCTTGATACGGTAGCGATTATGCGACATCTAGCGGTACGACCGAGAAAACCGCGATGTATTCTTTCGTGAAGACGGGCCTGAACAGGCAACTTTATAAAAATCGCGTCTTTCTTGGTCGTGCCGGTAGATGTCGCATGTTCAAGCAGTCGCATGCCCAATCATGCGACATCTAGCGGCACGATCGAGAAAGACGCGAAATGCCGCGATATATTCCATCGTGAAGACGGGACTTGAGAGGCAGCTTTATAAAAATCGCACTGTACACTAGGATCAACAAAGTCAACATTTGTTCTCAAAATTGTCGTCGTTTTTCCTTGTTTCAGATTTGTTTCCCTCCATCATTTTTCAAAAAAGCAAACAAACATGAAATGCAAATTCCACCTCTTTTACAAGTTCTTCCCTTCACGACAAAATTGTATAATATAAAGTCCCAGCGTCCTCATATGAGGACGGCACTAAAATATCAACGTCTCGAAAACATTGAATCATATAACTGCACAATTTTATAATCTTCATAAAGTATGAGCACAAACTAACACTATGTAGTCAGTTTAGCAACTCACCCAAATTTAGAAAAGTAGATAAAATCAAATGTTTCATCAACACAAACAAAGTATAAAATGCAGTAACTTAGAAAGCTAGAAAAACTACAAGAATATAAATCTGAGCGATAAGAAACGTTTATATCTGTTGAATGAACCTTTGCGGTGTTGCCAAACAACGTGATGGGGAATACAATTTATAATGTAATAAAATAATAAAACATTTCTCTGTCCTCAAATGAGGACGCTTGTACTTAATGGGTTGAACTTTAGATAATGATAAGTGAATTCTACCGTATAATGTAATTTGGCTAGAGAGCGTCTTAAACGATTACACAAGTTCCAGTTATATTTTCCTGGAAGCATGACGTCATTAGTGCAGAAGTGAAGGATACTAAAAATAAATAATGAGTGCACTACAATGATTGCACTTATACTATAATTGTACTTCCCGCAAGTGTAAGCTATAAGTTGGCAAAGTTTTATCGCAATCGGATGATCGGTATTGCAGCGCATTAAGCACTAACCAACAAATAAACATTTATTTTTACTTTCACGTATACTATACGTACATATAGCGTAGGGAAAGTTATGTAAATGCTGCGCGAAAAAACGGCGGATTTTCGGCAAAAAAAAGAGGTCCATGGTAACAAATGTGGATAAATCCAGTCGCTAAATTAAAAAGAAAAAAAAATCAACACGTAGTGCAACCAGAATCCCTGTTTTGTGGGTCCTTGATACCGAAAAAACAATTGAAAGCAAAACGTCTGTCCGTCTGTCTGTCCGTTTATCTGTCTGTCCATCTGTCTGTACGTCCGTCCGTCTGTCAGTCTGTCCGTCCGTCTGTCCGTCTGTCCGCCTCTCTGTCCGTCTGTCTGTGAACAACTCTAGCGACAGCTCAGCCGATTTTCTCCAAAATTGATGCTCCCCAATCGATCTGGTTAATCTCATGGCCCCTTGAATTTGAAATCCATATTTTAATTTTGGGGGGTACTTTACATGAAGCTCCCGGGACATTTTCAAACTTTTAAGAAAACGATTCCATTTTTTTCTTTAAATTTCTTGTAAGAATAGAGTAAAATACTCTTATTAAGGAGGCATAGGTCTGATTTTTACGGACAACTCTGAATTTTCGAAAATTGAGAAAGTTTAAACTTTATTCCGCGTCTTCCTCCAACTACAAATTTCCAGATAGATATTTGTCCTTTAAATAAAATTTGTTCTTCATAGTCAGTTCTTTCTTTAAGATCTTGGATATTTTTTTTTCTTTAGAAGTTTTCGCGCAGTATTGCGTGCAATACGTGCAATTAAAAAAATTATAAACACAAGGTTTTCTCAAAAACATCTACACATATTTTCTTTAAACTTTTGGTAAGAATAGTGCCTAATATACTGTATAAGATTACACAAGCGCTGTATTGCTCTATTGTTTTGTGTTTTTTTTAAAAAAAATTACAAAAATGAAATTTTATTTACTTGTCTCCCATGTCGTTAATATTTACACTAGAGGCGATTTGTTCACATTACATTTATGAGTACATATGGTTCAACCGTTTTCTGTGAAAATTTGCTCAAAATTCCGCATTTTGAGAAACGCTTCAAACGTAATTTCATCATAAATTTACTGCGCTTCAGACAGACGCATGCGTCGTAAATTAGAATTTGCAATTTTGCATATTATTTCTTTGTTCGTTTCTTATATTCGACCTTTTGGTATACATTTACACATTAATCTTTTATAAATTATTTATTTTGAAATATTTTTTAAAAATATTTTTTTCTTCCTGTCCGACTGTACAAGTCTTTCAGGGGTTTTAAAAATTAAAATTAATTAACTTCTTAGAGTTGATCTCTCGCACGTTAATTGTTTCTTATTGTGAGAGAAAAATGAGTATTATAAGTTTTGATTATTGACAGAAAGGGTTTATATTTTAATACTGTGAACGTGTGGAAAAGAAAAATAATGTGTAGGTTTTATGTTGTAGTTTGAACGTGTAGGGGAGATGAGTATCTATGGAGGTCTGAGTCGGTCTTTGGGGAATCGGGATTTAATTCTGCGTGGAAATGTGTATGATTGGCCAAGATTAAAAGTAGTTTTATGTGGGAAGTATTGACGTAATTTGAAAAATTTTTGGTTCTGTAATTTTATCAAGTCTTTAATATTTTCTAAATTTAGTTCGTAATGTAATTGAATATTTGGTATGAACCATGGGGCCTGAAGTGCTTTGGGGATAAATTTATTTTGTACAATTTGTAATTCATTAATGTGGGTTTTAGCAGCATTGGGCCGTATGGGAGAACCATACATAAATGTGGGTCTGATTAATTATCTGTAAAAAAGTAATGAACATTCATAATGCAGTGGAGATTTAAAAGACCGAAGTGATTTAATTTTTAAAATTTTAATATTTGTTTTATTAATAGAATTTTTGATGTGTTTATTCCATGACAAAGTGGGGACTAAATCAACGCCTAAATATTTTATAGTTTCGGTTTTAGATAGCCATGGAATTTAGAGCTAGATTTTTGTATTCTTTAATATTCTAAAATTAATATTTGCGTTCCACCAATAGGAAACCTAAAAATTAAGAAAATGACAAAAATGTTCTTTTGGGGGTGATAGATGGCAGCTGGCAAGAAAGAGTATGTGGCAATTCCGAATAGCTAGCGAAGACCCAAGGAAATAGAAAACTAATACGGGAAAGTCTGTGCCATTCTGTAGCATCACTACTTTCTCGCAGCATTACATAACTTTCCCTATTCTACGTATACGGGAAAGTAAAAAGAGCATATACCAAAACCTCGCACGAGGAAAGAAACAATCTGGTTTCCTAGTGGAAAGCAATAAACGAGTAAATTTGTGATCTAGTCTTGTTAACCTTGAAACAAGGTTGAGCACTCGTTCTTCCCGCTCATACATTAGACACGGCTGAGACTCACGTATGGAGCAGCAGAAGAACCGGATTTGACGCAAGTTGGCGCCTCCTCAAAGCAAATTCAAAACTGTATTTATTCGCGTGTTTTGAGTACTTTTCTTTTTAGAAAAAATGTGTTAAAATGACTACATTTAACATTAAATGAATGAGAGAAGCCAAGATGTTATCTTTGGGGCTTTGCTTTTTTTTCAGTAAATTTTGTCACGGGCTATTCAAAAACCGCAGTGTCGCTGAGGCAGTCTGCCTTTGATGTAGAGAATATCTCTCGTATATGAACGGGTGCTCAGCGGTATACACTGCGCATCTGGTTATGAACTTTTAATAATTATTTTCGAGTCTTCTTAATTAACAGCTCATTGAGCTCATTGAATATTTTGGATAAATCCACCAATCGCGAAGCGCCGAGTGGAATTATCAACAAGGTTCATTGATGAAGTGGTATTTAGCATGACTATTTCACGATTAAATAAGTTAATAAACTCAAATAAAATTATAAATTGGAAAATAAAACGAAGAAGATAGATATTGCAATTTTAACATTGCGAAATATGTTTATATCACTGCCTCCTGGAATGATATCATTCGAAGCCATTCCCCTTCTTTCTTCTTTCACCCTTTTCCCATTCTTTTCTCTCATTTTTTCCTTCACCACGGAGAGCGCGATACCTAGTCTTCATTTATTTATTTTTCTTAAACGTCCTTGCTTTATCTACCCATCCATTTTCTTCTATTTCGTTTCTTGTCTTCCTCTCTCTTCACTTCCTACTCTTCTTTTTTTTGCTGCTTTTTCTTTCAACTTTCACTTCTCTTTCGCCTTGCTTCTTGTTCTTCATAAAACTATGCGTCGCGTCAGGCCGTGATTTCTGTTCTCTTTCTCGTCATCCAGCATACATTGCTTCTTTGTATTCAAAATTAATTTCACTGCAATGACACTTACCAAGAGGTCCTACGGTTTGGGTCGCGGATGGTGGTTAAGATTTTTGGCATTAGCTAGATAGACAGGTCGAATTCAGTCGCTGTCTGGAGGAGAATTCAGGCGGCCGATTGTTCTAAATCGGTAGTTTTCCGTGGTTTCTCCGATCAATACCAGGCAAACGCCGGAGCAGTATCCTAACAAACGGGTTACGGACCGCGCAATCTTTCCTTCCTCTTCCTTGTCCTATCTTCATCCTTTACATGCACCTACCACACACGTCGGGAGCTTGACGATTGTCCCGGTTGGGCCGGTGCGCCGCAGGTGGGAAATACTTCAATGAGGAAAAACCCGCAATCCAACGTGTAAGTCAGAGCCGCCGGATATTGACATCCTGCCGAAGAAAAACACATTGCCATGTTCCAAAGAAACGTACACGGCATTTATGGAAATAAGGACAGTATCAGTAGATGCGCCCTTACACGCGAAATAATCAACCAATCCTAACTAATTTACCCTGTCCCGCCTATTGTGCTCCAGACATTGTTCTGTCCAGGGCCTTTTAACTTTTATTCAGTGTGGTGAAGACCATTACAGTAGCGCGCTCTCCTGTATCACCTTCTTACAGGAACTAAAATACGAACTGCTGCCAACGATACTTTAAACGTACATGGCTGCTGAGTGGGTTCGCGAGACGCAACAAGACGCGTAATGTTACGAACAATAGCGTAAGAATAGCGTATTTCGGTGTTCGCGCTTTCTTCAGCGGTTCCTTAAATGTATAATTGTGAATAATTGAACATTTAGAAGACACTTTTGGTATTTCTCAGAAATGAGCGAAATTTTAGTTGCGGAAGTTGGCGAGTCTAACCTGCAGCTGTACCCGGCGACACTAGCGCCTCATATCGTAGCACCCTCAAGCTTTGTCTCCGGTTTTGATAGAGAGTTGCAAGGGCCTGGTTGTGTCACTATTCTGTATTTTTGCACCCCACTTCTCTACGACTCTCGTTCTCCTGCCCGTCCCGCGCCCTCGGCTCCTCGGCCTCCGCGGAGCGCGCCGTGTCGTGCTGAGCCGTGACGTCACGTGGCACGCGAGCGGCGCGGGAGTCGCGCGTTGCATGACGCTGCGGGTCTCCAGAAAACAAACTCGGCCGTTTTTTTTCTCGATCGTTGCTCGGAAGCGGCACGGAGGTGGCGGCGGGGGCGGCGACGGCTACGGTGGGTGGGGGCAGGGCCACAGTGAATGCGGGGCCTGGCACTGAGGCAGAGGCGATGGCGCTGATAGGGCGGGAGCGGTGACACGCCGAAAACGGAGGAAGCGGAACGTTAGTGATAATCAGTGTTGTCAAGGTCGATACCATGAGCGGGAGTCCGTGGCACGAGTGCCACGACAAAATCGCCCCTCCACGCAGTTCATCACCCCGCCAGGAGAGACAACGCCATCCCTATTGTAAAACTGCGGAGTAACTACTAGTTGCCTTTCCCGACGCTAGTTGCGCAGAGAAGCTCATGGCATGCTACGGTGCCACGAAGCGTGCCACTGCCACCAATAGAAGATCTTGACACCACTGGTGGTGGTGGCGGTGGAATGGGCGATGCAAGGGTGGAGCATGGAAGCATGGTTGGCGATGGAGGGGTAGAGGCGGGGTGCTGATGATGGGGGGATGGGTGGCGCGCGAGGGGCAGGCAGGGGACTGGTGATGGATGGAGAGCACGGGTGGGATGGGGGCGAAAGCGGGTGATGGAGTCGAGGTGGACGAGGGAGTGAGCCGCAGCGGGGACGGTGGAAGGGCGGCGAGGGAGGGAGTATGGAAGGAGGGAGTGTGGAAAGGCTGGGCCCGGAGCGTTGTCGATGGTGGGTCAGGGAACGGGGACGTTGGCGATGGCTGGAGAAGATCGGGGACAGCGTGGAGGTAGGACAGTGCGTTGGCGAAGGCGTGGGACGAAGCGAAGCAGGAACGGGATGGGGCGGGGCGAAACAGGGAGAGGGACGAGCGTTGACTTTGATAGCGTATGGGGCAGCCTGGTTGGGAATGGGTACGGGGACAGGTGCCGATGACGGGGTGAAGGAGGAAGGGGGCCGGAGCGGATACCGAGCCATGTTGCGGGTGAGGGAGTGGGAAAGGGGCGGACCGGGTGGAGAACGCTGGTGACGGCGGAGGAGTAGGCGAGGCAGGGTGTTGGCGATGGCTGGAGGGGATCGGGGCGCGGGGCGACGGCAGGTGGGTAGGGAGCTGGCGAAGGAGTGGGACGGGGCGGATCAAGAACAGGTTGGGGCAGAGGCCTTGGCGATGACGGGGTAATAGGCGGGGCAGGGACGAGGAACGGGCGATGACTCTGACAGGGGCAGCCTAGTTTAGGACGGGGACGGACACGAGGTGGAGATGGCATGAGCACCACGACGACGGAATGGAGGAAGGGGTGGGTCGGTGAGGCAGTTGCACACGGAATATTTTCCTTACAGCTCGGCCGCATTGCAGACGAATCCTCACGGCTTGTCACTTGAAGCCACTGTCTGTCTAAGCAAATGAGCTCTGGCTTTCGCTCTAAAACGAACGAGCTCTTTCTTGATTCTTCGTGATGTTCTCATGCTTTCAAATTCCAGATTGCATTTCTTAAAAGCATAAAACTAACGTTAAAATTCCTCTACGTTTGTGAGAATCCAACCCTACCCTCTCCTCCACTCCGTTATATGAAATCAAATTCGCGAAATGTGGAACGGTGGAAATAATTGAATTTATTATTTTAGAATGCCGCATTTTCAACCCCTTTTCCCAGCGCACGTTCTTGGAAAACTCTTACTTCACCAGGGAATTGGCCTATTGGGGGTAAGAGAAAAACACACCTGCTTAATGTATATTAGTGAACAACAGACATATGACGTTGGTACGTGAAACGAAGCTAGAGCGGATTCTCTATAAAAGCTTTACATCTTTTGGAATAGATGAGAGAAATCGCTTTCTTGGAATAATGTATCCATACAAATCTGAGACCTAAAACCGTTTCAGATAATGTTCCCGTTTCAGTTAATGAAATATTTCGATTTAGTAGCGTCAGTTAGGAAATAACCACAACAATCACAGTTGTAATATTTATTGTAACATACCCAAAGTTGACTTTGAAAAATTTCCCATCTTCAGTGGATCTCTGATATGGAGAGGGGAAAATGAGAAAAAACATTAAGTATGGGATCAAATAGGAATAAGGCAAAATTACCAGATAGAAACGTCAACTAAAATTTTAATAATAAATAAACAAAGCAAAAAATTACCTACTGCCCAAGCAACGTGGATTGCACTTAAACATAACGTATATATACAACAGTAAGCAAGTAACGTAATATATACAACAGAAGCAAGAAATTAGCTGGAGGAGGAGAAAGAAATGAGCTCTAGGAGGCTGCTCTCTCGTAGAATGGGGGAAGTGAAAGCCTATAAGGAAGCGGGGGTGACTGGGAGAGTAAAAGAGGCCTATCAATAAAAACATTTAAAATGCGACAGCTTAAGGAATGTTCATTCATGATAGAAAAAGTAGGATTTTTGAAAAGTTTTAACTTTTTTCTAATTTTTTCCAAAATGTTAATATTTTTGCCTTAGTTGACTGAGTGAAAAATTTTTAATTGACAATTAAGGTCAAAAGAATGGTTGGAAGTTAGTCAATAAAAATATTTAAAATGAGGCTGCTGTGTATTAATTAATGTAAATTCAGGATATAAAAATTGGGACAATTAGGATTTCCAAATTTTCCAAAATGTTCATTTTTTGCTTTTGTTGATTAAGTGAAGAATTTTAAAGTTATAACGAAGATCAAACGAATTGTTAAATTTAATCAAATGAGATTTTTGATCGAATTTTTTCACGGTTTAGAGAACCAAGGCATTTTTTGGTCGAGCACCACAAAAAAACCTACAGCATCTAAATTAACCATCGTATTGCAATTTCGATTACACCATTGAATTTTCCATTAAATTTCGTGGTAGGTAAGCTGAATTGTCAATTATTACAGCCACGAATATGACCAACACGAACGGCCAACTCTGTGAATGTCAATGTTCAACGGTCACGAATTCGCGTAATTTCATTCGCGAATACCTGCGAAGGTATTTGACGGAATGGACTGCGGTTTATTCTATTCAGTTTCTCGTAAATCGTTCTATCAGAATATTGGTTTTCAGAGAAATCTGATGAAATTTCATTTTCAAAAATAGCGATAACTTGTATTCTAACCATGACACTGCAATTATGCTCAAACCAATAAATTTCCCGTTAAATTTCTTGGTAAATGAGTTACATTGACAATTATTACAGCCACATATGCGGTAAAAACGAACGACAAACAAAGCAAATGTTACTAATTTTAACGCTCACGAATTCGCGTAATTTCATTCGCGAATAACTGCGAAAAAATTTTCAGGAATGGACTGCCCTTTATTCCATTCAATTTCTCGTAAATCGTTCTATCACAATGCTGATTTTCAGAAAAATCCGACCAAATTACATATTTTCGAAATTTTTCTGTTTGGTTGACCAAGGTAATTATTTCGGTCCAGATCCACAAATAAACCTTTAAATTCCAAACCAATCATTACAGTGCAATTTTGTTTGAACCACTAAATTCCCCATTAAATTTCTTGGTTGATGAGCTACATTGACAATTGTTATAGCCACTAATGTGGTAAAAATGAACGACAAATCAAGTGAATATTTTCAACACTCAAAAATTCGTGTAAATTAATTCGCAAATGCCTCCGGAAGTATTCGTTGGAATAGACTCCTGTTTGCTTAATTCAATATCTCGTTAATCGTTCTATCAGAATACTCATTTTCAGAAAAATCCGACCAAATTTCCTTTTTTCGAATTTTTCACAGCTTAGGGTCCAATGCATTTGGACATGGTATTTTCACAGCATGGGGAACCAAGACACACGGGCATACAGAAGTATTGCCGACAATTTATTTTTCAGTATCAAGGACCCTCAAAACATGGATTTAAGTAATTTACTATGTACGGGAAGAAGATTATTCTTCTTTTCTTTAGGACCCTGCAATAAGAGTTTTTCTGTCGAATGTTTGCCGTTTCTGGGCGCACGATTATAATAATATTACTTCTCACAAAGCAAGGGCGAGAAAGAAAGAAATTGAAACGAATGTATTATTTTTTAAAAACTCATACATCTGTTCACACTGTGTGTCACTTCTTGAAACCTTAATTCAGCTTTACAATTTGCAAAAAATAAAAAAATAAAAAAAATAAAAACAACAACAAAATGAATATTTGTTATAAGTCGAAATCGAAACAAAAACCGAAATCGTTTCATTCTTTTCTGCTTAAAGCAGTAAATGAAAGAATAGCTGTTTCAGTTCACCCCTGACAATTGAAACAGCATTTAACTGTTTCAATTTCGTTGTGTATTAAAGTTCCATCTACATCTCAATCTCCTGCCTCTAAAACAAACGCGACACGATCCGCGCGGAATGTTTCCTTCTTCGTTCTTTCCCCTCCTCTCTCTCCTTACTACTCAGTTGCATCTGCGTGCGCCACACTGCCACAAGTATCGTTAAAGCAGTCGGGAGCTTAGAACGTGTCCTGGCAGGGGCGGAGCCTCGCTGGGGAAGATACCTTGAGGTGAAAACCCCACGCCAATGGGCAGGTCAACGCCAAAATTCACGTTGCACTGCAGGAGAATCTACTCCATCTCCTGGGATAGTTCATTGCTTGATTAGTGATCCTCGACGTGGCGAACTACGAACTCTATTAGACCTGTAAGCGTAGTGCGTGTTTTACTCGGGAGGTGGCGGTGATCTGCCCCCTTTCTTCAACCAGGTATCTCCCACTAACAGAGCACCGCCCCTCCCAGGACAAGCTCTAAGCTCCCGACTGGTCTTCCTGCATGTGCAATGGTGTTGTGTCTGTGGAAGTGCAAGTGTGTGGAAGTAAGGGGTAGGATAGGACAGGACAAGGAATGGGAAGGATAGATCGCGAGCGGTCTGTGGCTCGTTTGTTAGAGTACTACTTCAGCATTTGCTAGTCGTTCTGGTCAATAATTCTGATCAATAATTCTCCAGATCAGAGCAGCCGGCCTGTGGAATTCTCCTCCTGTCAGCGGCTGAATTAGACCCAGCTATTTAGCCAGTGTTGAAAGTCCTGAGTTGGAACTCTAGACCTCCCTGTAATAGGCACTGCAGTGACATAAATCGACGCCCTGAGTCAAGTAAACCAGTTGTCCTGGGATAAAACTTGCACACATACACTAATGGTACTAATTATCTAAGTATTTGACGCGCCCAGACACAGTAAATGCTCTCTCTGTCACTCACCACGGATGCGAATTCAGGTGTGTGGGAGTGTTTAGTAACACCGTGTCAACCTTCTTCTCGAAACCAATTCCACGGGAGCACGTCCAAGGGGTGCCGCCAGCCAATGTGATACGTATGCGCTCAGTTACAAGATACGGGTGCTCGCCCGGTAGAGGAGGGCGGCGTGAAGTGTGCGGTGTCGTTCGGTGGCGCCGATGTTACGATCGGACGCAGAGGCCAAGGCGGGGGCGAGGGCGTGGGAGGGAGGCCGGGGGCGCGAGGCGGTTGCAGTCTTGTCGCCCTCATCGCCCTCTTTGCTCTCCGCCCCGCCCCCGCGATAAGACACCCTTCCCCGCCAACCGGCAAGCGGTGGGTCCGAACACATCTTGAGACGCCACTTATTTGACTTTCTCTCCTTATTTCATAAGAAGATCCAGATTTCCCTCCAGATTTCATGAGATTTCATATCATAATCGTGCGTCCGAAATCGGTGATTTCTCGAACAAAAATATCTTATTGCTGGGCTCTGAAGAAAAAGTATATAAATAAAGACGATAAAATCAATTGACGGCAAAACATCTGCCTGTCCTGCTAGTCTATCTAGCTGTCTCTCTGTCTGTCCATCCATTGGCCTGTGATCGGTCTCGAATTTTGTTTAAGTTAAAAAATGCGAGAAAGTATGTGATGTACTATTGCTAATAATGAACAATTGTAAAAATCTATTATAGGTTTCCTGAAATCTTTTAAATATAAATAAGTGTCATCAGTCACGATATTTAATATTAATGCAAATAAATTTACAAACAAAATTGCCTAAACGTAACAACACAATTTCCCTAAATGTTAAAAAGCATGAGAGATGTGTCATGATCAATTTTAATAAATATTATCTAACAAACCAACTAATTGTCAATACAGTATTTTATTGATTGCATTGTTAATAGCTGTAGAACACGTATATTAACATGCATTAATATATACGGTAACTGTGATTCTTCAACCACTACACAGAAGACTTGATTTTGGTAAAACTGTATTTCTGGTAACAAGACGAGACATTAAAAAAACATTATTCAGTCCCCTTAATTAACTTAGACATACTTCCAATTACTTCATTATTTTTTAATTCATTATAGTTTTTTAGAATTCTTTTCTGAGTAGCCTTGATTTCTAGTACAGTTCAAGCATTGTTATTTTACTATCTATATATTTTAAACACTAAGAGAGTTTTGTTTAAAACGACATTTGACCTTTCTACTCAACCAAATTGGGTGATTATTTTTTTAATGAATGATAGTGAGCTCTAGATGTGTTATCATTCGCTGTTTTTAACTAATTTTGTAGTTAAAGCACTTAAGTTTATTAATGTATTAAATTTTTTTAACTGTTTATATGCCGTCATTTCTTAATTATGTAGTTTTCAAGAGGAAAGATACAACGATATCCTTTGCTATCCAGTTCAAATATAGTACGATTGTAACATTTCGACAGTTCTTCCCTTTGTGCAATATTATTGGACGAGTTCAGCAATTTGCATTTTTATTGGACTATTTTCGTTTCAAATTGTATTTTTTTTCTTCAGGGAGATCCTATGGATCGCTCTTCCGAGAAACTTTGATGTGCTCTGAGAGAAAAGTATGAATAGGGTCTCGACGGGGGACACAAATATGTTAGCGCTTCTCTTATAATTTCCACCTTTTAAAATTGTTAAACCTACGATGACTAAAATTAGAAAATCAGAAAACTATTCAAAAAGAATTCTTAAAAATGTGAAGACGGTCTTTGTTTCAATCGCCATGTCGACAATTTATCTTGCCAGGAGAAAATTGCCGATTCGCAGACTGACGTTGGCGGCACTATTGAGAGTATATCTTTTTCGTAATCCTGTAATGTTGTAGTAACTACTTAATACAACAAAAAAAGGAAAAAAATGCTTGGGCCAACGGACGTGGTGCGTTTCGTTTCTAACAGTTCGAATAACTATTAGAACCACGCAACCAGAGTAATAACCATTAAAGCAAATGAGTTGCAGCAAAAGATGGCTCCTAGGTAACATTATTCCAAGAACATTATTCCGTCCGCTTATATTTGCTTTTTCATAGGTCTAATAAAATTAATACCGCGTTTTCTCGAATATAAGGCCCATTTTCCCAAAAATTGACACGAAAAAGAGGATGGCTTTAATTTTTAATGTTACCAATAAATAAATATTTTCAGTTTCAACATACCCCCACAATTATCTTACGAGCTGCTAACAATTAAAACTGAAAGGAATTAGAAGTTTTTAAACAACAGTATTACAACAAACAATATACAAAGTACATACCTATGTTTTCGTAAATTTTTATTCAAACATCTTGGGAGAGCTTCTACGCGAGGGGTCCTATATTCAAGAAAATACTGTGTTCGGTATTGAGATTGACTGTTGCGGCACACTGCGTCGCATCTTTGTGTTGCCGCCCGTCAAGTGACGGCCGCAGCGGAGAATATTCTTCAATCAGCGCGCGGCGTCATATTCCTCAAGAGGCGAACCCTGCGGAACTCCTCGATTTACGCCTCCGATTGCGCGCGCTTCCCGCGGATGCGGAGGTTGGAAAAATGGAGGAGAGGAAGGGGCGGATGGTGATTGCACTGGTGCCTGACACTGGGGGGATGGAAGAAGTAGACTTGCTTTTTACTTTCTGGAATACGTAATATAGATAGGATGAAGAAAGTTGTAGTTATGAAATTTTTGTGAAAATGCGAGTTTTGTAGGGCTCAAATACCAAAAATGGTGGTTCCTATAAACACGTATGTCCATTTGTGAACAGTTGTCTATACCTCACACAGAATATTTTACAAATGGTATACTATCCAATCGATCTCAGGCAACTTGAGGTTCTTTTGAATATGAAATAGATATTTTAATTTTGGAGGGTACTTTAAACGATTATAAAGCCCCTAGAACATTTTCAATATGTTTTCGAAAAAGATTCAAATTTGTCTTCAATTTTTTTCTCAAATACTACAAAGTCCTCCTGTAAACATCGTTTAGAGATTATTTTCATTAAAATATCTAAAATTTTGAAAATTATGCGTTTTTTCATACTTGCATTACATTTTCATCATTAAAATTAAACATTGTATTACAAGAAATTCCTTTCTTGAATATTAGATGTTTAAATTAGTGTGAATACAATTTTTTAAAATATTAGTTGCTTTTGCATAATTTTGAGTCATATCCTCGCAAGTTGCCTCGAGACCACAAAGGATACTCTCAAAAGTGGCTCCAAATTCTCTCTTAAAATTGTAAAGATAAAGCTCAGCAAACAGAATTAATGACATTATTTTCATTTTCATTAAAACTTTTGAAATTCTAAAAATGAAATATAATTTTAGAGTTTCTTGCGCTTCATTGGTGAAGAGAGGTTTTCAACAATTGGTGAAGGATACAAGTTGCAATAGAGTCATTCCATACAAAATTTCAGATTTTCTGACAGTGAGTCTCAGATTTTTTCATATTTTATTACATTAATCTACTAATGATGAACAGTTTAAAGACAATTTATGGAATTAATATCTTTAGCAGTTTAGCAACAATTACGGGTTAAACATGGACGATGACACAATACACTCAATAATGAAAATAATTATGACGATCATAAAATGAATAAAACTTTTAAAACGGGCACACTACTTTGAAGATAAATGATCATATTTTAAGCAGTTGATAATATATTAAGGATTGAGGTATTTGTTTATTATAAAAAGATGGTAATAAATTAAACAAATCCATTTTTCTTCAAAAGTAATATTTTATTTTCTTTCATATTTTACACACTGCAAGAAGAAACAATAAATAACTAATCTGCACACTGTGGCGATGGAATCTTAAAAAATGCGTAAGTTATTAAATAAAAAGTATACGCGCATTTTGCTCTTAAGGTTAAAAGTCGCGTGCCTTTGCCCAGCGAGGGGTGACGCAAAGTCTTACGCAGGCACCGCCAAGTTCATTCCCTAGGGATATCCATCGATGCCTTCGAAGGGATCCTGACACCAGTTTACAGGCTTATTTTTCGCGTGTTACTCTTCAATGATACATCGTGAAAGAAATTGCCAAAGATTGTGAATACGTTTAACAGGCTTTGGTGCTGCAATACATTCGGACTTGAGAAGCACAAAATTTGGATGGGTAAGAGAAAGATAACAGAGGCGATACGTAAGAAAATATCAAATTTAGTGGTAGGAGAAGTAATATGCGTTCTGTGTCGTCACAAAATATTCAAAATGCCCAATGCAGATCTTAGTGACTCAACTGAAACAGACAGTGAAGTGAAAACGTCAAGTGAAGAGGAGTACGTAGCCCCAGGAGTTGCAGAGGAAACCACTATCACTAATGAAAACATTTTGAATCCTCTGGGTCAATCATCATTGTGATTGCGAAAACAAACCCGAGAGAAATCGTAGGCAAGGAGAAAGGTGAGTACTGTAAATAAAACAGTTTCTGAATTATTTCATGTGAGTACAGAAATCAATGAAGGAGAAGAAACGTTGACACAATTCAAAGAAAAATCTAATGCGAAATATACGATTTTAACGTGTTTACCAATAAGTTGGAGTAAACAAAATATAATGGTCGAATTTGGCGTATCTCTTCATGTAGCTCGTACGGCAAAATTAACACTTAGAGAAGTAGTTTTGCGAAATACACCATCGCGCCGCGGAGGAAAAAAGTAACGCAGAGTGCTGACGAAGAGCGCTGGGGCGCGGCGGCTCTAGCAGCTGAGATGAGTTCGTTCACGGAGCGCCGGTAAGATACTTTTATTCATAACTTTAAAATCATTCAAGATTCCATGATGAAATTTACCGAGTAGCTTGAAAGTAGTTTCAGCAATTTTTCTTCCAAAATTCAAGAATTTAAAAATATTACATTTCCATTTATTTATTTATTTATTTATTTCAAAAGACGAATCCAGTTCCCTGTCCAAATTGTGGTCAAGCTATTTCTACATCCCACTTATTAGTGGAATGTCCTTTTACTACTAACCTCAGAAAAAAATTTAAAATTGATCCGGTTATCCATTCTCTATTGAATTCCACTCCAGAGTGTAAAAAGGTTATTAAATTCCTATGCGAATCAAAATTAGATAAATATATTTAATAGTTCCTTTATTGCAACAAAAAAACACATATCTGTAATATCGAATGAAATCAGAGTTTTATATTGTTCGCTAAATATCTGTTGTATAATGTTTACTAAATTTCTCATTGTAATGTTTGTTTATGAAACTGTATTATTTTATTATGTAAAACTGTAAAGTAGTGATCGCTTATGACCAAGATGTTTCACAGCGATCTGAAATAAATTAAATAATAATAATACATTTCCATTTATTGCATTTTTTAGAATTTATTTACTTCCTAATTATGAAAGACTCATTGTAAAAAAATATCTTTAGCGTAAAATTATCCTTTACATTTCTTCTACAAATAGTGTCACTTTCATATTTTTTGCTTGTTTGCGGAAAAAAATCATAACGGAATCTACAGACTGCTATCCTAATATTTCAAGTGCCCATTGTTGCTAAACAATGGCTGATGAGACAAAAATATTGTACCTGGTTCATGCAGGTATCATGATAAGTAAGGTGGCAAAATATTTTTAGATTCTGAGATGTAGTATCAGATTTTCTACTGTTTTGCATGGAATGACCCAATATCATAAGCGTAGTTGCAATATTTTAAATAAGTTCCAATATTACGTAGCTTGTAAAAATAATAAGGAGAAAGTATTGCTGATGCAGAACCACTACTTAAATTTTAGCACACGTCTTTACTTAAAACAAACATCTGAAACATGGACTGCATATAAAACATTGCATTCCTTTCCTTGATGAAGTAAGAATTCTGTATTTTCACTGTGGACTTAGCAACTTTATTTTAATTGAAGTCTGTAAATCACTGACGCATTACCCAACATAGTTTCCTCCCAATATTGAAAAGATATTACAGACCGTGACTTTTGTATTTATTTATTTCTACACTAATAATTCTTGACATTTTTTCTAGTGTTTTTAATATGACATATTTCATGAGAAAATATTTAGAATTAATTGTTCAGTATGCGAACTCGAAACATGGTGTATCACAAAAGACTCCCTCATCTCATGCAGTAGTTCCTGTGAGACTATTTGTAATGAGTTTTTCGAGCCTATCATATTTTAGTGCAATATTTTGGTCAATGAATCAAGAAATTTGTAATCCTAATATAATGTAAAGAAATAATGTAAGAACATTCAATCTGAAGAATTATGGAAATATGTCTGAAAAATATGAAAATTTTTCGAAAAATGTGAATATTGAAATAGGTGTCCAATTCACATAAAGACAAATGTAAATTAAGATTAAACGTTAATAAGCATTAAGTATCTAAGTAAAAGAAACACGAGTTCGCAATACTAACCGACTTTCAGAACTCTTTCATTCACTATACTATTTAAATATTTTCTTCAGTAGCAGACTTTCACCATCGCTTTTAGTGTTTTTATGGATTCCTGGAAAACAATAACGCGTTTTTGCTGAACCTTCCGTGACCTTAATAATATATATAAATATCCTCAGTTCAAATTCGAGTGCATGAATATTTGAAGAAACACATCTTCTGTATTACCTAAATTTTTAAACCTCCAATAATTTTCCCTTTCAATGCAACAACATGGACATATCACGCCACAATCATTTAATTGTAAACAAATGCCCAGTTAAATAAAATTTTTGAAATCGTAAGTACAATCAATATTGATTTGAACATTTAAACACAGAAAAAGTTTTGTGACACTCAAAATCTGTTCAATGAAATACAAAGAAAACTATAGAATGAACAGGAGGTTACATTACAAGTAATATAGTTTTGATAGATAAGAACGTTGTGGCTATATATTAATTTTATTAGTTTCAAAGGGCAAACTTAAGAAAACAGAACATTCCTAACTAGTACTTCAATCACAATTGATGACCGTTTCTAAATTATTTAAATTGATCAAGAGAAGAATAGCGAATAAGAGAGAGCTTCATAAAATAATATTTATCTTTCCGCCATATTTTATTTTACCAATATCATCACTTCCAAATATACTTACTCACAAGCTTTTTTTAAGGGAATTTACAGTAACATCGTTTGAGTTTGTGTTTAATCTGTATCCTCATTGTGACGAAGTAAGAACTGAGACGGACTACGGAAGGCGTATGAATATTTTTAGCTCTCAAAAATCTACGGTTTCAATCGCATTTTAGGCCGCCAACTTCGGTACGATACGTTAACCATTACTCCACGGAAGCCACCACTATTTTCGCTAACATCTGCGCACGGACACATGACCCCAGAAGTTAAGTTCGCCGCGCCTCCGCCCCACTCTTTCTTCTACAAGCACATCATCCGCAACGCAAATTCCTCTCTCCCCACCCTATACCACTCAACTGTGTTGTGCTCGGGTCTATACAGCGATTTATTCAACTCTGCCCCTGGCAGGTGTTGATAGTTTCATCCAATCGGGAGCTTATCATCATAGTGACGTCACTGTAGCGACATATAAATCACACTAAACACTTTCCACAGCCAGAACATTTCGTTACCCGGTCAATGAAGAATTTGTGGTGGACAAAGCGTATTCTCGGAAAGTTTTCTCAGGGTTCTTCTGTTTTTATATACTTCATTCTACATGTTCTCCGTCATAATCACCTCATTGTTAACGCTATAATCAACATAATACATTATTACTCTCGGGCATTTACGGCCTTTGCAATTGAAGGGACGCTAGAACAAATAATGAAATAAATAAAAAAATATACCTAAAGTATATGTTTAAATATATTAACAAATTACCTCATTCATTCCTTTAATATTAAATCTTGAAACAATCATTGCAAGCTTCATCTATCCTACCTCACCATCCTCACCATCCACGACGCTGGTACCACACACGTCTCTCAATCCTCTTGCCCCATCCCGTCCCATTGAACTGCACCGTATTTATCCGCGAATCATCAACCCCCGACACATTCGCCTCCCCCTGCTTCGCCCACCCCTCCTCCCGCTCTCCCGGCCGCCCACCGGCCCGTCCGCCCACATCACCCGAGCCGCTGGGCGCGAGCGCACGCCCCGGAAACGGGATCATTTTACAGCGCGTGGCTCCACTCCATCTTTACGGCGAGTCCGAAATCGAATTTCGAGGAAACACTAAAACGCGGGGACACGGCGCCGCATCGTAAAGCAGCTTGTTATCACGGCCCCGGGGGTCGGCGCGGGGCCTCGGCGGGCGGGCGCGGGCGCTGGGCCGAGATCCAAAGGGCGTCGGGGGCGGAGAGGGCGGGCAGGGCATAAGCCGGGTTCGAGCAAGGGGGGAGACGGGTAGTGGGGAGGGCGATAGCGGAGGCGAAGTTGAGGGTGGCAGGGCAAGAGATGAGGCAACGGGGATGGCTCGGGGAGAGGTGGGGCGGGAGTTGGGGTGTCAGGGAAGAGGCGACGGTAGGTACGACAGAGACATAGGTGAAAGAGATTGAACAAGAAGCCAATTTGAAGTAAGCGAAGGGGTTGGGGGAACGTAGGTGGTGGCGGCGGCGGAGGCGACGGCGGGGGCGGCGGCGGGGGCGGCGGCGGGGGCGTGGGCGGAGGCGTGGGCGTGGGCGGCGGCGGGGGCGGCATCGGGGGCGGCGGCGGGGGCGGCGGCGGGGGCGGCGGCGGGGGCGGCGGCGGGGGCGGCGGCGGGGGCGGCGGCGAAGGCGGCGTCGGGGGCGGCGTCGGGGGCGGCGGCGGGGGCGGCGGCGGGGCGGCGGCGGGGGCGGCGGCGAAGGCGGCGTCGGGGGCGGCGTCGGGGGCGGCGTCGGGGGCGGCGGCGGGGGCGGCGGCGGGGGCGGCGGCGGGGGCGGCAACTGGGGCGTGGGCGTGGGCGGCGGCGGGGTTTGGGGCAGGGGCGGCAGTGATCGCAGGGGTGTCGCCAGCAGCAGGTTTGATGGTGGGGTGGGGGATGCAACGGGGGCGGCGACTAGGTCTGTTGCGGCGGCGGGGGAGGTAGCGGGAGCTGCGGCTCGGGTGACGGCGAGGAGGTAGCGTTGGAGGCGGGGGGGCGGCGTCGGGGGCGGCAGGGGTGACTGAGGGCGGCAGGGGGTGGCAGGAGACGACGGAGGGGGCGGCGGGAACGTGGGAGCGGCGGCGTGGGGGCGGCAGCAGTGAGGCGGCGGAGGCAGCGGTGGCAGCGGGAGCGTTGCGCCGGCGGGGCCGGGGCAGGGGAGGCATTGGGGACGGGAAGAAAAACGCACGATTCCGAGGCAAGTAGGTATGGCATAGCTGCGGAGACGGCGTGGTGGCGGAGATGTCAAGACGGCAATGGGTGACGGAGAGAGCCGGGGGACTGCCGTGGGACTGGGGGAGGGCGCCGGGGCGACGAGGGGCCATAGGGGGTGAATACGGATATAGGGAGCTTTTTAGTTCACGCTGGAAGCAGGTGGCTCAAAGATGGATGTTGTGGATGAGGTCGCAAGATCCACGGAGAACCAATAACGCGACAGCGATACCGCAAGCGGTGAAAATATGTAAGGCAGATCAGGAAAAGAGGAAACTGAACTGGCTGAGTTAGTCTCCGTATGCTTTCGATTTGAAGGCTAGTTGTTTGCGAGTGGATTGGATGCGCACTGGAATATGATTTATTCGATTATCTGATAGTAGCCTATCATCCCGTATGAATTACCGCTACTGAACTGTTTCATTTCTTTGTGAATTGATAAAGAAGGCGTTTGAATTACTGCAACACTAAAAATCATACAGATTTTCTTACATTTCATCCAATATGGTGTATTATCCATATGTAACAGACAGTGGCGTAGCGTGACTCACACGTTTGGGGATGCTCAACAATAACACACAAAATGTCACTATCAACTACTTCATCTAACAGGCGAACGCAACACAAGGCAGATACACTGGGACTACTTCCACGATCTCCATTGCTTACGACGGTGTAGGCGCTTCCCACAAAATCCTCACAGCAGTCAGGGCTGCCGATGTCTTGAAAGCAAATGATACAATGGCTCAGCTTTAATTCTTATACGCGAATGGCAATAAGACCATTTGTTAATTTATACATTGCAGACTTAAATAATATGTAATCTATTTAAGAGATAATACAATTTCTTGGATATTAATTAAGAAATAGTAGTCAGGCACTATTTCTACAGTTTGTACCCATGACCAAGCGGGGACTCCCGAGTGAGAGAGAGAAAGATAATTTACTGAACGCCTGAAGTGTGCTGCGCTCTCGTGCACAAACGAGCTTCTTTCCGCAGTAGACGCTAGCGTAAAGCAGTCGGGTTTCTCTGGGCCAGGGGTGAAGAGGGGAGAGGGGAACCTCTCCATCTGCGCATGCGTCATTGCTCGTCGCAATCTGGCGGCAGACGCTGAAGTATTTTAGCTTCCAAGCAATCAGAGGCCAGCTTCAACAGCCCGCCGAATTCAATCATAGGAAATCAATTTTAAATTAATACAAAACGTGTTTCGCTCAACAGACCACTTGTAAGATTATCAATACAGTATTTAAGGTTCTTATATACGGGGATGCTCAGCATCTCAGCGTCCCCTGACGCTACGCCACTGGTAACAGATATCCGTTGTGTAGAAACTTCTAACTCGTAGAAACGTGAAAGTGATATGTACTATTTGCGAAATGTGTGTGTTTTGTATTATATTGTATTAGCTACTTGGCTGTCGGAGAGATGCGGCTTTCTAGGCACAGAAACGAACATTTCGACCGCCATTCTGCGATCTTCGTCAGGGCGAAATGCGAGAAAGGTCGAAGAATGGTGGCCGAACCGTTCGTTTCTGTGCCTAGGACGCGGCATCTCTCGGACAGCCAAGTAGCAAACAACCCCGGCCACTGAAGCCTGCGCTCTCCCTTATGTGTATTGTATGTCAGTTACGGTTATTGAAGTAAGGAGACAAGTTTGATACATAGAATTAAACCATATTTTTTATTATTTATAAAGAATTCTCAATACAAAATAAAAATGTGGCAGATGAAATATTCTTCTCTAAAAATGAAGAAAAGTTATTGAATTATTCCACTTTCTAGAAAAGGTTGTACTAGGTATATGAAACCGGATATATAATTGAATGACTTGCGTCAGTAACGTGATATTCCACATTTCTAATGAAATTGAGATATTAGTATTTTTCGATGCCCCATAGATGTACCTAGATGTTGAGTTTTTATTTTAAAGATTCGCCGCAAAATGGCAGTGTAATTCATAAATTAATGTTCTTTATCCGAATGTTTAGAATGCAATGTCTAAACCGATACTCTCCGTTTTTTCAAAACTTTCCTATTGTGACATAGTATTGTAATCAATTATTCCCTTTTCTCGGCCTGTTTATGAAGTTTTTTTTTTTTATTTTCATTCACTCGATTATTTACCTTACTTGCCTTACTAGTAGAGCCGGTTGATGTGCCCTTCCTACGAATAGGCGGAGTTTCTGGAAATTCGTGCCTACTCCACCACTTAGGATTCCACACAATATCAAATAATCAACTTTATTTAATTAATCCTTAATATGTATTAATCATTACCGCATATTCTGTCACTAAACACCAATTCTCCTTGTCATGACTCCCATTAACTAAGTCAATAAAAGTAATAAATTGTTCTTACGTTATTCCACTGAGCTCCGCCCGCTCTTCATACTAGAGATGAAATTGCGTTAAAAAAATTATTTTAATTTTTTTCGCTTTGTTATGGTGGATGTGTGCCCGCTCCCGCACAGTATTCTATTCAATTCTTCTACTTTGCATCCGTCGCCTGCAATATACGTTTATTTCATCATTTCATGCACAGTCAAAATTCAACTCGCGTTATCTGCCACCAAAAACTCTTCATTCCCTTTTTTTGGCCACCTCTACTTGATCTTCTTCTCAATAGTAACAATAACCAATTACCACCTCGTATCTTCATTCAGTATCATACAGGCGTAATTTTAGTATCTCAGTAATATCTTTACCGGGTGATTTACTAAAAATATGTATGGAATTTTGGACACATTTAAAGCGAATTGAAACAATTATCATTAAATCTTCCAAGAAAAACTTTCCACAATATCTATAAATTAACAGATTAATATAATTATGTAAACAGCGAATAGGCCTGTCAAACAACGATACAGATTTTCTTTGCCATCAAACTGCGAGAAAATAATCTCCAATATTTCCACTATTTTCGGTACGTCACAGTATGTTATTGCCCCGAGGTATTCAATTATTTGCAAACAAAATTTGGACTCTTCAGGCAGAGTAAGTGCAACAGGTTTTAAATGCTGTTGCTGGCGCGAAGAGGAGGTGAGGCGTTAGATCACTCTACTGCCTTAGAGTGTTTCTCGTAAATAGTTCTTACTTATTCTCATGTTACTTATCGAGTATAGAGAAAGCATTATAATGCTGTGACAAAAACGACGACATTTTGATAGAAAAACTCGTTGTATTGGTCTCTAATCCCAAAAAGTATTGTTATTCCTGTTCCGATATGTAATAACTCACTTCCTCTAACACGTTGTGTTATGAGAATTCACATTTTGTGGGTCCTTGATTTACGGAAAATTGGTTTACAGAAAAATTGGTTATGACTGTACATCAGCGCCGAAATCGTTCAGACGATTATCAAAAACTAATATTCTGCGTCCAGTCTGACCGAACTGCGAATTTGAAAAGGTTATTTTGATTTTTGATGGACGCTGGACGTAATGCTCAACCTTTCCAAATGTGCAAAAAGGCGCAGAATTTTAGGATTAGACTATGTTTTTTCTTGCATAGAGCAAAGGACGCTTAAAATTGATGCAGGTCTTATTTCCGTTAAACGGTGTGAATTTTCGAAAATAACAAAAGTTCAAAATTTTTTCACCTTCCTACAACTCTTGCTCTATTGAAATATATGTAGTTTTTGTTATTTTAGAGGAAAATTTCTAAAATGTCAATGTTAGCGAAACAGTTTAATTTTTCGACAAATTTTTCTTTAAATATTTTTTTCTGGAATAAAAGAAAATAGGGTTATAGAATGGGGTAGGTCCATTTTTTGTGACTTCTTTTTTTCAAAAATTGCAAAAGATTAATAATGTAAATCTACAATATTTTTTATTGAATAATTGCATGTCTTTGGTCAGTTAGGCCCTAGGCAGCAGAGGATGAACTGATTGAGTATTACAAACAATATTAATGGTAGATATTTTTCGGCAATGCTATCGAATGTAAACAATTAGATCTATAAATAAGGTCATGTAAAATATTTTGAATATACGATAAATTTTTCGCGTACTTTTGAGTTTAATGATGAAAAGATATAAATACTTTTCAGAAAAGTCTTACGTCTTCAATATTGAAGCTAGGGATTAATTTCTACCGCAATATATTTCTCAGCATTCGAATTTAAATCATTTTATGTAATATATTTTAATATAAGTATTATTGATATTTAGAAGAAATTGCTTGAAATTTCCATGTAAAGAAAGCACAGTTTGATTGCCAATAATACATATTACATTGTTTCTTTAATATGCTTTCGTCGCATGTCCCAAGTACGCTTACAAATATTGTGTAAGTGTAATTATCATTCAAGGCTGTGGACTTTGAAGAATTGCATATTAGAATTTCGTATGAATGTTTTGGTGAAAAATGCCTTTCATGAAATATCTGAATAGTTAGTTGGATACGAACTTCAATATTACAATCGAATATTACATATCTGTTACTAATAAAACGAGTATGTGCTGGTTTACCTTTTTTTGAAAATATGCGTAATAGTGGTTTCCTTCTGTGACCGTGGCCGAGATCATATCAGGCGACGATACGTGAATGGCAAACCCGGAATACTTGAGAAGTAAAAGTAATTTGTATTCTACAAATTATATTTTAAGCGACAATGTTCCTCCGCGAATGAAACGCAGTTTTAGGTTCCAAATTTATGTTGTTGTATTAGCTTTAAAAGAATTAGTTATGTATTAAGATTTCTTTAGTCTTCGAGATATAATATTTAATGATAAAAGACGATCGATTTGTAGCTTTGTTTTTAAGGATCTCGAAAATTTGTATACAACCCTTATGTAGACTGGTAATCATTTTGTATTTGGGAGCTGTCTTTGAAGTGATTCAAGCAAGTAATTGTGGAATTCAAATATTGAAAATGTGCAAAGTATTCTTACTGTTTGTATAACGTCTGCGAATACACTGACAATTGTGATGTCATACTCGTATTTGTTTTGTAGATGAGTAAGGAAAGTTCATATACTTCTGGCTGCTGATGTTATTACATGTGCGCACCTGATGCGCTACAATTGCTGGTGAGTTTTACAAGTGATATCTGCGATGTATTCGTATGAACAGAAATTGCTGAATTATTATATTACCTAATCGTTACTAATTAAAAAAGTACGTTTTGTTGTTGCAGCAATAGTTCGGCATAGTGTATGGTGTACTGACCATGGATATCGGGTTTGGAGAGGAAACGTTTAGACCCATTACATCTTAGATATTCGTCATGGAAAAAGTAACTATTAAGTAACCTGCCCATCTACGATTTCACTTAGCAATCAAATAGGGCAAATTAAAAAAAGAACTTATTCTTCAAAACAATTCTGTGATCTGTGAGCAAATGTTTCACAAAAAAAGTCATTGTCATCAAACGCAGATGCTGAACTGTTTCATTTTATATCACATATTATGGAACGCATTAGTTGATTTCTTATCGTACATTTTTCTCAGTAACAATTAGAAGTGAAATTAATTGAAGTATCTGAAAAGGATACGTTCCTTGTGCATTTCATTGCGTTGTCTTTAATGTGTGTTCTCTGCTGTTACTGTAAAGGTCAGCAATGGACAGAGGAGCACAGCCCTTGGAGCCGGTCGCTCCTTACACACGTAAACAGCCCGCTTCTATAGACCGGGCAAGCGGCGCGGTCATCACGGCCTTCTGGATACACCACCGGTCCCCGCGGCGTTGACTCAGGAGGCCGTGATGTGGAAGCCGTGCTGAAGGGCACACGCGCGCACGACGAGACGCGACTACGCCTTGCGAACCGCCCGCAGCGGCGTCGCGACGCCCGCCGCCCGCCACTGACATCGCCGCCGTCGCGACCGCCTCTGGACCCGCCCCCGCCTCCGCTCCCGACCCCACCCCCGCCACCCTCTCCACCCACACTCTTACCCCCGCTCCCGCCCCTGCCCACTGCCCGCCCCCACCTCTCCTGCCGCCATCCCCATCCACACATCCGTCCCGCCCTCAGCCGAACTCCCATCCCGTCCCGCTTCCACCATTACTACCGCCACAATCCCCGCCATCGCTCAAGCCACTGCAATTGCCATCGCTACCACCACCACCCTCACCAACTCTACTACTACCGCAACACGACCATCACCGCTCGCTCTCCAACACCCGCGCTCGCGTCTCCAACACAACCGCCACCTCCACCACCACCGCTACCATCCCGATCACAACCGCCCCCAACCCCGCCGCCGTCCCGCTCCCTCTAGCGTCGTCACCTCTCCCCTTGCCTCCTCCTTCTCTTCCCGCCTTTCCTCCCTCCAGCTTCTCCTTGTCCTACTCCCCTTACCCTCTCCTCTTTCTCCTCCTCCTCGTCCTCCTCCATCACCTTTTCCTTCTCCTCTTACCCCTTCTCTTTCTCCTCCTCCTCCTCCATCACCTTTTCCTGCTCCTCTTGCCCCCTCCTCTTTCTCCTCCTCCTCCTCCATCACCTTTTCCTGCTCCTCTTGCCCCCTCCTCTTTCTCCTCCTTTTTCTCCTCCTCCTCCATCACCTTTTCCTGCTCCTCTTGCCCCCTCCTCTTTCCCCTCCTCGTCCAGCGTACTCACCGCCGCCTTCCCTGCACGTAGTCCTCCACTTGGCGCGCACGCGTCGTGGCCGCCGTGCTCCGCTGCACCGCGTTTGCACTGGCCGCCTGCCTCGGCCGCGCCTCGGCTTGTTGGTTCACGGCGCGACGTGCACTTGCGAAAGCTGCTGGGGACTGCTCCAGCGACTTGGGAATCGGCAGCTGCCACACGTGCGAAGCAACGGCGGGAGCTTTGTTGTTTTGGTATTATGTTTGTGCGATTGCTGTAGCATGTATCGTGGGTGTGGTGCTGGGTAAACCATGACATGAGGCGGTTCGTCCCAGAGAACTACAGTGACTTTAATTCATAGTTGCGAGAGATGTTTGAGAATCTGCATCTGTTACAAAGATAAGAAGATGGGTTGGAATTTATTAGAGAGTTTTAGATATTTTTGTAGTCTTGAATTTAAGCACCATAAATCTGCTGACACTCACCATTAGGACATAATAAGATTGAATTAAAAAATACCACGTTACGTTGCGAATATCGTACAACGTCACTGATGAGTTCGTACAAATTTGACAATTCATACTAAAAACGTTGACAGATTGGTGTTGCTTCTACAGTAAACCCTAGTTAGCACGAACTCGCTTAACACGAATTTCACCGTAACACGAACAAAACTTTGGTGCCGGCAAGAAATTACGGTAAAGGGGACATTTGTAATACTGGGATAACACGAATTTTTACAACACCGATTATTTCGGTCCCTTGGAATTCGTGTTAATGAGTTTTATGAGGGTTTACTGTAGTTAATAGAAGGCCATTAGAACACTTATATGGCCACATTTTCTTTTCATTAAGAATCAACTCGTTGCTGTTAATGGAAGCGATGAACTAAAAGCACTTTTGTGTGTTATAATTAGAGACCGGATTTTTATGTAATTACATATTTTTTGTCTTTCTACTTACCGTTCTCGAAACTGTAATCTTGACAAATCATTGCCCTTCTAACACAATATTAAATTTTTTCGTTACATATTTTTACATATTTAGTACTATATTACATATTTTACATATTTTGCTGTTTTCACAATATATTTTCTTATTTCATTAATTTTCTTCAATTTAATTCCATATTTTTTTGTGAAAAGATTTTTTCAGCATTTTCCCTACATTATTGGGGATATCTATGTGTCCAAAATATCATTGACACAGCGTTTTGTGATCTGTAACCTTAATTTACGAGAAAAAATTACTACCACCGACGTAATTCTTCAATGAAGATGCTACAGTGTATGTTTGCTGGTCGTAGTTCTCACCAGTTCGTGCGATGGCTTTTACTGCGATTAGTCCGGTTGCTAAACTACGGTCCTGGATTACAATAGATAAAGCTTTTACTACTAACGAGAAAGTTGTATGATGTAAAGTGAACCGTTTTTTCTAAATGTAGTTTTTTGCCATGTAAATGTTTTTTAACTAGAGAATTTTAATATTACATATTACATCGGATTTTACATATTTATTACATATTCTTACTGTTTTCATTACATATTTATGTAAATATTTTGACGTTTAATACTACATATTTTTCCGGTCTCTAGTTATAATAGTACATTATGAAACGATGATGTAATGATGGGTATTAATACACGAGTGTGATATTACGATACGAGCGAGGTACGAGCGAGTATCGTAAACTTCACACGAGTGTATTAATACCCATTACATCGAGTTTCATACGATACTTTTTCTACGACTTATGGTAACTTTTATAAGTTAAACTTCTCCACTGAATCGTTTCCTGGCATTCGACATGCAAGATTCAGCCAAGGCCACCTAGCGGACACCTCACTACCCTACACCCGCAGGTGGCTGTGCTTTACCAGAGCGCCGGCGAGGGACTACAAAAGTTGCGGCAATAATATTCTGACTTCCGTATTTTTGCATTTGCTCTCATTTCTGGAAACGTCAACACCATCAGAAAGAACCACCATTCACTAAATATTTTAAACTAAAGAATTGGCCGGTTTTTTAAGGACAACCACACAGAAGCAGCAAATAACACAAAATGACTTGCGTTCAGATCTTAACCTCACTGAAAGTTCTCTTCAATGACTACCACTGCGCTAGTCAAATAGGATAAAAGTGAAATGACGATCCAATTTATTTTTAATAATATTTCACGTAAAAATTACTACTAATAAAATAAAATTAAAGCTGAGAAGCTTAATATGATATTAAATGCAATTTTAATATACACACTCGAACGAAACATTTACTGCAACAATTCTCAACGATTAATGAAGTGACAATACTTGATTTGTAAGCGTCTCTGTGATTGACCAAGAACCTGTATCATAATGAATTCTGTATCGAAATGACCATCATTATGCAACTGGTTGCAGCCATCCAAAGACAGCGTTATACAATGGGAGTAGAAAAAGTATTGTTATGAAACTGATCTCGGTTTCGAAATAAAGTGACAAAGTTTGAATTTTGTTGAACTGTAACAATTGAAACAAATTTTAGCAAAATAAAACTTTATTATTTTACGTGTTTGAGAGTTAATATTAGTTGAAAGAATTTGGCCTTTTTCCGGGTAGGAGATTTAAGGTTTTGTTTTGTAAGCTTCAATGTTGTATTTTATTTCAAGACCGCTAAAATGGCATGCCCTGACCTCACGCTTATCATCGAGCAGCTGTTGTAGCTCCTTGTCGACAGCCCGACGGGAGTCGGGAAGGGGGCTTCGACGCTATCAGCTCTAGTCTAGTCAAGGCATATGACAAGCTGGTCATTGCCGGGATAGTAAGACCCCAATTATTGCTTTTAAGCAGCCCTCTTTTATACCATTTACGGCATTTTTTAATGAAAACAAGATGCTAACAAGAGCCAACGTTGGCACTAAACGATTTTCGTTAATAATTAATATTTTCAGTTTCTGCCTTTATTTTCAATTTATATCAATAAGTTGGCCCATCATTTAAAAAAGAGAAAAATCTTGAAATAACAGTTTATATATATTAAATAAAAAACAATTACACAGAAGGTTTCGGAAAGAGCTGGTTTCCGTCATCAAATGACAAGTAAATAAATGTAATATATAAAATAATGGAAAGTTACAAAACAGAAGTATTCCAAAAGTTGTGTATACAAGTCAACAGAACGCACGTTGTTGAAAACGTTAGAAAATTTTAAGACGATATTATCTAACAGTATGAGAGGAATTAGAGAAAGAGAGAGACATTGTAAAAACAGACATAAAAGTGTTAAAAATAACAAAAAGAGAAATATCTTAATTTTTAGAAAATATGCTCAATAATCCTTCATATATATTAGTATATTTATTGGATTATACCTGTGTATTTAAGCAGGGAGAAGTTTTGTTCTAATATCAATCTTGGATGAGATAAATTTTCACGAGCAAACATTTTTATTTCTTGTTTAGTTAAACGTTGTGTGGAATTTGTATTTTATTTTATGTATTGTTAGTTCAAGATTTTTCTGTATTTTAAATGATGGATCAACTTATTGATATAGATTTTCGTTAATATGCATTACAAAAGTATTTCTTCCTTCTCTGAATCGGATGACGGGCAGAGCAACCCATCCCTTTCCCCGCAATTAAACCCATTTTCGAAGTGTCTCCAAGAAAATTCAGAACGAGACAGCCATCGGGACGGGAAAACACTTTAGCATATTTTAAGGCAATCTGTGTCACTGCGATGTGGGCGTCTGCTTATTTCTCTCCCAGACACGAGGGAGGAGGTCGGCGCTGGAGGACATGACTGGAAACACACTGCCAGAGCTCGCTTCGCTCGACGAACTTCGCCAAATCTGATATAAACAATTTTTACGCGCCGCCCCCTCCCCTCCGCCCCCTCCGCGCGTCTCGTCATTCCGCCCAACTTCCGCATAACATGTCCACAAAAGCGAAGACACTTTCTGAAAGCTGCTCCGGCACTTCGGCAAGTGACGCGACGCGAGGAAGACGGAAGACGCGAGGAAAGAAGGCGCGCAGCCTTTCTTCTCGTCGCCTTCATGAAAGTTAAACTAATCTCTGGCGCCAGGGGTGTCGAAAACATTGTTTACGCGCCGTTTTCTAGGCGGGAGAAGATAAGCTTTTTGGAGAGCTCAAACTTCGTAATCGAGAAATATAAAAGTAATGCTCTTGTTATAGATAGGTCCAATATTGAAACATAAAGAGAGGAATAAGATGTAAGAATTGATAGAGAAGATTCCGGATGAGGAGCGATGACAAAGAAGAATAAAGAAGGGATGGAGGGATTAGTGATATGATTAAATACAGAACAGGACTAAAATAAAATACACGAAGAAAGTCAGATATAGTATTTTTTTGCTTCGCTGCCAGTTATTTTATCAAGTATTCATTTTTCTCAAAGTAATTAAATATTATTTGTTTGATGTTTTGATTTTGAAGTTTCACTTTCAATACAAATTTCGCAGTTACATATTTAATGAAGTCTTTGAAATCATTCCTACATAAATTACAGTTTGTTTCAGAATTCTTTCATTTTTGGAAAAAGAAAAGATATCAAATTTATCTGTTCTCTTTGTTCTTGTAAAAAGGCAATAATGTCCACACATGGCTATAATTAATTTGGCTACACTACACTTGGCTACAAATTAATTTTTATTTCTTGACTCACACTTGACGTTTCTAACCAATTCCATCTGAAAATATGTGAACGAACTGAATTTACTTGTCACCATTGCATTGGCATCCGGTCGACATTTGGTCGCCACATCTCACTCAAGTCAATTTTGCTTGGATAGAATGCAAAAAGTCATTCAATATTCGCTCACGTATTATACTCATACTCTTCCTCTAAGGAAACTAAATATTACTGATGTCCAATGCTTTCAGAAATTGAAAGAAAACTCTGCAGCTGGACATGGTGTCTGTAACATCGATAGATATCCAGGTCGTTGAGGAATATCCAAAAACAAGGAAACAGTTTCGATTTTGATTGAAAAATACAAATATTTTATTGTTTTAATTCGTCTATTTTTAAATTGCTCAAACTGACTGAAATTTTGTACTCAATGACTAACTGCTTCCTACACTGCTGACGTTATGCGATCGCAAGAGCCCAAGGAAGAGGCCGCCCGGCATTAAATATTTGCTATTCATGTGTTGTGGAACAGCATGTATGTGTCTGTATATGTGTTTCATACTACGTTAATGCATTATTTGTGAAGACTGTGTTAAAATAATTAATTTATTATAGTATTATACGTATTATACTATATTAATTTATTGTTTATAGTATTTTATTTGAAGTTTTAACGAGTGTGCGTGTTACCCTTTGAAAAACCATTTTGTTTGTTTTTTCAGCAGAATTTTTGCTCCTGAAAACTTTTAGTTTGTCTCCAATTTTCTTTTGCTTGAAACTTCCCTCTTGATTTTTTTTATTGATCACCTGATTGATCGTTCCGAAATACTTCAATGCTTTCTCTTCTATTGTTTTCTAAGCAGAATTTAAAAGCTATACATGTCATTGCCGTTAAGTATAGTATTTTGTAATTACACTATTGTATTCGTTTTATGTACAATAAATGTTAAATAAACTTTAACTGTGCGGTGTTGTAACGATTGCAAAGTGACAATGGCCTTAAAGTTTTGATATAAAATAATCTTTAAAATCTTCACACAAATTTGGACCCTGTTTACTCTTTCAAGCACCTCATATCAATTTCTCAATTAAAACCAGTGCCTTTTTTTTTCGTCTCCACTTCCCTTCCTTTCATCTATCCCTTTCACTTTTCCTCCCTTCCCATCTTCTGTTTCTCTTTATTGCTTGCACCCATCTCGTTCCAATCCCGAGTTTCTCTATCAAACAATCGTCTTAACAGCATTTTCAATTTTAATTTTCTCACTCCGACTTTTAAGTTCTTACAACCGTCCATTTCAGTTCTTCCAACTTTCCTGCAAACTGTGTGTGCGAAGAAAAACTATATTGTCACAGTCAGTTTGAAGTACATTACGCAAAATTTACTGTGTCTCCTTTAAGTCATAAATAACCCACATCGTATAATTGTGCGTAATAATTTTACAGCCTGCCTTCCTGCTTGTTTTCTGTTTTTACTGCCTCTTCCTCTGCGAAAGTAGTACGTCATTTTCACAGCAAATAAATAATGCGGACCTACGACACTTTTATCTCGGAACAAAGTAAGGCTGTCCGAAGTTTGCCGCCGCTAAATGCACAGAAGTTGCGGCAAATAATTGTGTTGATGGAGAGTGATTGTCTCATCTCCCTGCTCGGTTTTTGGCGGAGTTCCGAAATTTCCGGAGATAAATGAGAGCTCGACGAGTTGTCGGCGTGTTGTTGCAGTTCGTAGTTGTCCTTGCAGTGGGAGCGCACAGCGCGGACGTAGTACATGTAATTATCGAATGGATCGGCGTCGCGTAACTTGTGACTGATCGTTTGGCTCAGTGATCTGGAAAGACGGGGAAGGGAGGATTGGAAATTTCAAAATGGTGTGCTTTGAGGTAGGTGACACTTCGCGCTGGAAAAGACATCTCATCGACGATCGTTGACTTCCAGTTTCTGTCAATATTTAGACAGAATGCTCAGGTGGTACGATGTTTGAATTTTTATATAAAAATTATTTGTATCCAATAATCGCTTGCTCTGTTGATTACTTGTTATTGTAACGCTCAATGAGCTTTACATTCATTAACGTTACTAAGCCGATCAATAGCAAATAAACAACCGAGTCTCTTATTTGTGTTAGCGGCCATGTGTCGTACAATGGTTTTGTAAAACCATTTTTTATAACAAGGAATCCACAAAATATCAAATTTTGGAATACGTTTACTCATTCGGCATTTTAGCTACAACTCATTTGCTTTGGTAGTTCTTTACGGACGGCGCTCTGTTTAATCAACGGACAACGGCCGTTAAGAGTAGCTTTGTTGTTCCTGTTTGGTTTCGGTATGGCGATATTATAACATTACAGTGTTAATAAAAAGTAATTGCATTTGATCATATCATGGAGCAGCAAAACATTTTAAAATTTAAAATTAATAATACGAAACAATAATTGTGCTTACGTAATAAAATATACAAGTTAGACTAAATTAACAATACGAACAAATAATTGAACCTACGTAAGAAGACGAATAAAAATTAATTTGTTATTGATAATCTGTTAACATAATAGTCTAATGAATCTGTTCAGATATGATCCATTGAAATCTGTCACGTTGCAATGATATCGGAAAAAGTACTATTTACATTCTAAAAGAGGTTCTGTGTTCTCTTATAGTTTTGTTTGTTCTGTGATGAACAGAAAAGTTAAATATTATTTTGGGATTATTAAAATAATTAAAAACGAGACCGTAAACCGTACAGAGAGCCATAATGTATGATTCAAGACAAATTATTTTCAGACTGACCAATAATTTATTCCTGCTTATAAATAATTAACCACATTTCACTGGAAACATATTTATGTCACTGTAATTTATATTTCCTTTATTTTCGAATTTTACGTAAATGCTCACGGAATTATTTTTGTGTAATGTTTTTTTAAATAGTAATAGTCGAAATGTTGATGTTCTATTTTAGAAACTAAATAACGAATTCCGTAATTAAACCAAAACATGAATATTTTGTTTCTATGAAATCTTACAGCATGTTTCAATAACAGTGGTAGGAAAACACGCAGTTTTAATTAGGGTAGTGTTTACATTGCGAAATTTTCATCACAACTACTCTGTGTTCTTTCTTTCACTTATCTACCTCGCCTTTCGTCACTTTTAAACAAAAACATCTCTAGTCCATTTAAAAAAATTGATATATCTTTCTCTTTTGTCGAATTGATCGACATTTCTGCTCCACACAGCCAATAGCGCGGATGCTTGGAGCAGGTGCGTTCATGTTACCACAGCTTCAGTTGACTGACGATTACGGGGGCGTCAACTGCTAAGATCAGTAGTACAGTAAGTGTAGTGTGTGCTTTTTCCTCGGGAGGTTTACAATTTTTGAGGCGGATCCCCTAATCGTGTAAAAAGATACAAGAAACGAAATGAACCTACGAAGTATTCCGTCCTATTATGCAAGTCTTAGACCGAGTACCAAGTCCGGCCCCGGGCCTACCTCAGCGCAGCGTTACATTTCGAGGGTGAAATGGGTTCTGACGCTAGATAGGTTGACCAAGATGAGCGGTTGTCCCACTAGGGTGGCAAGGTAAATTATAAAATTTCCTTGGCCGCCGGCATTAAGCAGTCGGAGTGCACAGCCGAGCAACACCGGATAGATCCGATATTCAATTAATAAATACTACTACAACTAATCATACATATGCAGGGAGTCTCACCAACTAAGGACCACCTCCATAACTTCTAAATGATTCACGATATCGAAATTCAGTTTTCGCTCAACAATGCGTAATAATGGGGCAAGTAATATGCTGTAGATATATTGTTTGAAATAGTTTTCGTTTTTGAGAAATTTAATCATCTTTGATTTCTTAAATGGGACCATACATTTTTCTAACTTGCAATAGATAGACTAAAAAAGAGGAATGCAGTAATGTTACATATGCTAATGTTTGGCATTTTGAGCATAAAATAATTCTTTCTTTTAAATTGATTTTGAATTAAACGTGCAGTATTTCCTGTAGCAACACTTGCAACTCTTGCATTTGGAGTAGCTGGCCTTCGCATCGCGGTGCCGTCACCCGTAACAGCCTCGGCGTGGCGAAGGCTACCTTCTCCAAATTCAACAGTTACAAGGGCTGTTAAAGGAAACATTGTATGTTTAATTTAAAATCATATCTCAGAAAGTAATTTTACCCTCGAATTAAAATCAAATAATTAACATATGATACATCAATGTATTCCACTTTTAATGATCTGTCAAATGCTGGGGAGAAAAATATATGATTCAATTTCTCGAAAACTAAAAATATTTCATACAATATATCTAAAGTATATTACTTGTCCCATGATTCCGCAATGTTGAGCGGAAACTGCATTTCAATATCATGAACTGTTTAAAAGTTATGGAGGTGGCCCGTAGTTGGTGGCACACTCTAAATAAAGCCAATAGCAACACTGAAATGCGTAATCAGAGTAACAACCAACAGTAACCTCAAAGCAAATTGTAATACATTAGTGTGAAGCATGAATCCATGTACAATGAATAGAGCAAAAGTTCTGCACTTGTTAAGGAAAAAAATCTCGAAATATTTTGCTCCGTTAAGAAAAACGGACAGATGTGGAAATGATAAAGAAAATTAAATTTAATACCTTATGACAATATTATTTTTGCTCAGTTATAATATTTTGCAAGGACTGATGTTAATAGTGGTTCTGATAACAAACTGGAGACCAATAGGAATACGAAAAAATAATATTGCAAAATTGTATGGGAAGATAATTGCCATTCAGAAACGAAAATTGCTCCAGTTGGATATAGATTTTTGATTGAAGAGATTTTGTTTGTAATGTGCAAGCGACCAAAACGTGTAGAGGAAAATTTCCGAGAAATCAAAATCCCTATCAAAACATACAGTGCATGAGGACGAAGATTAGTAAATTATTTTTCGGATTTTGCGAGTTTTTGTCGTGCGATATTTTGTTCAAAAAGCTGTGGAAGGTTAGGTGACTCATTACATTTGCAGTAACGGCAAATATCACAGACGTCTTCATGGTAACATATTTTACTATTATATAAATTCTGCGGCATGAAATTTAATAATATTCACTATTATTTATATTTTCTGTAATTTTTATTATTTTGCATTTGCAGATGAAATATCCAACAAGAAAAGTAAGAAAAAGAAACATACTGTTTAGAAAATGCTGAAAACATAAATATTTGGAAACAGAATTGAAAGAGGGAAAACTGAAGAGAAGAAATAAACATTAGCATAAGTAACAAATTAGATACCAATGTTGCGGGAGGAATCTGAAAAAACATTTCTGTAAGAAACTGTTCTTAATATCGTCTCTTTATTTCAATTCAACACAAGTTTACCAATTTTCATTTCATTTGATGTTTGCGCTATATGATTTCCTTCTCGCCTCTGATCTTGAAGCAAATTAAGGCTACTTATTCTTTCACGAACTAAGGAAACCCATTATTCTTTTTACTGCCGAGGCAAAGCGTTCCTTCAGAGATCCCCATCGCCCAATCCACCTCCTCATTCTGCTCCGCACAAAATTCACTTTCCAAGATCATCTATTTACATACTTCCTTTCGCTTTTACTCTCATGCTTTTACGATTTCCTGGGGCCCTCTTCATTACAGGCGAAGATGGTTTTTAAGGCAGGCAACTTTTCGCCATCCTTTGAGACCGAGAAAGGCTGTATTATTAAGCATCCGCTGGCTTTCTAAACGCAACTTACTTCATTTGTGCATTAAAATACTAAACACGAAGTCATTCCGAGCAAATACCGGTAATGAAATAATGAAACAAATTGTGGAGAAGAAACCACATAGCTACTCGAGGCGTTTCGCAATCATTAATATTTCGTCGGGCAGCAGGGTACAGTATTGCGCCGTTGCACTCCTGCCGCCGGAACCCTACCCAAATCTCGTTACGACCTTTACGCAAAGGGTGGGGTTGCGCCGCGGGGGGATGGCGGGGTGAGGGGGCGGACCCTTTTTGAAACTCGTCGCGTGGCCCGGCGGGTGTAGTACGGGTGGCGGGATTATATTCAGGGGCCAAAGAGAGTGGGAGGACGAGGAGGGCGTATTGAGAATTATTTTTAATAATTGAGGATCAAGGGCGGGGGCCGGGGCGAGGGTGTGTTGGCCCGTTATGACTTCGGGGAGTCCCGCCTTCCCTCCGGCCGACTGTAAACAGGGGGGCGGCGGTGCATAGAGGGAGAGAGAGGGAGAGTGATAGCAAGCGCGGGACACGAAGGGGGGAAAGGAGCTTGAGAGGGAGAGAGGGTGGGAGGGAGAGAGGGAGGCGAAAACAGGCGGTGGCATATGAATATAAAAAAGGCGCAGTTCTTTTTAATTAGTGTAATTTCGTTGTCCGGAAATATCGCGGCCAGGGTACATCAAAGCATTAATGAGAAGTTGCCTCCCCCTGCCGACCGCATATGTGAGGGCGGCGCTGGGAGGGAAGGTTCTCCAGTGGAATGTCGAGACTCCTTCCATGCGGCTGGAGATGAGGCACGCCGACTCGGTTTTAATTTTCGCTTTAATTGAGGTGATCCTTGGGCGAGGGAGCTCGTATCGGGGGGCGGGGCGGGGGCGGGGCGGGGGCGGGGCGGGGGCGGGCGCGGCGGTCAGGCAGCTGGTCCATCGCCGACACTTGCTGCCAGGCTGCCGTGTCTCGAAACACTCCCGATGGGCCTTATACTGAGGTAAGCCTTCAGCTAGGCGTTCTCTGGGGAAAATGCAATATTTCTCCCCCTATTTGCTTTTTAACCAAGATAGAGAAGTTCTGTTGGATGCAGTGGTGCCGTATGTACTTGCAAATATGCTGAAATGTTATTGCAATGAATGAAGAAAAAGCCCAGGATCAATGGTCTCTCGAACTGCGTACTGCACCTGGAATGTCCGTCCATCCGGAATCAATGCGCAAGGTTTTAAGAAATGTAGAATATAATGCGCGTGTTGCTCGGAAGAGGATTTTCATCAGCGAGTCAAATAGGAATAAGAGTTGGCAATTCGGAAAGAAATAGGTAGACAAAGACAAAAAATGGTTGGAACGTGTGTTTTTATAGACGAGAGTAAAATTCTATATTACATTATTATATTATATTAAGTTATTATTATTATTATTATTATTATTATTATTATTATTATTATTATTAAAATTATTAAAATTATTATCTCCTTTCCTCATGTTTCACGGGAAACATGCACTGGCACAACCACTACACTACGCACAGAGCACGCTCCGCCAAAACTGTCGAGAACAGCCGAGAAAGAGTTGTACCGACAGCTTTGATCTTTGGCAGAGACCTATGTATAGACACGCAGATACGAAGAACCGTCGCTACCCTAGACTGCGAAAGTACTTCGAAGATACTTCAAACGTTCGTCGCTGCTGCGTAGGTTCACGAGACGCAAGCAGGCGCGTAATGTTACGAACAACAGGGTCGATGTTCGCGTTTTTTCAGCAGTTTCTTGTATGTATATATTGTGATTAATTCGACATTTTTCTAAATTTTTCTAAAATTTTTCTAAAACACTTTTCTTTTCTCAGAAATCAGCCAATTTGTATGTGTGGAATTTGGCGAGCCTAACCTGTAGCTGTACCCGCTGACACTAGCGCCACCTATAGTAGCACCCTCAAGCTTTGACTCCGGTTTTGATGGATAGTTCAATACCTCCTAAATAGTACAAGGCCTGCCGACTGCCGCTGTGACGTCACGTAGGTAGTCATGGCGGCAAACGCGTCTTTTGCCGGCTATTCATTCCACTTACCTTCTTCGGTGCCTTAATAGCAGTAATCATAATAATGATTTTTGCAATATTTTATTGCACTTCAGACAGTTAAGAGTTACTTTTAACGAAACTAATTTTTTATTGTTATTTCCGGATTTTTTATTTTAAAAATTTTACTCCTTGCTAATAATAATTTGGGGTATCTTACAAAAAAGACATGTTTTGATTTCACAATACAAATTTATTGCATATATTTTCTTTGCCTTTCCACTCTTGGCATATTTTTTAATGATAACATCATTTTTACTTTTGACATAATTATTTAACCAAATATTTGTAGCAACACTTAATATATATTTTACGACAATTGGTAATCTATGGGACAAACAATTAGAACCTTGAAAAATTTCCGTTGGAACATTCTTAGTTGCAATTTTCATTGAAACATCGTTTTGATTTCCAATATGAAGGAAATTTCTTTCATAAGTTTTTAATATTTTCTCTATAATTAAAAATGTATAGGCAACACAAGTCACCACATTCACACTTTGATATTTCAATCCACCTCTATTGTTGGCGTTAATAAAACTTTCTGAAGCCAAATTTTCACCGTTATTTATTAAATAATTGCTGCCATAACCACAATTTAATTTCTTCATTGCAGCATACGAACAGTACCCTCCTATATATGTAGTTATGGGCCACAACGAATCTTTAATGCAATCTTCATCATCTTCATTTACATCAATCGGAGTAAACTTCTGAGGCAAATTTTCATAGCATTCATCTGATGTGCTAGATAAAAAAGCATGGAGGTCAATTTGGCAAACATCATTTTTGTAACATTGATTTGACCCAGATGAGCTGAATTAATTACCAGAGGTAACACACACTGAATTCTAAGTTTTCTTTCAGACACAAAAATTTCTCTCACTGATACATGGTAATTTCTCCCCGACAATTGTCTATATTTCCCAAACCGATCTTCCAACTTGTCGGTTTGAAATTTCCCCAACAAAACATTCTTGAATTTCTTTTCTGTAATCAAATAATTGGAAATTTTGATCAGTCCTTGTGTGGTATGAGCAAGAGCACAGTGGGTTTCAGTAGACAGGGCTTTTGATTTACATTTTGCTTCCAATTCAGTCAGCCAGTTTGAAAATAAATTTAGATATTCCAACTGTTTACAGTTAATATCTCTCACTGGTTTCTAACACTTATTTCGGAGCCTCAATCCCTTCTGCGGGGTTTTCACATTTACTATATCCCACCATGTACAAATATACTCCAAAAATGTGGCTGTACTGTTATAATTGAAGAACTGGTTTAATGGTCCAAGCTCCCTTAGGGCCGACACTGTATTTCTGTTGAAGCCATTTAATGCCAATCGAACATTCTGCCTCTCAAGAGGAGAAGAGTGCAATGATTTTAAATTTAACATACGGCTATATTTCAAAATATTGTTCTTCTCCGAGTGGTACATATCTTTAAGGCAAGCAAATGATGCGGTGTGCGTAATATTATTTTCCATATGAGGAAAATTTATCTCTTGTTTATCCTGATTTAACCAATTATTTCGTATGCACTTCAAGAGGTCCACACTGTCAAAAAGAAAAAATAATTTTCTTTGAGAATCGCACGGATGTTCACAAGCTACTTCAAGTTTTGGAGGATCAGAAAAGAAGGAAAAAGCTTTTCGATTAACAGGATGATTGTCCGAAATAACTGCAATTACCTCAAAACCAGTATTTTCAAGGCATACAATTAGGGTTTTGTTGTACTGGCTGAGCAAATCTCCTGTCGTTTTTCTCACCGGTAGTATATGTACAACATCTTTATCAGATGACAGCATACTTGTAACCATGAAAACACAAGCCGATGACGCATTTTTCTCTTCGTTGATTGCAGTTCCAACTACACTTCCTCCTTTACAGTCTACATTTGGCTTCAACAGTATTTCATCAATAAGGAGTGCCATAATCTTGTCCTCATCATTCAACAAACCAATTTTTTCCCCAATGTGCTGCAACACATGCTCTGGATTCTGCTTCACTTCGGGGTCAGTGTTCAATTTTGTTGACAGCAATTTTAAAGTTGAAGTGCATGGACACTTCACACTTCTGTATACGTTTGGACACTATTCTCCAGCGCAGTGTTTAATGCTGCCATTTCAAGGCGTATTCTTTTTTGTTGGGGCTTTCTCTTGATGTTATTGTTGGCTTTGAAAAATAACTGGGGCAATCTGGAAGTGGTTTGGTACAGCTCCTATGGGTCATACATTTGAGTTATTATATATTTGGATCATACATAATTATTTGATTAAATAATTATTAAACAAGTCGATTCTTACCTTTAACAAGCCTTGGATATGCCAATGGTGCTGAAAGCATCTGGCCAGTCTTCTCTTTGAACATTGTGCTTATTCTTTCAATTTGGTGGGATTGAAAGTTAAGTTCACATACCTAATAAATAACATATTATGTTAAAATATTGAAAAATATATTTTTAAAAAATGATAAAAATCTGAGAGGTATATGGTGAAGCATAATATGTACTAACCTTCAAGGTTTTGCTCGCTGAAACTCGTCTCTGCTTATCGCTTTTAATCAAGCATGTTTGAGGTTCTCTTCAATTGGGAAAGAGAAAACACATTAGGTCCGTTGGGATAATTTCCCTTGCAATTAAGCACACAGCAACGATGCGACATCGTAAAATTCTGTGAAAAACAATAACATGTAAATATTTTTAATAGAGAAAATTCTCACTTTCACACATTTAGTTCGTAGTTACATTCGTGTGTACGTATTATTATTACTTACCTTCTCTTTATCAAAACTGCACTTCTTTAAAAATTGTTCTGCTCGCACAACTATAACACTCATTCAAAAATTTCTGGATACGACTTTCACAGCTCACACGTGCTTCACTCACAGCATTCGCAGAGAACAAACCACGTTCTCCTTCGCCTGCTCTCCGCTCCTGTTATGACTACCCGGGACGACGTCACAAACACGATGGCCGACTGCCAACAGGCCTGAAGACTTAGGTGGCATTGGATAGTTGCATGGCTCTGTTGTAGTACCATCAGTAGATGCCCTGAGCTACCTCAGCCGGTGGCCACACCTTGTGGTCGGTCAGGTCGTTCCCCCGCCGCGGCGCGGGGGGAGGGGCTGTGGGGGCGAGGAGGGGTGAGGAGGGGGGCGCGCGCCTCGGAGGAGCGGGAGGCTGCGCGGGCGCGGCGGCGCGTGCAGCGGGGGAGAGGGGCGACGGGGGCGGCGCCCGCAGGGATTAAGTTATTACGCAAGTTTTCATTTTGTAAGTGGCTTGCTGCCCGCGCGCGCACGGGGCTGCCTCAGACGCCGCGCCGCCGCCGCCGCCGCCGCCGCCGCCGCCGCCGCCGCCGCCGCCGCCGCCGCCGCCTCCGGGCTGCCCCGCCGCCCGCGCCCGCGCCCGCGCACACGGCCCCGCCGTGCCCCCAGCACGCCTCCCCAGCCACCTCCGCACATCCCGGCAGCGGAATATCCCCGCCCGTGCTGTCACCGCTCACTCTCCCGAATTCTATCTAGCAAGAGATCTGTTCGGACGACCCGAGTGATCGTGCGATGTCACTCGTATTCGTGACGTATGGTGATATCGTCACTCATTTTCAGGGAATAGATAATTGCTAAAAAAATAATTCCCTAATCAATCTGGGAGATGGTACGTCTTTGTTGTATACAATTAAAGAACAAGTCGAGTAACTCCTGTTAAATAATAATGCAATATATTCGAAATGAAAGTTACATTAAACCGGTTCCATCTATCGGACATTTGAATTGTTTCCGACGGTCTTGAAGGAGTAACCAGACTTCTGCGGTTACAGTACCTCACCCCTCAAGAACAGCGTCACTGCACTGCCCCGCCTTTGCCTTGTCCTTTCCAATGCGCCGCCCCGCCACTGCACAATATTTCCAATGCAGCGACTCGCCACTGCTCATTCTTTCATATGCACCTCTCCGACTCTTCGAATGCTTTGCTCTGACTCTACTCATTCTTTCGAATTCGCCGCCCTGTCATGGCACATTCTTTCAAATGCACTGCGCCGACACTGCTCATTCTTTCGAATACACCTCCCCGTCACGGCACATTTTTTTTAAAGCGCCACCCCGCCAATGCCCTTTCTTTTTAATGCACCATCCTGTCAATGCATGTGCCATCAATGAATGCACTGTCCCGTCACTTCAGACCCACTCCCATGAATCTTTCTTCATCCTCTCCAATGCACTGTTCTCCTGAATCACCTCAACATCACTGTAAACATATGCATCACCTCAAATAAAAAAACAGTTTCTGAAGAACAGATAAACGAAACACTAACGTGTTAACTACAGTTATCACGTTAGAAATTTCTTGAAACCATCTTTTAGATGGTAGAAATGAAAAGTACCCTCTTCATTACGCGCACACTCTTAATTTAAGTAATGTTCAAGAGTGTCAGTGCCAAGGTTGTGAAAGGAGGACTGGGTGTTCTCCTTTTTTATCGGTAATGTCAATGGTGGTTTGTTATGGTATTCCACTAGATGTTTGAAAACAAGGCGATCGTAAGAAGCTTGTTGATGAATGATAAATGATTATCAATGAGATGATAGTTAAGATTCTTTAAGTGATTGTGGGAGAATATTACCACTCCACAACCTAATGGTAAAAATATTCATACCTTACATGGGATTGGAACTTTTAGCCTTCGACTCATGGTACGTGTATGCTATTTCAAGCTCTTAAATTGCCCTAGTTAATTATTTAACGTAATACTAATTGTTTTGCACAAGCTGCGGAAGAACGTAATCCATTTCTGTTAGTACTAACGTCTGTTTTCTTGAAAACATGTACTCATATTTATTCTGCCATTTTGAGAGACAATTATGAACCCCAAATTAAATATTAAGATACACAACATACAATTAATAAAAACAACTTGATATTACACCTGAAAATCCATTGTACGTGATGTGACGTACAATTACATTTGAATTGTGTAATAAAAAGTATGAATAAGAACATGTAATTAATTCATATCCATGGTCATGCAAATAGTAAACTCTCGTTCTTGATTGTGCACTAAGACAGTATAAATAGTACGTCATAACGGGTAGCGGTGCTTAGAAATAAATTGGCAACGTTCTATCCACAAGTACCGAAGGTAAAAAAAAAAGAACGAGTCTGAAATAGACGCCCTAAGTCCCCCTCGCCTGTCGAGGCGAGAGGAGATATCCCCAGGATTGAGGATCGGCGAAGAGGGGGTGAGGGGACAGGAAGATCGGCGTCCCCTCAGCGGCGGGGGCCCTAAGCCTCAGGGACACCGGCTGGGTATGGCCCAGCCCAGCCCAGCCTTGCCTTGCCCACGGAGAAAAATGTTGCTGCCCTCCGAGACCATACGTCCATTGGCCGCTCCCGTTGCAATTCCCGACCTCTTCTAATATTTAGCTCCTGTATTAAAGTGACACTGATTAAGAAGGATTGTCATTGGGGAATAGGCGGGTCACTCTTCAACCCCTTTAACGCCCCTCCCCACACCACCCCCGCACCGGACTCCTCTCTCCTACCCCGTCACCCGACTGGGGCTCGATCGGTCGAACGGTTCGGAGATTTAAACGCGGCCATTCACAGGACATCGCGCCGCGTCCGTGGAAGTGACTGACCGATTCTAGGGCTTTCCATCAAGCTTTTAAAACTCTAATCCTGGATTTAAAAAACCTATACCCGCGCGCTCCCCCTCCCCCATCAACCTGGCAGTTCGTTCTCTCTTTTTCCATTAACCGCGGGGAAGGGAGAATACCGACCGTTACGCCGGATTGCGAACGGCGATAAATTATTTGTACGCACTATATTAGAAATGCTCGGTTCCGCTGCACTGTACCGACTAGCGACATTGAAACACACTCCGCGGCCCAGATCGAAATGTGCGACAGCAACGCCGCCGTGCGGCGGGAATGTGCAACTGCGACTCTGCAGCCAGTCCCGGCGGATTAATTAAAGAATAAGAAAACGGAACGGAGGCGAGATATTACAATGAACACAGCAAAACCAGGAGAAAGATGGTAAAGGACTAAAAAGCGTGCCAAGAAATTCGCGGGGGAAAGGGGCGAGGAAAAAGCACGAGAAAACTAATCTTACAAACAAAATAAAATTAACGGCCGCCAACAAAAGCGGAGAAGTGGTGAGGGAGTGAGGGATGGGGGAGCAGAGTACGGTACGTCGGAAACGCGGACGAAACGAGAAAAGTACGACACTCGGCAATAGAAAGAATTAGTTCCGGAAATGCGAAAAGACAAACATAAATCAACGGGAGGAAAACCGAGCTACCGCCGACGCCGACACCACCGTCGCCACCGCGAGTTTGAAGTCCACACAACGTGGACAAATTAGCGACGGGACGACAAATTTTGGGCGGACGTGCCTGTGGCGCGGCGCGTGGCGGAAGGCTGAACGAGCGGCAGTGGCGGCGGTGGCAGCTGTGGTAGCGGTGGCGGCGGACGAGGCGCTTCGTGCGGAGGCGGGAGAAACTAATGGTGGGAAGGAGTGCTCACCACATGACAATATGCGTCAGGAGTGACGGACGTTAGTTCTCGCATTTGTATTACGCGTTCGGAACTCGCGTGTTGTTTCGTGAAAGTGGTAGTCACACTAGCATCCCTATTGAATCCCACTTTATACTAACTGAAGTACCATGCTCTGTTCATGAATTTGTTAATCATTAATTGGAAGAAAAGAAATGAATTCATCGTACAGTTTATCCCCACCACGCCCCATCCTCTGTCCTTCCCTACCCGAACTTCTCTTGCCCCGCCCGATCTCACCGTGCCCCATTCCCCTCCTCCAGTTCCACCTGTCCCTCATCTCCCAGCCCCGATTGATTTCAAGATTAACTGATTGATTAGTGATTCCTGGCGCGTAAACTGCTAAGGTCATTATTCCCGTAAGTGTATTGCATGTTTTATACACGCTATTGGCGGCGATCTTACCCTGCTGGCTGGCGAGATGCGGCGTCGACATAGGTCGTCTTGCGGATATTTTTCCCCAACCAGACATCTCCCACCAACGTGGTAGCCCCAGTCGAGAGACCCCGGCTAGCATAATTAAACGCTATTCATTTCTTTAGCATGTTGATGAATGAATATTTTGGAGAAATGTTGAATATTGACGATGTACACCGACACTTAATATTCCATCACTACCGCCAGATAACACCTTTCATTCATTTCTGTTGAAGGTGCGAAGAATTACAATGCAAAAGTATGCGGTCTTGAAGATAGTGTTGTCATTCATAGCCTTGTTGTCATCCTATCTCTATGCTACACGGGACTATTTTTATTAAATATCATTGTTTATCATTGGTTTGAAATGCAAATTTTAAACATTTCATACAACTCACTGATGTTTTGGATTTGTAACCGTACAACATTGTGCAAATAGTACTATGTGCATAAATGCGTTGACAGCTTTGAGCTGTTGGGTGACGGTGCACACGGCGACGCTATTGCGCACGCGCATCCGATCACAGCGATCGATGCAGAAATCGACTTCAGCTTCTCTGCCTGACGCCACGAGGCAAAAGTGGAAGTGAGCCCCCTTGTGCTACCAGACACCGTCAAGGATAGGAGTGGGTTTGTACCTCCGATGAAACGGGCGAGCGGGATTGCTGCTGCAGTTAATTTACTGCCCTTTACGAGGTAAGAGGTCAATCGACTTGTAAATTGTATAAAACCGAGGTGATCGCACCTGTTTAGGGTAGGAATTTTATAGAAATAGAGTGAGAAATACACAGTTCGCACGTTGTACCAGTTACACGTAGTGGAAATGATTAGATCAGCCACTGTGAAATGTTTATTAACATTTTCAGCTGTTGGATTCAAAACTTGATTAATACAACCCATATTGCGTTCAGAATAATAATTGCTAGTGAATGAGAGGCTGAATGGCTGTGAGCAACGAAGGCCTGGTGGATGACTGCGTTCGCAATTCTTCACAATGCGGCGGGTGATGTACCCTGGTAAATCTTTGTGAATCCAATGACATCGAACTTCTTTCACGACGTGAGAACATTCGGCACATCAGTTACGGTATGTAAAAATCATTTCGTTTTACGCTGTCGAAAATCACGTTAAGGGGTAACAAGTGACGAGTTCTCTCGAGACCACATGGTTGAGTGGATTGGAAACAACACGTTTAGTGCCAAGGTCACCCAGCTAATGGTTTCTTCGTAGCTACCGGAGAAAAGGAAAGTGTGTTTTGTAATTAACTAGGTTAAAGAAAAATACAACAGCAAATTGTTAAAATTGTATGAAAGTATATATAACGTTGGGTGAAGATAAAGAACAATTAATTTAGATAATCGTAATAATTATTTGTGCTCTTAAAGAAGCAATTCTTAAATAAGAAAAATGTTAAAGCTCTAATTATTATGCTGCTTTTATTGGATGCACTGCGGTATTTTGGAAGGCATGTTACAGCTCAAAATACAGAGAAAGTTTTCAAAGTATGTATTTTCTTGATTAATGTTGTAACATACAAGTAGGTTTATTCTTGAGTGTTAGTGAAGTTTTTCACTGGCAAGACATCAATTATTCATTGAAGATAGGAAATCTTGTGACAGCTTATCAAATGGGATTCAGCCTTTTTGAAGTCAAGTGTTCACTTTATTTATGTGGTTTATGTATGAACTGTTTTGTTTTTGTAAGGGTGAAATCACCTGTATTTTGCAAAAGACAAAATTTTGTTTCAGAGAGAGAAGAATAATATATGTACAGTGTGTTTTATGATTTGTACTATTGGGTGACAGTCAATTTTATTAAGTGTGTATTCCAATGTGAAAGTTTAATTTTGGATAATGCAACAACCTCCAAATCTACTCAAACACTGGTAATCTAACACACTAATTATGGATTAGGAATATTCAAGTAAACAAATGTGATCAACTGTATCAACTGGACTCGTCGAACTCTGAAATTATTATTTTAAAAGAAAAATACTTGCTGAACAACCAATAATCACAATGAATGATAACTGAATATGAAACTAATTTTAAAATGATTATTTCATTTCAAATTTATTAGATTGAACTTTTTCTATCATACCAAGATATCTAAATCATTTTGATATCACCTTGAGAAGTAAAGAAGATTTTTTTAAAATTAAAAGATCGAAAATCTTAACGTACTTTTTTAAAATTTTTATTTGCTGCCTGTTCAATTGTAATACAATTTTTCAAGGGCTTTAAAAATATTTAAAATTACTTTTAGGTAAGGTCTCAGCGATTTGTTGTAAGGTAAATTAGTTACCTATCTTTCAAATGGTAGTTTAAGGAATACATAGTTTCAAAAATAATAATGGAAAAATGTACAAGATATTAAATATTTGCTTTTGAAAGGTTGTGTTTAAAATTTATAAAATGAAACTTATGGAAGGTGAAAATTATCTTTGGGTAATCTTGAACGAATATGGAGTTTCTTAGTTTTGACCTCAATCAATTTTTTGAAGCAGGTTCAGCCAGTAATAAGTTATAAAACTTTGTGGACTATGGCATTATATATGTTTTAATGGGTTCCATTTGTAATTCTAGATGAATTTGCTTACATATACCGTTCGGCATGTAATAATTTTCTTAAAAATTTATTTTGTAGGGTTTGTAATTTATTCATATGTGTGGAAGATGTGTTACACCATATAGGGCAAGAGTAAATAAGAGATGGCCTAAAATTATTTTGTATATTAATATACCACATTTTATTCGTAATTTTGAATGTTAATAGACTAAAGATTTAAGCTTCGAGATTTTGTGATAAGTTTTGTCAACAATATTTGAATTGTGATATTTCCAAGTTAAACGTTTATCAAAGGATAGCCTAAATATCTAACAGCGATATTCCTGTCTAACGAATATTAACATTAATAATAATTAGGAGAGTAGGATTATTAGGTCTCCATAGTATGAAAATTTTACTTGTGTTTTAAGAGGGTTAATTTTGATTCTACAATTTTGAGTCCATTTTATGTATTTTAATAACATTGTGAAATATGTTTTGTACAATTCTTATATTCGAATGGGATGAAAATGATGCGGTGTCATCAGCGAAAAGAGCTAATGAGACGAAAGATTAAGTAGGAATAGGAAATTTTGCACATTAATTTAAAATAACTTGTCAGAAAGTATAATTTTATACTCAAAAAAACTATCAAAACATTATCGTATATTACATAATTGCATTAGTGAATTTATGATATATCTATTGGTAGTAATAAAATACATTTAATTCCATTTAAAAAATTGATGATGATAAAAGTTTTCAAAAACTAAAAATATTTCGAACAATATCTCTAAGGCACATTACTTGCCCCATGAATCCCCATTATTGAACGGAAACTGCATTTCGATATGAAGAGTAATACACTTATTATAGGAAAAGTTGTAGTACTGCACGAAAAAACGAGGAATTTGCAGCAGAGAAAAATTCATTACCGGGCACTGATAACGAAAAACTGGATAAAACCAGTTGCTAAATTAAGAACAAACTCCCCTAACACATGGTGTAGCCAGAATCCCTGTTTTGTGGGTTCGTGATGCCGAAAAACCAGCTGAAAGCAAAACGTCCGTCCGTCCCCGTCCGTCCGTCCCCGTCCGTCCCCGTCCGTCCCCGTCCGTCCCCGTCCGTCCCCGTCCGTCCCCGTCCGTCCCCGTCCGTCCCCGTCCGTCCCCGTCCGTCCCCGTCCGTCCCCGTCCGTCCCCGTCCGTCCCCGTCCGTCCCCGTCCGTCCCCGTCCGTCCCCGTCCGTCCCCGTCCGTCCCCGTCCGTCCCCGTCCGTCCCCGTCCGTCCCCGTCCGTCCCCGTCCGTCCCCGTCCGTCCCCGTCCGTCCCCGTCCGTCCCCGTCCGTCCCCGTCCGTCCCCGTCCGTCCCCGTCCGTCCCCGTCCGTCCCCGTCCGTCCCCGTCCGTCCCCGTCCGTCCCCGTCCGTCCCCGTCCGTCCCCGTCCGTCCCCGTCCGTCCGCCCTCCGTTGGTCCGTAAACACCAATAGCGCCTAAACCATTGGAAGGATTTTTATCAAATTGAATAAATCCCTGTTGATCTGACTTCAGTCAAAACTTTGAGATTTTGAAAAACATTCCTAAAAATTTGAGTGTGTAACATTGTACGCTGCCACCAATTTCTGTAACGTTGCACTCTGCCAACAATTTCCTCTAGTTGCATCTGCTGTTACATCCATTGCTGCTACTTGTTTTTAAATAGTAACACTTCAATTTTCATTTTTTAACTTTATTTAGTTCTCTTGTACAATGTATTTCAATATCTTAACATATTATATCTTCACACTTTGTATAATTTTGAACTTTACAAATTTCTTTAAAGGAACAAGCTTACGTGCAATTCTATCTCTCTATATTCATCAATATCCATCAATATATCGGTTGCTAGCCTAATTCCCATAACAAGCGAGGTACATCACATGTTACTTGTTTACTAAATAATAGTGTAGAATGTAACTAAACATTAGGAATGTACGAAACGTTTCAAGGGTTCTTTATATGAATCGCAACGGACATTTTCAAAATTTTCTCAAGAGAGACACCACTATTTTTCTTTAAATTTGTTGTAAGAATATACTAAAATACACTTATTAAGGTAGCATAGTTTCGAATTTCACGCTTAACTCTGAATTTTCGAAAATTACAAAATTTTTAATTTTTTCGGTCTTTTCCTACAACTACAAAATTAAAGATAGAGATTTTTCCTTGAAATGAAATTAGTTCTCGATAGTGAGTTATTTCATTTAGGTCATGCACATTCTTTTAAAAATTTTAATAGTTTTCGCGCAATATTGCGTGCAATTTTAAAAAAATAACAAAAACAAGATTTTCCCGAAAATAGCTCCATTTTTTCAAACATTTGTTAGGGATCGTGCCTAATGTACTCTATGAGATGACATTAACGCCATATTGCTCTGTTCTTTCGTTTTTTCAAAAAATTACAAAAATAAATTTTCTCTACTTGCCCCTCACGTTGTCGTTATTTACATTAGCGGCGATTTGTTCACATTATTATATTTATGAGTACATGTGCTTTAAATAACATTTGATAAAGTTTCTCGATAACCCAACCGTTTTCTGTGAAAACTAACTCAAAACTCCGTATTTTCAGAAACGCTCAAACGCTATTTTCTCATAAATGCTTCCAATTCTTTTCCTCAAACTTTTCGAACAGATCGTGCTAATTGCACTGTTTAATACGACGTAATGTTGCTTTTGGGGTATTTTTTGTCTTTTCAAAAATTACGCAAATGTAATTTTTTTATCATCTCTCACGCTGTTAATATGCACATTTCCCGCAATTTGTAAACACTATTGTATTTGGTAGTTAAAGTGCTTCAAAGAACTTCAGTTTTTGTTTTCGAAAACTTAATAATTTCTGTGAAAAAGCTTCAAATTTCGAATTTTCAGTAGCGCTTAAACTCCATGTTCTTAATAACGTCTCTAATTTTTTCAAAGAAAATTGCCAGGTAGGACAAGGTTTTACTGTTCTTTAATATTATTAAAAGAATATTTTTGTTCTGCTATTAGAAAAAGGAAAAAGTCAAAAAGTACTTTGGGCGGCAATAGACGGCAGTTGGCAAGAAAATGAGTAGCTTTCCGACACCAATGAAAATAGAGAACTAATACGGGAAAGTCTGTGCCATTCTGTAGCACCACTAGTTTAACAAAGTGCAACTGACTCTGCTCTCCATGTCCGATTTAAATTTAGGGACTTGTGACAGATCATCAACTAGACGCGGTTATCGGGAGCTTCGTTCCGACTTCCGTAATTTAGGGTATGGAAGCTTCTGATAGTATAACTACGTCACAGCTGATGATCTGTGACAAGCCACTATATTTAAACAGTCCAACAGTCAAATTTAAATTATTCGATCGTAAACGTCTGAGTTCGCCCGAACATGTATTTCACCGAACTCGGATACATTCTAACCGTACTCAGAGTTGCTTGCATTGTACCGCGCCACGGTTATGAGTTCTCGAACGTAACTCTCGGACCTCGTATTCTCAGTTTCATTTTACGTATGGAAGGTTTATTAAAGCTGTGTTCGTAAGAGATTAATATTTCATCGCCTGCTACCGGCTGGCTGATTAAGCAGTCAGTCAATCAATGCCGTGACGGAATTGTTAATATATCACCTCTGCTCTTATAATTAATCAGCCAATATCGTAGAACCATTTTGTCATTTATTCAAAATGTGACATGTTAATAATTTGGAAGCTTTTAGGCCATAGTCTTGCAATCATCATGTTATGAAGGGTGTGTCAAAGAAAAAGTAATTATTAAATTGTAAAGTAAGTGCACTCAAACTGAGAATAATACATTATTACGTATTATTATTAACGTACGTTTGATAATACTGTAAAATAATAATATAAAAATACAATACAAAATCACGTAATATTTTTTGTTATAAATCAATTATATGATTGATAAAGTTAAGAGGAGGGAGTGGTAGGAATTTTGACATGTCTTTAAGAGAAACATATTTAATATACAAATTTGTAGAAAATTGACACCAATCGTCTGAACTGAAACCACCAACAGAAAATACAGGTTCGAATCTTATGTACTTGTCTGTTCTCGTAAGAATATAAATGGAAACCGCTGTTTCGAATAATCGTCTTTTTGTTTGTTTGATTTTTATCGATTCCAGGCAGAAATCACGAGGAAAAACGATTGCACAAGCGATTCCTCCCTCCACATTATGTTGTCAATGCCACACTTAGGACCACACCACAGGTGATTCAAAATCGTCCCACAAAAGACCCACCACACAGGTTAAAAGGTAGTTTTGAATTACGCGGGGTTTTTGCGTTTTGAATTATACAGTGCATGTTAAATCGAGGGAGGTGGCGGTGTTCCTCCTTATTCTTTACTGAAACATGACATCCAGCGCCGACACTCTCGTCAGCGAGAAAGATTTTCCATCTCCAGGTATCTCCGTTAATGGGGTACCGCCCCCAGCTGGAACAAGCTCGAAGCTCTCAACTGGTCACCTGACATGTGTGATGAAGTGGTGCATGTCAGTGTGTGTGTAAAGGGAGGGATGGGTCAGTGGATGTGGAAGGAAACATTGCCTGTAGTCCGTGGCCCTTTGTTTGGTGCTTCGATATTCGGCAGCTATTGATTGGAGAAACCACGGAAAACTACCGATCAGAGCCCCCGGCCGCTTAAACTCTCCTCCAGGCAAAGGCTGAAATCGACCTAGCCGTTGGAAATCCTCCCACGTCGGCACTCAAACCCTAGGATCTTCCACTCAGTGACACTGCAGGGGCAACAGCTGCCCTGAGCTATCCGAGCGAGTTTATATGCGATTGCCCACCGAAATCCCTTCCCACCGTGTCACATCTCCTCGTAACGAGTATTGTGTTCCTGAGGCTATGACGCCCAATCCATCTCTCCGAATGCGCAACTGGCGATCGCATCCATTCCGCACCGCGCGACCGCAGCGCTCCCGGCGACCGGGCGGCAGCCTCGGGAACTTCGGGTTGCGCGGCCTCGCCGCCGCGCGGCGCCGCCGCCGGTGTCAGTTTTATTTACCGGAGGCCAGCAATTTATAAGCACGTAATTCGGTGTTCTGGTCACTCATTTTAAACTTCGTTGCCCGAAACATCTGCCGGGAAACGCGAACCGCGCCGGCGTGCGCACTTTTGAAATTCGAACGGGTCACGGGGAATACGACCCGCGCGCATCGATTTGCAACGAAAGTGGACATAATTTACTTTTTTGCCTCCCCCTCCTCGTCGTTTATAATTTAAAACGAAATTAGACCTAGAACCACTGCTGTTATGAACGAGTTGGCATTGTTATTTCGGGAGTAATTTTCGTACCAGCCAATCAAAGAGTTGATTCGATTTCTGGCGCTGTTTGGCGCTTTGAGGTCGTTGCTGCGTGGCGGTGTAATTAGACTGATAATGAAGCGTGCAGAGAGCCTGTTTGACGGACGCTGAGTTGCACCGGGCGCCGCAGCTGCCGATGACAGAGGCTGGCCCGCGCAAGGTTTTGTGTTCGGAAGTCTGGCTTGTGTTGCCGTGGAAGCGGGAGGCTTTCGTTGATGAAAGTCGCTAATTGTCGTGTTCGCTTTCTATTGTGCTAGTTAATGTTTTCTGCTGTCTAATTATGCCTTTATCAATTCGTCACATGTATTTTATTTTGTGCCACGATGACAAGCAAGGCAATAACAACGGAGAAAAGTGCGTATAGTATAATCATTTTTGATCAATGGTGGGTAGTTCACGCTGATCATTGAAAAATATTCTGAGGAAGAGGTACTGAAAGGACGGATATCTATCCTATTCTTGAATAGGAGTCTCTAATACCTGCGTCGCCATTATTTGTGGTATCCATTCTCTATGGATTCCAATCTGTGAAAATACCCCAAATGTTTCATTAAAATGAGAAGCAAATTTTCATCTGTATATAATTTTGCATTATCATATTATACTTATACTATATATATACAATTTTTTTAATATCATTTATATTATTATTAGTACATTCAAGTTGCTTTGATTGACTTACTTTCATCGTGTATTCTTACAGACCAAATGCAATACCTTGCATGTTTCGAATAGTATGAAACAGAGAAATAGATTTTCTAAAAGTCAAATTTAAATTATATGTTTTAGAAATGAAATATTCAGATACAGTGTAAACTATTTATAAAAACGTTGTTTTCTTGAATGCCATTGAGTATTTTTGCTCCGAATATTTACATGTAGTAAGTGAAATAGTATCATAGAAATAAGAAAAGCTAAGGTTTTGCATTTTATTTCTGCACAACAGAAACACAATGACTTTAAAAATCTTGTTACCATCCGGTCTCACTTAGTGTTTTGTTGTGATAGAAGCAATCTACGCTGATTAGTACGACATGAAGAACTTCATACAAACTATATTTCGTGCGTATTTTCAGCATGGGTGTAATTAAGATGGAAAAAAGGTACGTCAAAATCAATGTGACGGAAGATACAAGTCCCTATGTCACGGGAAAGGATAGCCGTCTTTGATAATTTAATTCTTATCATAAGCACCATGAGTGGTATTTTATACATTTGTATAATTATTGAAGGAATGAATTTATAACTAACAGTTTTAGTATGCGTCAAATATTAATTATAATAAAATGAAATAGGTCCTTTTCAGTGCTATGCTGTTACATATGCTGTTTTAGCAAATAGAGTTCCCTTCATGAATGGAGTGTCTAGCGTTCGTAATTTTCGTTAATGTTAGGACCATTAAATATCCTACTGTGAACATTAAACGTTGTTGCATAAGTAAAACAATTTTGAAATTTTACAATTAAAGATAAACAAGATTTGTTATAGCTCATGTCCTTGAATTAAACTTGTACAATCTTGAACTCCCCAATCAAACATTAACACAATATTAATATCTTTGAGAGCAGTATTTTTTTTGGGGGGGGACGTGATATACGATTAACTTGTTTCCAAAAATAAACCACGATCAGATGCTCACTTTCCCTTGTTTTACTCTCGCCTCTAGCTCACAGCCGTCGAGGTAGCAGTCTTGGCTCCATATTGGCCCTCTGCACTCTAATCGGCAAGCGCAAGGTTATTACCGGAATGTCCATTTAGGCCGCTTTGAAGCCAACGCACAATGCTGCATGTTTTCAGCTCATTTCCTGCCGGGGCTCCGCCAGCGTCTTTCGACCCGCGGGACCTTCCGAGCCCTGCGGCGTCGCCATCATCTCCAATTACTCCTGCAGGCTTTTTCCCGCCCCCGCCCCCTCCCCCGCCGCCCACGGCGCAGGGGCGTAATACTGGATAATACGCTTCGGACGGCATCGCAGCATCAAACGGCAACGCCTAGGGGCTGCCTCAGCGACACCTTCTCCCCTGGGGTAGGATGGTGGAGGACGGACAGAAGGAAAGGAATGGGCAGGAAAAAGAAGGAAGAAGAAAGCAAAGGAATGAAGTTATGCCATGTGGGACGTGAGTGTTCAGGGGTGAATGGGAAAATAAAAGAGGAAGAGTTCGTAAAGGAAGGTGATAAAGGAGATAGGAAGGGAAGAGGAAATAAGAGGGAAATAATAATGTAGGAGGGCAGGCGCAGAGAAATTAAAGGGGAAGGATACTGAGAATAAAAGGGTGAAACAATTCTAGTAAGAATATGGAGTGGGATAATACGAAATAAAATGGAAAGGAATATGATATGTAGAGAGATAACAGAAAACAGGTAGTAATGGCAGAACGGAATGTTAGAAGCAGTGGAAGGGAGAGGAATGGAAAAGAAGATTTTAAGACTACAACGAATAGAGGAAGTAGGAAACAAAAGAGAAGGAGATAAATAGAAGGGGAAACGAGAGGTATGGTAATGATAATGAAAAAGGAAGACAGAGAAGAGACTCCCAAGGAAAGGACAAGGCATGATGAGGAAAAGGAACGGGAGAACAAGGTGTGCAGGGAGATGGAGGGGACGGGACATAGAAGAGGGAGGTGGAAGGAGGAAGACATCCGCGAAACCGGAAACAAAGCCCGCGCCCTCGCGACACAGACGCAAATTAACCTTTCCCCCGCCAGAGCGCTCCCCCGTCGCGGCGGCGTCCGCGGCGCCGGTGCCGGCCCTTCAAAGGGATCCCTCATGCAGGGTGACGCCGCAGACACCCTACGTGCCTGCGAGGATCACCGCCCTCCCTCCGCCCACCCCCGAAGGGCGGAAAGGGCGAAGGGCCCCGGGCGTGAGGCGCCCTTCGCGAGAACACTCGTCCTAACGACTCCTCTGGCTACCAGGAGAAAAAAGTTGGAGGTGGTGAAGGAGGAGGGGGAGGGGGAAGGGAGCAGAAGAAGGCGGCGCAGGAATCTCTTTGCTGTTTTATAATTAAGATTTCTTTTTAATCTGGGCGTAATTGAGAAACTTCATTGCGAAGTTAAATAAAGAATTATTGATATTTAATGAACCGCGTCCTCGTGGAATGGAACGTAGGAAACGCGGCGGAAGTATCGGTGATGCAGTTCCCTCAAATTCCTCGTCTTCCTGTCTCTCTTTCTCTCTAACACTCTCTTTCTTCCTCGTTCTCTTTGTTTCTCTTTCTTTCTCTTTCCCTCCCTTCCTTTTTATGATCTCTCTTTCTCTCCCTTTCTCTATCTTTCTCTTTCCCTCCCTTCCTTTTTATGATCTCTTTTTCTCTCCCTTTCTCTATCTTTCTCTTTCTTTCTTTCTCCCTCTTTCTTTCTTTCTCTCCCCTCTCTCTCTGCCCTTGTTCGATATTCGATCCGCGTTCTACCCCTTTCGAACCATCCCCGAGCACATCCTCTACCTCTTCCATCACTTCCAGCACCTACACATCATCTCCATGCCTTTCACCATCCCCTTTATACACTTTCCTTTCATCCTCTCTTTTATCATATCCATCACTACCTCCTTTGCATCCTCCATCACCATCTCTATCACCACCTCAATCACACACCTCTATTGCAAACCCTCATTACAAACCCCCATCACAAACCCCCATCACAAACCCACATTACAATACCCCATCACAAACCCCCAACTCCTTGTCTGTCTTTTTCCATCCAGCCCGACCCCGACCCTCACAAATGACCGCCAATTCTACTGTACTTCCTTAAAAGCGCCCACTATCTCCTCTTAATTGCTTTCAGTACCTACACATCATCTCCATCCCTTTTTCAGTCACCTTCTTCATCGTCCCTCGCCTGCCATATCACCAACTCTATCACCACCTTGGCCGTCTCTACCCATCCACTCCACATAGCTCCCGCGATCTGAACTTGGAGCAAGCGGATTCCAATTCGCAACCACCGGCATCCACTGCTGCGGAATTCTCTGATTGTGAAACTTCGCGAGATATTTGTTGGCGGCGGCCAACTATTCCATTTCGAATTTCGAAATGTAGTTAGTACGTCGTAATAGATTCTTTAGAGAGATTTTACATAGGCATTTCTTTACTTTACTTTTAGTGAAGCGTCCTATAAAACATTTATAACAGGAACGGGTTTAGATAAAACAAAGGCAAAGCGCTCAGAATCGTTCTTAGTAAAAGCACACAATTTGCTCAAAACAGAGAATTATTAATTTTTTCGCCGAGCCAACAAACATGCCCGCGCGACCACGCACAGGCACACAAGTAGAGTGCACCATGCCATGGTGAAGATAGCTATGGTTCAGGTGGAGAGCTTATTGCCTAACTTTCATGAGGAGGGAAGGCAGAAACAGGTCACAAATTGCCACATGGCATCTGATAGAGACGTTCGATCAGGACTTGTAAGGCAGAATTCTCAATGAAAACCGAATTTTATTTCTCGCCCCTGCCTTCCAAAGCACCACCAGGGGCGTAAGGTTTAGTACTGCTTTGGAACGTAACTTTTGTAGCTATTTGGAAATGCGTAAAAAGCATCAACTAGCCTTTATAAGTCAATCGCTCTGGGAACCAAGAGGAGTAGAGTCTAATGGAAGGCTGTTGCTGTGAATATACGAATGCGAATTTAGAATGTACTATCTGATGAATACCGAAGTGAGTATGCAAACAGGCTGGAAGACTGAGAACAAAAAAAAATTAAGTATAAATGCTTTCTCTGTGTATAAATCTATGTACAATTTCGAACTTCGCTCTCTTCTTTATACTCAGAAACTAGGTATGTAGTTAAACAGCATTAATGAAAAAGTAAAACACTGCAATGGTATTTATTAATTCATGACAAGAAAGTAGTTTATTTCTTTTTAATCTTTCTAGATTGTGAAAATATTGATTTATTTTGAGAAAAAATTAATTAACAATTAAATTATGAATAATAATTTAGTTGAAAATAATATAAATTTGTTTGGAAAATTTCGAAATCCTGAAGTATTTAGCTGCATTATACGCATTTTTCACAATCAGAGTGTATTGGTCTTGACCATCGTGAATGTCGTTCTCTCTGTGGCCTTATATTTCTTTTTCCTTATTTGTCAATATTTGAACAACTATCTCACTACAAAATGCGTCGCTTGCCCAGACGGTCAGAAGACCATATCAAAAAGAGATGTAAATTGGACAGCCTCAATATTACACGCAGCTTCGCTGCTGAGTGAAAAAGCAATTACTCTGGTTTCGTGACGAAACAGATTCATAAATAAACATCACACGTGGACTTAAAAAGCCCTCCGTTCCGTGAAAATAAGAGGCTTCGATATCAAATAACAGCGGGGGATCTTTCATTCACTTTCATTCTCTGGTATGTTCATATGACGCACGCACGTCTCGTAGCAGGAACCCCACCATGCACGCTTCTCAGCCCTGAAAGCTTGCGGCGAGACAATATTCTCTCGCTGTTGTGACGTGGAACACCTGCAAATAATAATAATAATAATAATAATAATAATAATAATAATAATAATAATAATAAAATTAATAATCTCTGTACAGTACTAGGAAACCCGGCAGACGTTGTTCTGCCCTTCATCTCCCTCTTTGCCCTCCCATCTCCGTTTCTCACTGTCACTCCACCCATCGTTCACCCTGTCCCTGTCTGTTTCTGTGTGTGTCTCCCTGTCCCTCTCATTCACATTTACTTGCATATTTTGCACGTCTCTGAGCAGATGAGGTAATATCGGGAAGCGCCGGATCAGCAAAAATGTAATAGAATGTTAAGGAAGAGTTCATTCTGTAGATTACGGTGTGACAAACGTTTCTTTGAGGCCATAGTTTTTAAGGCGCTAGAACACCTCGTTTAAGAGTTATGTAGATGTGTAGTTAATATGTAGCGCCATGTAGTGCAGTTACAACAGAATTAACAACACATTAGAGTCTCGGTGACAAAACAAGTAGAAGTGCCAACTTTCATAGAGATCGGTCCATGATCGTTGTTGGAGTATTGCTCTTAAATACGTACCAACATCCTGTAACTGTGAGTATTGTACTGTACTGTATGTATGTACTATTGCACTACTGTAATAACTACCTGTATTTGAGTAACTGCGAGTGTGCGGATCCATCACTCACGGTTAGAGCACTTTCCGTGCACCAATCGAGACATATGAGGTGTCATTCGACGCGTCTCGGTCTTCTGGTGGGGAACTGATAATTTGTTTGCGAATCCGACCAGAAGATTCTAAGAAATGTTTGAAAAGGTATTTTTGCGTGTTTTATCGCTGCGATCTTAGTGGGTAAATGCAGAACCCCTAAAAAGTTTGAAGTAGGTGGCGTTGATTAAACCCCGGTTCATTTCGGTCCACGGTGACATAATTTACTTCTACGAGGATGGCAATACTGTTCTGAAACATGTTTAATACGTGGCAGAACTTTCAATTAATGACAGGTGTTGTTTTGTAGCAAGCGCTGCTTTGAACATAAGAAGTCGTGTGTTTCGTAATACGTGTTTAATAATAAATTTACAAAGAACTACGTACAATATTATCTTGGAATTTTTAATTATTAAATTTGAAGAAATAATTTTAAATCTTTTTAAAAATTTGGGTTCAAGGTTTTTCTATATTTTTTGTCTATACACGTACAAATTTGGTACAGGTCCCATTTTCGATGGACTCCCTGTATTATCGAAAGTTGCAAAAAAATTAACGAAAGTTGCAAACGTTACAGTACTGATGATAATTTTTTCTGAATAAAATCTGTTCCTTGAAAATAGATTCTTAAATATGGACGAGTATATTTTTTGAAAAATATTTGTTTTCAGTGAGTAAGAAAACAGTAATTTTTGCTTCACGTAAAAGTGTCTTATATTTTTTCTAAATAGGTTCCCAATTTTTCTTTTCACATTTTCTTCGGGTAGGGCAAAAGGCGCTTGTTGAACTCTCTGAATTTTAAAAAAATTGCAAAAAGTATAAATAATGTGATGTAGTAGCACCACTAGTTTATACTAAGGCCAGTGGAACGTGACTCGTGCGGATTAGAGTCGAAAATGAAGAAATGTGTAGTTGATTATTCTCCAATTCCGCACGGGAAAACTATTAACGGCAATTTGTTGAGAATTTTTTTTTAATGAAATGCAAATGCACGATGTAATAAATATATTCAGATTCCTTTCGGTTGATATGTAATTAATAGAGTAATACCTGGAGAAATGGCTCAGGGTATCAGCTGATGTCACGCCAATGCCTGTGACGGGAAGGTTCTAGGTTCGAGTGCCGACTGTGGCAGGATTTTCGACACTGGCTGGTCAGAGGTCGCCGTCTGAAGAAGAATTCTAAACACCGGCTGGTCTGATTGGAATTTTTCCGTGGTTTCTCCGATAAACACCAGGCGAATGCTGTTGTAGGATCCTAACAAATGGGCTAAGGACCGCGCGTGACTTTTCTTTCCCCTTCTTTGTTCTATCCTCACTCCTTACTTTCACATACTAATATGCACGACACTTCCACATATGCCGGGAGACTGATCGGAAGCTTAGAGCTTGTCGGACTGAGGCGGTACCCTGCTGGTGGGAGATACCTGGTTGGGGAAAATCCTGTTTGCCGATGATAGGTTGGAGCTAGATCTCGCCATTCAGCGGGAGATCACAGCAACCTTCCGCGACAAAAAATTCACTGCACTTGCGGGATTAATGACCTTAGCAGATGACGCGCCCGAAATCACTAACAATCAATCAATCAATCAATAGAGTGAGTTTTGGTGTTGCTGAAATTGGGGATGAAATAGTTAGCAACCTCGGCCAGTATCAATATTTATTCTCCTGGCACAGATGCCAACATTTTGGCTTGCCCTTTGAATCTCCGACCTTTCTCAGGGCAAAATGTGCTTTTTCATTGAATCATTTCACCTTGAAGATGATCTCCATTGAAGCATTTGCCTCTTGGCCCGAAACTTGCCCGAAACGTTGGTATCTGTGTCTAGAACTCGACATCTCTCGGAGTGGCGATTAGCTACTGAAGATAGGAATATTGAAGAGAGAAAAAAATGTACGTGATGATGATTGAAAAGAGTTTTTATTAATGTGAAATTCAGAAAAAGTTCACATATTTGCAGGGAAGCTTTTGCTCAACAAAGAAATATTTTTAATATCCAATTGCAGTCGGACTGTTTACATTTTGACATTGTTATCTGATTTTAAAAATTGATGTTTTTCACAGTTAATTTTAACAATTCTTAGTAATGGGAAGTATGTACCAGGGCAAATTGTTCACAAAGCCTCGTGTGTTTTATTGAAAGGAAAAAGCGAGAATAAACTTTCAAGCTGGTCATAAGCCTACATTAATTTTCAATTTGCAAAGATGGAAGGCAGAACAATGTATTTATTTCTTTATTTCACCATGTTTTTAGAAAATGTTTTTTAAAGTCAGTGAAAAATTATGTATATTAATGTAAAATGGAAAACTCTATTAATAATGTATCATCCTTATAAATATAAGCATTACTTTCACACAAATGGAGCATTTATCATCTTTTTTATACTCGAAATTACAAAACGCACAACTTGCAAGTTTATGTTTACTGGGAATTAAGGTTTTCTAACATGAAAATTAAAAGAATATACTTTTTTTAAATGTACGTTTTTAGGATTAAGCTATCATGGATGTTATAGAAGCGAAATCAGTGAATGTTTGAAGTAGAATAGTTTTGTTAGCATCTAATAACATTTATTAGCAGCTAATTTTAAACACACAACGTATCACGGTCCGTACCGACCATGGCAGTTTCGACAATGGGAGCCTGTATTAAGTCTTGGAACTGATGCGCACCGTCAGGCCATACCAGTTTCTCTGCATTAAAAAAGTTAATAGTGGTGCCTGCCATCTAAAATATCGGCCACCAGATTCCAAAAAGAGTTAAAATTGTACATATGACGTGAACCTACGTCATGGGACAGCCGGTTGCATCTCATTTACCAATGATACTTTTCAGGTGCAACTGCTCTGAAACGAACTTGAATGTAACAGATACGTAGTGTAAATAATTAGAGTATTCTACTAAAAAATTTCCTATTTAATATTAATATGATTTGTTAATATCTAATTTTGAATCCAGACGATTCCACGATCCATAACAACCATGCCAATTTTAACAAGGCTCCCCTCCGTGAACACATTGATATCGGACGAGATGTTAGCCCATTTGAAGCTGCACGACTCGACGGGGTTGTTGGTGATGTCTGCCAGTTGAAAGCCTGGCCTCCAGAGCGCGCGCAGGTCGTCTTCGTCGACGGCCGAGATGGCGTTGTGGGAGAAAAGCGCAATGCGCAGCGGCGCCGAACACAGGCGCAGCGAAGGTAGCGTGCGCAGGTGGTTGCTGCGCGCCGACAGATGCTCCAGCGAATGCAGTCGGTGGAACAGTGTGGGCGGAAGGTGCTGCAGCTGGTTGTTGTCTAGGTCCAGCACCTTGCAGCGAATGAAAAAATAATAGTATAGTGCAAACGCAAAGAAATTCAGGGACAGAGTAGGCTTACTTTGTTTGACGTTCATACAATGAGATAGTCGCAAAAACGGGCTCACAGACTGACGGACTAGCGGACTCACCGATTGACTGAATGGCTGATTACGTGACATTGAATGGCTAATTGATTGACTGACCGACTGTCTAATTGATTGGCCGATTGATTGACTGATTGACTGACTTATTGATTGACTAACCGACCGACCAGACTGACGGACAGAGGGAGGAATGGCTGAGGTACGGGCAGGCAGGGGCTCCAGAGGTAAACATATTTACATGAATTGTACATAGTACTCCATCATTATGCTCCCAGGGCGCAGCACTGTCCAAGCAAGCCTTTCGATGACATGACGCAAAACTCCGTCTAGACGTCACCGAGATGGCACCGTCTCCTACAAAATTATTGTAGAAATCAGAACCAACGATAGTCGTTGAAAGTGATTGCAACTGAACATCGGGCAGGTGTCAAAAGTTTGTCATCCGTTATCGCGTACTCAACTCAGTGAATTATTGAAAAGCTAAATTCCCGACAGTGTATACTCCTTGCATGTACCGGAACCTTTGCCGCACAGAATTAGTAAAAAGTTATAGAAATAAACGACAATTAGGTGACTTTTTCGCCGGAGGTTACAATTTCATCAATAGACAGTCTTCTCTCCAAACCATTCTTTTTATATCAATGCTCGGACGGACAGAAGTTTAGAAAAAACGTCTAAAAACTATTTTGATGCCTTCACAATGACAAAAATATGATTATGACAGTTTATTCTCCGATCATAACTTACAAGATACGTGCTTAATCAGTAAGTTCATATCTTTGTACGTGTGCGTGTTCAGCTTTTAGTCAGTATTTAATTGATTGATTCGTTAATAAATGGCTTTTAAGATCAATTTATTCTAGCGGTTGGCTACCCTGATGGGTAGATTTCCGTGGTTTCTCCGTTCAAAACTAGGCGAACGCCAGAGCAGTATCCTAACAAACGGGCCAAGGACCGCGCGCGATCTTTCCTTCTTCTTCCTTTTCCTATCCTCACCCGTTCCTTACATTCACACTGACATACACTACACTACCACACATGCCGGGTGATCGGTCGGGAGCTTAGCTTGTCTTGGCTGGGGTGGTACCGCGCTGGTGTGGAGATACCTAGTTAGGAAAAAACCTCTAGCCGACGATAGCACGGCGCCAGGTCTCATCATCTAGCGGGGATTATCACTGCCACCTCTTGAAGATAAAATATGCACTACACTTATAGGACTAATGACCTTAGCAGTTGACGCACCCGAAATCACCAATCAATCGATCAATTTATTCACTTCAGTAACATCTCAAAACAATATATTTACTATGTTATTGTATTTTTTTTACTCATTTTATGTTTTATATATATGGATATTGATGGATCATCTCCTAGCCTAAGGGCACTGCCTAATCCGAGATGCGCAGTTTTCAAGGGCGAGAAAATAGACTGTGGTCATATCATACTTGCACCATCTAACCAAAACTGTTTTTCGCAACAATTCGCTGAACATTTATACCGAGATTAAACCTTATGGCACAAGCGGTGAAAAAAGTTAATAATATGACTCACAAGACAACGGGTTTTATGTCGAAACATGTTTTTCAGTTTTACAATGGGTCACATGTGCATTGACAGAGGTTTAGCTGCCAAAAAGGATGAAACCAAGAACAATTAATGAAACAGTTTTCACGTATTTTTTACCATTGAAACTTCCGTTTTTACTGCTCTTTTTTGAACAAAACAACCCATCTTCCACCACCCTGAATTCCGATCCCCGTCCCTGTACGAGGGAGAGGATTCACTAAAAAGACTACAAGACACACACCAGAAAAGAAACCAGCGTGAAGAGTCTCGCAAGAGACAGGCACTGCTCAACAACACATAAAGGTGCTGCTGCTGCTCTTCTTTGCCGACGGATAAGATAGGAACGGTGAATGGTGGGATTGTATCTGGTGAAAGCTATGCCTTTCTTCTCTGTATGCGCCACCCAAATTAATCCAGACATTAGATATTGTATAAAGTAACATCCACTTTGCGAAAAACAATTTCAAAAGAAACCCATACCACTTTAAGTATCATTAAAACATCAAAGTTGGTATCGACAAGACATGATAGACCAGACCGAGCCGATTTCGTGTCGGTTCCTAACGGCAAAAATACAAGTGGAAGTTAGCTGGTAAAGCTGGGAAGTCATTATTGCCAAATCAATATCCTCAGCCATGCCGTCCATTTCTCCAGTAGATGTGCTGCTAGGGCACATGCATGAGAAATAACAACTTTAGGATAAGTTAGTTGTGAACTCACCTTCAATTGAAAGAGAGTGTCGAATATCCCAGGCTGTAGCTCCCTGATGGTATTTCTTTGCAGGTACAGTGTCACCAGCGACTTCAGTGAGCTGAACACGTTCGTCGGGAGTTTTGTGAAATTGCTTCCGGACAGATGGAGATGTTGGAGAAGAGACAACTCTGAGAAAATTCCCACAGGAAGGTCAGAAAGATGCGTGTTACTCATTTCAAGTGTTAGAAGACTCTTCTGAGCAGAAAATGTTTTTGGAGATATGGATCTCAACGGGTTTCCGGACAAATCGAGAAGTTGCAATAACTCGTGTTTTGAGAATGAGTCGTTGTCGAGCTGTGATAGTTTATTGTTGGCGATTCGAAACACACGGATATGACGGCAACGATCAAGTGTTTTGTCTAATTTGGCAATTCCATTGTTGGAAACATTTAAAATATTTAATGAACAGTCCCACATGGGTTTGGCAAAACTCAAATCTGCGAAATAGTTATCGCTGGCATCCAGCTCTGACAAAGGTTCAGGGTTAATCCAAAATCTCTTGTTTAGGCCAAATTCATTTTTTGATAAATCAAGTTTTCCTGAAAATCTGTTTTGCGGTAAATTTCTCAAGTTGTTTCCTCTGAAGTTCCACGTTGAAGATTGAGAACACAGATCTCTTCCCTGGATTACGAGCATTTTTCGAAAGGAGCAGTCCGTTGTCCGATCGTAACAGGAACATTGCGAGGACAGAAGCAATTGGTGTGTCCCAACAAAAAGTAAGAAAAATAGAAACCAAAACAATATGATGTTTAGCGACTGCATGTTTGAATGCAACTGGTTCTAAAGAATTCTTGCGCTGGCTTAGGCAGCAAATGTGGCAACAGATAAGTATTATCTTGAGAGGTCAATCTTGAGGTTATCTTATGAGGACTATCTGAGTGAGTGTTCCAGACAAAATTATAACGCATTGCATTGACAAAAACAGATGTGGTGATGTCATGTTCGCTTTAGTGTTGCTTTTTTCTATCTCATTTGTATTTGGCTGCTGAGAAATTTAAATTCATACCGTAATAGACTTCTTACAGGAAAAACGAGTACACAATCGAATGGTGAAGTCACACAGAACTCAAGGATATATTTGGTTATTTTCTTAACTAATTCATCCTTGAAATTTTCAAGGAGAATGGATTTATTACTTTAATAAAACAATAAATACAATTGATTTTATATTGAATCATTTTCAGAGTTGCGAGAGTTGAATTGTTTCAGAGTTGAGAGAGTATTGAATCATTTTGAGAGTTTCATTTTCATAGTTTGGAGGGTTTCTTCCGTAAATGCTGTGTATCACTTCCAGAAAAATAAGCTTAAAAGGGGAAAATAAGGAGTTCGTATTTTCCATGGAAATAACATTTTTATTATTTACAGATATTGTTCTCCTTTAGAAACGTTCAGGGAGTCACGGCTCTCCTCCTCCTGTGTGCACGTCTTTGCGAGTTTTCATGGAATCTTGCCTCTAGAACGTTCTGAAGCCTAGTCTCTAGCGACTACGATTTCAGCTTTCATCCCTGGTTCGAGGTTCAAATCTTGCTTGAGCCATGTGGAACGTGTGGGTGAAGTTCGCGGAAGGATATCTTGGGTGTCTCTGCTTTCGTAGTATGAATGTATGTTTGTATGTATTTGACATTTTAGGATCAAATTCATCCGACTTTTGACACCACCTGTGTTCCCAGACCTGGTCTCTGTTCTTATTTGTTATTCACGCCTAAGAGAGACGAGCTGGACGAGGAGACATGTGACGAGATTCTCATCACCTTACAAAGTTCATTTGCCCTATCTGAGCTTTCTTTCGTCACACAGCTATAGAAACTGACACGATTTGTATTAGAAAACTAAAACTTCATTCTTGCCACGGTCGGGAAACGAACCCAAAACCACATTATGGAATGCTTGCACGCTGTCTGTTCATTAGCCACCCGAGGGGCATCATATCACTGTCATATATCCATTAAATCCCTTATCCTTCCAGGCGGAGCCGTAAGACTAAGTAGAGAATCTGGCCTCTTTACTTTACTCTTGGGCAATGTAAAAAATATTTCATTTAAATGCATTCACTACTATGAAATAAAATAATCGTGCAAGAGTTAACGAAAGTTATCACAACAATTATCTTTTTCAACGATGATGCTGTCCAAGCAATAAATATCTAAGCATACTTTTAGAATGTCACAGTACATATTTTCAATTGCTATCATTTCAAAATTTCAAAGAAGATTAAAAATAAAAAAAATCGTTCGGTTCAAATGCGATTTTTTTTGTCAAGTAACAACACGTAAGCAGTACGGTCAATTACACATTCTCATAGCACCTGAAAACCTTCGATTGATTTTTACTAATCATTTCGAGTTTCCGTGCGCGTCAACTGCTGTGGTTGATAGTACCGCGAGTGTAGTGGTTGTTCTATGACAGGAAGCGGCGGTGCTCTTCCGCTGCTATATGTTGAGATTCGACGCCGACGTACACGTCAGCTTTCCGTTTTTCCAACCCAGGTATTTTCCGCCAGCGGGGCACTGCCCCAGCTAGGACAAGCTCTACGCTCCCTAACGGGCTCCTGTCATGTGTGGCATATAAGTGTGTGTGCATCTAAGTAAGGGGTGAGAATAGGGCTAGGAAGAGGAACGAAGGTCGTCATTGGTGGCCCGTTTGTTGAGGGTACTGCTCCTGCATTTGCAAGTTCATCGGAGAAACCATAACGGAAATCTACTCAGATCCTTCGAAGTAGTCTCTGTATGAATGCTCCATTATGAGAACGTTACGGAATGATCAACATGACAGATTCCCCTCTTATGACAACATTTTGTTTTGACAGTGTCTTGAAGTGTCAAAAAACAAAGTTCACATAGTAAATTGTTTATCCACTAAATTCAATAATTTATACTGCTGATTTTTGGTATATACGAAATAACAAGAAAGGAAAGGAGAGAAATAACACTAGCCGACGTTTTCAAACTTTTGAAAAGTTACAGAAACAAAACTCACTGATTCTTATCAATTTTGGGTCGCTGAATACGAATATGTTAGCCGTTTTACTAGATTAGCTCGTATTTTTGTGTAACGCATAGTTGCCTAATTTACCGTTATAGGCATAATGAGGTATCTTGAAGGTACCGGAGAATGAGCTGTTTGACTGCAAAAAGGGAATCAACTTGGTTTTAGCACTTGTGTCAAAAACAATCAATTTTAAAAATTCTATAAACTAATTTATTAAATCTAAACAATTAAAAAACTATTAAGTTAGTTTACTAGTATTTTAAAACAGTACTTCAGCATTTACATACTCAGAATAGTTTATAAGGTATAATGTTCACAAATGTATACAGATCATCAGTTTCGGAAAACACTGTCTAAGATACTTAAATCCTTCACCTACTTTGTCTATTTCTTTTACAAAATTCATGAGGTCCAACTTAATGTGCAGAAGCGGAAGCAGTACCTTGCCTGGATCGAGCAGAGACTCATACTTGACGTTGTTGGTACCGGGCTTAAATGACTCTCTGGGGGCCACTCCTTTCATGAGAACTTTTTCCTGTAGTTCTTGAGTCCCAAATACACAAAAAAATGCTTTGTGAATCCACCTTCCAGACAAATATGTAATTTTGCAAATAAGTTTGATCTCCATAAATTTGCCAACCATGATCTTTGTATTTGATACAATTTAAAATGAGTGCCAGATCCTCATAAGTCTCTCATTGGAACAGTGTGACACAGGAATAGATGGCAGCTGATTTCCATTATGAAGCAAAACTGCTTTCAGACTGTACTTAGATGAATCTACGAAAGGAAACCAATCAGATGGATTGTGTTGGATTCCTAACTCATTCATCAGACCATTGATGTCCGTGCATACGCAAAGGGAATCTTTCATTCTGCAATATTCTAAAAAAGGCTCGTTCCTTTCCCTGGGATGAGTGTAAGTAGCTCCGGGAGCCAGTAAACAACCTTTCTTGGAGACTAGCACCCAAGAATTGAGCTATCTCTTTCGTAAGTTGTCTCTCGCTAAATCGTTCAATTTATGTTGAAGGATGAAATAAGTCTCATCTTTTAAATGGAAGGGACTATCAGATCATCATCAAATATTTAGTGTCCTCATCGGTTTCCGTAGGTGCTGCAATATCGATAGTTTCCTAATCGTTCGGAAGAGTAGGTGTAGGTAAATTTTCTCCACGAGGCACTGGTCTGATCACGGATTGCAAGTTTGGATACTCGATGGCACGCTGTTTCTTGCTAACAACAAGAAGCTTCTGTATTTCACCCAATGAGTGAAATACTATTTATTTCTCACTCGATTAACATTGTGGACATGGTTTTTTTTATGATAACTGAAGCTGTCCCTACTAAATAGTAAAAACTGGCAACTATGCGTTACTCAAAAATACGAGCTAATCTAGAAAAACGGGTGTCCATTTCGAATGCAGGATCATAAAATTAATCGGAATCAGTGGTTTTCCTTTTTGTAACTAAACTGACGTCGGCCTGTGTAATAAGAAAGGGACAGGGAGAAAGTCAAAATAGGGTAATGAAAAAACGAGAGAGAGTGAATGTCAGGAATATAGAAACTACAGCAATAGAGGGACATAATAAAGATAGAAAGGAAGTAAATGATTATAGAATAATAGTAAATGACGACAGAGAGAGAGAAGGCAAGCGAAAGAGACTAAAATAAAGATAGTGAGGAAAGAAAGAGAAGAATAGGGAGATTGGAAGAGAGGGAAAGAGACGAAGTAACAGGGGAAGAGAGAAAAATCAGGGAAAGAAGAAGAATAAAGAGCAAGAAGGAAGGAAAGAGAGAAAAGGGAAAGAAAGAGTGACAGAAATAAAGATGTAGGAAGATATTAGGAAAGAAAGATGGGAAGGGGAATGAAGGTAGATGGGGAATAAAGAAGGAAAGAAAGGAGAGAAGGGAGAAAGGGATGGAACAGAGAGAGGGAGAAGAAAGGAAAGAAGAATGTGGGAAAGAGGGAAAGGCAGAGCGTGACAGACAGAAGGAAGAGTATGAGAGAGTGAGAACGAAAGAAAGAGAGAGCGAGAGACGGAACAGGCCTGCAAGCATCCTGCAACTTGAAGCAACAGCGGCGGCGAGAACGAGGTAGGTCGCGACCCGGGGCGAGAATAATGAAGTTACCGCGTCGTCGGCCGAGCGAGCGCGGTTATGCGCAGGCCCTCCCTCACGCCCGCCCGCCAGCCCGCCCACTCGGTAATAAAACATCGCATCATATTTAATGTGCGACATATGCATGAGCCCCCGCCCCGCCGCGCGTAAATATGGAAATATATTCAAACGCGCATTACAACGCATTAATTCCGCTTACGTCGTCCCCAGGGTTTTTGCCGTGTTAATGTGTTATTTCGTTGGCTTTTTCTTCCGTAAGGCTGTGCTCCGGTGACCCCCTTGCCACCGCGCAAGTCGGAACTTGGCACGGGCGATCTGTTGTGTTCGTGCTGCTGCGTTTGCAAGATGGCTAATTAATTAAAAGTCATCATTACTTATATATTACGAGCCGAAGATGGAGAGGAGTGTTTCTTACTTTTTGCTGTGCTTAACTGTCATGGGTTGTATCCATGACTGATTACTTGCTTCCGAGCACGTAAAGTTCACTGGTTCCGTAAGTGTCGTGCATGCTTTTATCATTTGAGGGACTGTGTTTTCCCCCGCTGACTGATTAGATCCGGCGCCGATTTACACGAAGGTTTGTGTGTCTTTCCTCACCTAGGTATCTCCCACCGGTTTGCCCTAGGCAGGACAAGTTCTATACTGCGATTTTTCTAACTTTGCCCCTCAAGGCCCGTCTTCACAATGGAATATGCCACGGTATTTCGCGACGTTGTCAGTCGTACCGCCAGATACTGTATGATCGCGTCCGTATCAAGCAGTGATTGCGATCTCGCGACTCCTAGCGGCACGACGGAGAAAGACGCGAAATAACGTGTGATATTCGATCGTGGCCGTAGAGGCTTGAGTGGCAGAGTTAGAAAAGTCGCACTTTCGAACTGGTCTTCAGAGTTTTGTGGTAGTGTGGTGCTTGTGAGTGTATGTGCTACTAAGGGGAGAGGGATAGGGACGAGAAGAGAAAGGAAAAGTCGCGCGTAGTCCTTGAGCCGTTTATTAGGGTTATCCGGCGTTTTCCTGGTGTTGATCGAAGAAACTGCTCTGATCGGAAAACTACCGATCAGAGCAGCCGGCCTCTAGAATTCACTTCTTGACGGAGGCTGAATACGACCGACCTATCTAGCTGGTGTCGAAAATCCTACCACCTTCGGGAGATGAATCCTACGATCTCCTGGTCAGAGGCACTGCAGTTACATCAGCTGATGCCCTGGCCAACTCAGCCGGCCAGATCGACCACATTTGTACGATGTGAATGAATTTTAACACATTGTCCATCAGTGCAGTTCTCCTGCTTAAGGTTAATGGAAATCAGGTTTCAATTTATATATTTTCAAGCGTTTACTTGTTATTTCAGTGCTCTCTGTACAAGTTTTTGTAACGAATCCTACGAGGTCTTACTATTTAAGAACTGGTCATTTCTTAGAAGTGTTCAATAGTTCACGAAGGAGGTTGCGCTTATATTGTGTCCGATCATTTCGTCAAATGAATCTTGATCGACTTTATTTTACAATCATTGGTTTGAAATTCAATTCAAATACGATTTTTTCTTTCCAAATCCGATTCTTAAACGTGGCCTGACAAAGAATTTTTTGTGAACACAGACTGTCCAAATGTTCTTGGCTGTCCGGGATGAGCCGCGTCTCAGTCGGTTGTACTGACGTTTCGGCCATCTTGCTGTGGCCTTCTTCAGAGCTATACGAACATAATGACTCCGGCCGCGGAAGCCTACGAATCTAACAGACTGTCCAAAGTTGTACTTTTTCCTGCAGAAAAAGCTCCTTACCATATCTTACAATAATCTCGATTATATCGCTAGAATGAGAGTTAAGTTTCAAGAGAGAATGAGATTAAGTTAATTTTGATATAGATAACTTCTTGTTTCTCTCAGAAAAAATCGCTATTCTTCTCACAGTGTGCTTCATAATTAAACATCAACTACCATTTTTGTGATCAGCAATTAAACATTACTAGACTGACTTATTACTGCATAAGAAAGGAACTAAAATTTTTAATGCACTTAAAATGTATTTTCATTAATACAATCTGGGTAGAAGAAGATCAATAATGTATTTAATTGTGAAATTTGTTAGATGTTTCTTACGTAGAAATCCATTACGTTACGAATGTTTTTGACGATCTCTGGAGAGTGAAAACATTTATGTTAACGTTCTTTTAGGCCTTTGATACTGGAAATTAAAACGTACATCTTCATCTTTCTCGAAAAGAGGACTGGACAATCGCATTAGTAGTTTTGCTAGCTTGAGCGAACGGGAGTCCTCTTTGTGTAACTGGGATAATACGACATGATCTCGCTCCCCTGCCGGTTGTCCTAACCCCAGTCTGTCTCCCTCTTGCCTCCACACTTGCTTGCCCACCCTGTGCACCTCCTTCTTTCGCTACACCATCTTACTCTCACCATCCCTCCCATCCACTTGACCCCTCGCTCTCTCTATGCCCCGCTCTTTCATCCGTCTGTCCTCCCGACTACCATTTCCCCCAATTCCTCGCCCGCCCTTTTACCTCAACTCTCGCCCGCCCTCTCGCCCGCCCTCTCGCCCGCCCTCTCGCCCGCCCTCTCGCCCGCCCTCTCGCCCGCCCTCTCGCCCGCCCTCTCGCCCGCCCTCTCGCCCGCCCTCTCGCCCGCCCTCTCGCCCGCTCTTTCCCTTTCGATTACCCTCTCCCTCGCCCTCTAGCTTAAACCCTCGAGCAAACCTCACGGTCATCCTCCCGCTCTTTATCTTATCCACTCGTCCGTACGCCCTCACACCTACTTGCCCTCTCGACCACCTTCCATAAGATCCTCCTTTCCTCCCGCCCGCTGTTTCCCACTCCTACACGCTCTCTCTCGCTCGCTCGCTCTCTATCTTTCTCTTCCCACTCATCTGTTCTCTTGCCCATTCGGCAGTCCACACACTGACCCTCCTGTCCTCTTGAAGAGCTTCCGTACCGTTCGCACATCCATCCTACCCGGTCGCTCTCACTCGCTCATCCTCTCGTTTGCTTGTCTCCCATCCGCCCACTCAGAATTTTTGCTTAGGGCAGCAATTGGTCCTTCTTCTCTAAGGAAGAGCAAACACACTCTCCAACTCTCGCCGTTATGCCCTGGTGAAGCGAAGATGCGTAAATTTTATCCCTGGAGTAGATCCTGCCCCTGAAATTCTGTCCAAGTTCTCAGGTGTTTTTTCGTTATTTCTTTGCTGCACATCCAGTGTTTATTTCTGTCGTGTTTATCTGTGCCTTCTCACTATGTGTATTTTACACAAGTCCTTTTATTCTAGTTCAATTTTTTCTGATATTTTACCAGATAGCGAACAGTGTATGTTTTACTCGTTTTTATTGTAAAAGTGTATTTTGTATCCTGGGATATTCTCGTTGAAATGAAACTGTCATGTTCTTAGGTAAGTTGGTATTTTACGTATATTTCTTATCATAGTTGTATCAGAAATCAATAACTATTTAATCGTTCATTTTATATTTCTCTTCTACAAAGTATTGAATGATACTTTGGCGTGTTGATGTGGTTATTTTCTTGTACAGTTCTTTCATCATGAACCAGCTCTGTATTAATTTTTTCGTTTTTATCTGTCTATAATTGTCTCATTTTCTCATTCTTCGTCATTTCTTAGCTTCATAATTTACTCGTTTGGAACTTTTTGCCTCTTATTACACACCTTGTATCAAATGCAAAACGCCAAATTTCAAAACTTCAAAATGTTTTCGGCGTCTACCTATCACTACAGTATTGAAGAGTTTTTTTATAAAAAATAAAATCTGTTTTCCAAAGACTAATCTTTAACCTTATCATGTACAATGTTTCCAAAAATGAGTTAATTTCCCGTAATTTTGCACTTTTTAAATTCTTTAAAACATTTGTTTTAAAAAACTAAATTTTTCTTTAAAATGTTTCCTCGAATGTATCAAAGAACTGTAAAACAACTGCTCTGGTTTCATTTCTGACGAACACTCTGTTCAATTGCAAATCTTCATCGCAAAAGTACAATATTCATGATAGAATTTTTTTTGGTAAAGGAAATCTGTTCAGATCTTAATAAAAGGTCATGTACAACGCTTAAAACAACGTGCAGTGAAGCGTACGTTTGCAAATTTCGGAATTTGCAAATTCGATTTTCCTGCACTTCTTTTCTTAGAATATTTAAGGAATTATCACGTTTCAATAAAACAATGGGAACATCGTGACACTGCGGTTTGAAATTCTCAGAATAACTTCTCATTTTTTGGCGGTGGTTATGAGCGAAAGGAACGGAATATTGAATTGTCTAATTTATGTTGATTTTAATAAAGGAATGAAATGTTCACGATTGTAAATGGGTTTTACATGTGCTGACTAAAATGTGTCAATACGGTCACAAACTGCGCTATAACAATTTTATTTAACTGATGCGACAGTGTACCTACTTTTGTTGCTCCAATAGTTTGTTAATAAGTTATTATAATTCGAGGGCCTGAGTAATACGACATTACCTGAAAATTGGTGAATAATTTTGATTGATTGGTGATTAAGGAGATATTATAAGAATAAGGATGCAGCAAAGGTAGAATAAGAGGCGCGGGCAACAGGAAAATTTCGAGAAAATATTTCTGTAGTTTTTTTTTCTTTTTGCAGTCATTGTTTCCATGCAAATAACTTTCAAATGTAACATTGACAGTGGTTCATAACTACAAAACAAATCCAGAGATTTTTCCTAAATAAAATATTAACTACATATGTTGTGTAACATTGAAGTCGATAAAACAAAACCGTATTCTCTCTCTCATAAACTCGTAACATTCCCCATCATGTGACCACATTCTTGTACATCCATGTGTCAATGTATTGATTATCTGACACAGTAAATCATTATATAAGAGGACCATAAAAATGAAATATGAATACCCCAGTTTTTTGCTCCGAATTTCCGTTCAGAGATTAGTACCTCTCTCCCATATGTTGTAGATATGAGGTGGACGTAGTGTACTATTGTTTCTGAAATCGCAATAAAAAATATGGTTTATATACATTTTTGTCCTACAGTTTTATCAAACTAGGGAATGTTTTAAATTAAAATAAAAATTAAATCTTGAGTGAAACATATTAAATTGGTAAAAGCGTGGTGTGGGATTCCGAGTAAATTTTGAAGTACTTTGACCTACTTTTTGGGAGATCATTCTATAAAGTATATCGAAAGAATATGGAATACAACAGTCTTTATTTATATTGTATTTACATTCTTAGAAAAAAACTTCATATAAATAGGAATTACGTTTGAGGTGCTTTTATGATCTTTAGACGTAACATATTTTTAGATTGGTTTTCGTAGACGGTGAAATGCTAAAATCCCTATCTTACGCCAGCGTTGGAGAGTGACTTTATGTTTGTCTATTTAGTTGCTTTGGAACAATATTCTAGTACTGTCTTCCGGATGAAATGCAAAACGGATTGGGAGGTCAAACGGCGTGTGAACCGAAGAATGATTTTTTTTCAATTTTAATACAGTTGGGTCTTGTATTCATTTACCGCAAATTGTTTACCTTATTTTGTCAATTGTCCACGTGTCAGTTTCGAGAATGTAATTGCATACATAACCAATGAGATATTTTCTAAAATCCGTGCGTTGGAGCTGCGAATTCGTGAAACATTAAGTTATTTGTTATGCTGAAGTTTTTGTCAATGCTGCCGATGAGTCTTTCGTTGCTTCTTGTTCTTTAGTAAGGGATTTAATCGTGCGATAAAAGTGATAATTATCATTTCTCCTGATGTGTCGTTAGTTCGAAAATCTATTTATAATAACATGATTGAGGGGAGGGCGGAGGCGGGGCGGAGGCGGGGCGGAGGCGGGGCGGAGGCGGGGCGGAGGCGGGGCGGAGGCGGGGCGGAGGCGGGGCGGAGGCGGGGCGGAGGCGGGGCGGAGGCGGGGCGGAGGCGGGGCGGAGGCGGGGCGGAGGCGGGGCGGAGGCGGGGCGGAGGCGGGGCGGAGGCGGGGCGGAGGCGGGACGGGGGCGGGGCGGAGGCGGGGCGGAGGCTGAGGCGTAAGCGGCGGTTCGTCAGCCGCGTCCTCCACCGCTCAGCCTGCGGCGCAAACAAGATATACGGCGGCGCGCGGCAGCGGGAAATAAATGGGCCATATAAAGATACAGCGGGCGGCGGGGGCGGGAAGGCGCGCGCGGTGCCGGCGGTGGCGATACGATCGCCGGCTGATAGCGATGACGCCGGATCCCCCACCCGCCCCGCCCCGCCCCCCCTCACCCTCCACACCCTCCTTCCGTTCGCGGTTGCTGCTCCCCCTCCCCTATCAGTCTTTACTAGTTTTGCTGTTTTTTTCATCAATACTAGGCGAATGCCGCATCCGTAACTTAACCCACGTAGTACGTGCAAACGTTTTTCATATATTTATCCTCTTCTCATTAGTAATACACACCCTTACGCCTGCGTACATTACGCTATCACACACGCCTAGAGCTGCTCTCGACAGGTGTCCCGATTTGTCTGTTACTTTGGGGAATGTGGATGTAATTGTGTGTAAGAAGATACGATAGATCAAGGGACAGGGAGGGTCCGCGGCTGGATAGTTATGGTTCTGCTCGAACTCTGATGTTGTTCGGAGAAACCATCGAAATTCATTAGAGGTAATTCCACGAGTGCTTTGGAAGTTGTTGATAAATCCCCGAGTCGCGAAGTGACAAGGGATTATATGGGATTTATATATTTCATTTACTTCAAAACTTTCCCAAATTCTTGAATTTATGTATCCTTTTCTAATTCATAGCTTTGTTGTAAAAATTTACAAACTGCTTCCTAACATATTTTCTACTTTTATCGGCGTTTTCTAGAATAGTTTGTCGAATAATAACATCTATTTCTTCCTCCGATGCATCAACCAAATATTTTCGCCATCTCTTTTAATTAACATCTGTTTAAATGAAACAATGGAAAAGCGCGCTTTTTTGCACATCGCCAAGAGATCGATACATATCGCCTGCTAAGATAGATAAATGGCAGCTTATGTTTGGGCACCAAGTAGAAGGTGGTAATTAAAATCCATAAAGTAAATTGATAATATTTTTGTGAATCACTACTCTGATTAGTTAATACCGCGTGCATTCTTAAACACTCACTATTGGTTTTAGTTTTCATGAGTAGAATAGTTAAAGGTAGTACCACAAAAAGTTCTCAGTTTACCGATAAATTCATTAGCCGCGAAGAGGCGAGTGAATTTATCTGGGAAACTCAGAACCTGGAGTGAAGAACCCAGAATGAAGATTTCACGAATGAAAATAAAATTTATATAAATTATAGTGAATCTTAATATCAACAGTATCTTAATAATTAACAATATTATAAACACCAGCATTTTAGTGGATGATATAGCGGCATCTGCCATGATGTCAACGTCGTCTGTACAAATTAGCCAAAGTGAGATAAGAACATGATTACAACAATGCAAAACATTTATTTCATAAATTAGTAAAATTTTTACTATAATCAGTAACTTACAAGCAAAACAAACTTAGGAGTACGAATGTAACAACTTTATTAATTTTTTTTATTTACGTTGGTAAAGATTGCACTTAGCCCCTTAGTAACTAACCATCTACACAACGCTTTAAGACCACGTCCATAGAAACGGCCATTAAAATGCTCGAGAGTCCATTTAAAATATTTTAGCGCAGTTTCAGTGAACTAAAATATATAAATGTTATAAATATATTAATTAATATTAAAAATATAAAATATTTTATCAGTGCTCGTAAATCTTGGGATAAATATGGCTTTGACACAAAACACAATTTTTGGGGAATAAATTTAAACAATTGTCAAAGGAATATGTACCCTGTAGTATGTTCCTTTCCCTTGCATATTGTTCACAGTCAATTCTGCACGTTCTTATCCCCGGCAAACACCAAATCAGCTTGCATTACCAGAAAAAGCATTCAACTGTTTAATCACAAAGTATCCAGTACAACAAACCCTTGCTACATAAAACAATAATGACATTTTTTCTTCACTCATCAAAGTGATAAAAGTTTATTTTGAGTAACTAGAAAAGTTAAAAATAACAAAACAACATTGTATGTTACTCGTCCTCTATTAGACTTTAAGGACTCGTGACATAAATAACTATTATATTTAATTAAATGATCACCCTTGAAATGTCCATTTCTTGAAATTGTACGTGCTGGCGAAGTTTTATTTGATTCTAGAGCTGAACTTGTGGTTCATGAATTTCGTATTTTGTTCAGAATTGAAGTACGGTGTCCTTTAATTATTGCATGCGGTTTTAAAGACGAGACATTCCTATAACCCTTTATTTTAATAGCTACTTGTTCTTGTGTTCCGGCGTGTGCCATAAATAGAATTTTTTTGAAGAACTAAATTTTGCTTTCCCGTATACGTACGTATATATACGGAGTAATATAAGTAGTATAGGGAAAGTTATGTAATGTTGCGCGAAAAATGTATTCCCGGGCCGTGATAACGAAAAAATGGATACACCCAGTTGCTAAATTAAGGGGAAAAAAATACTCTTACGTAGTATATCTAGAAGCTCTCTTTCGTGGGTCCTTGATACCGAAAAAACAATAGAAAGCAAAACGTCCGTCCATCCGTCCGTCTGTCCGTCCGTTTGTCCGTCCGTCTGTCCGTCTGTGAACACCACTAGCGCCTAAACCATACGTAGTTTTTTTTTAATTGAAGTTTAAATCTGTCGATCTGGCTTGAGTCGAAAGTTTGAGATTTTTGAAACTTTGAGAATAAAAACTTTCTTTAAAATTTGGGGTAGTTTAGATGAAGCCCCCGGACATTTTTTAAATTTTGTCAAACACGGCTCAAACGTTTTTTAAAATTTCGTGTAAGAATAGAGTAATATACTCTTCTGAATGATGCATAGATCCATATTTCACGGTTAACTCTAAATTTTCGAAAATTGAAATATTTCAAATTTTCTTCGGCGCCTTCCTACAACTATAAAATTGAAGACAGTGATTTTTCTTCAAATAAAATTTCTTCTTCATAGTTAATTCTATGCAATATGTGCAACTTCTAAAAATTACAAAAACCAGATTTTCTCAAACCGGCTCCAAAATGTTTCTTTCAACTTTTGGTAGGGATAGTGCCTAATTTACTCTATGAGATGACATAAACGCCTCTTTGCTCTATTCTTTTGTTTTCTCAAAAATTACAAAAATATAATTTTTTGAAAGGTATCTCACATCTGTAATATGCACGTTACCAGCAATTTGTAAGCATTATTATATTTGTGAGTATATGTACTTCCAATTACTTTAAAATATGTTTTTCGGAAACTCAAAAATTGTCTGTAAAAAAGAGCTTCTAATTTCGCATTTTTAGTAGCTCTTAAACGCCAATTTGTTAGAAGTGGCTCAAAATTTTTAAAAGAAAATTGCCATTTAGGACAAGATTTTACAGTTCTTTAATATTCTTAAAATAATATTTCTATTTTACTAACAGGAAACCGAAAAATTAAGAAAAGGTCAAAAATATAGTTTGGGCCTCAATAGATGGCAGCAGGTAAGAGAATGCGCCAAGTACGAATAGCTAGCCGTGACCAAAGGAATTAGAAAACAAATACGAGAAAATTTGTGCCATTCTGTTGCCTGAAAGTCTGTGCCAGCGGCACTAGTTAAGTACTATCCAAACCAGCTTTTTGAGCAGAAATATTGAGCCATTTAGAAATTTCGTTCTGACGAACAGGACAATTCTAATACCATAAGTTCGGTTTTAACTAAGAGGGATTAGAAACGAGAAATAAGCCTCCGTTTTCAATTGCTTACCTAGTTTCTCCATCAACAATTTGTAAAGACATACAGTTCACCTAAGTAGGTTATGTTCATTTGGAATTTTATAGGGCATTTTGTTCTGGAAACATGTGCATGTTGCGGCGATAAAACGAAATCTATAAAATTGAACTGGTAAAATGTCCCTGATAAGATGAGACAGATATCATTCCTACATTTCATTAGTAGACAAATAATATATGAAATAATGGATGAGAGTAGCCATCCACTGAATTCTCCCGTTGGTGGTTCAATTCGACCCTAATTATTGAGCTAGTGTCAAAAACCAATCACGAGGCTTCGAATTCTAGGACCTCCCGGTCAACAATCCTGCGGCGGCAAGTAGTGTTGCCATTGAGAAGTCACAACCGATCATAATATTTGTAGCTTTCAACGACCACAAAGTACTAGAAGTATGGCCGGTATTTTTCTGGCAGACATCACTGAAGCGTTCGAGATACTCAGCATCGACAGTGTAGTTATGCGAGCTTGCATCATCATCCCATCAAAATGTATGCATTTGGGTATTTCGAGTCGATGAGTTCCAGAATGTTCAGGAGTAAAATCGAACATGTCATGAGGGCTACAGTGATGGCAAAAGAGGTCGACATGAAGTCATTTGGTTATGTGAAATGGTAATGTGATGTGTTCCCATACATATGGAAATGTTAAAGCCCGCTGAACTTCGTTTCCAGAACCACATAAATATTCCAATATTTGCGAATTGTGGCGTGAAGATTGTCGCTTCCATTTGAATCGTCAGCTTGGAGTGTGATGAGAAAGATACGTTGATTCTAAATGCACACGTGACGTTTTTCTATGTGTACGATTCAGTTAGAAATATTTTATTATTGTGGAAAATATTGGTATTCTAAGGAGATAAATAGTGTAAAGCAGAATATTGAATTACTATTATGTCTCAATTAAAAAAATTGTATCATAAACACCAAAATGAATATGCGCAGGAGGAGGAGATTATTGTGAATTACCTGCATAATATTTTGAAGTCATCTGATCCAAAATGCCATTCATTTTGAATGAAAGGTAAGTTGAAAATTAAATAAGTTCACATCGTAAGAACATTTTATATAATTTTCATTTCACTATTTCTTTGTCTTAACTTATATTTGTTTTCCTAAATTATTTAATAAGCATTTGACAGTATTTTAACAAATTATTAGAATTTTCGAGACTTTACAATACCAAAATTCCGAACTCACTACGATATTATGTTGTTCAAGGATATTGTGTGACTTTTTTTCAAGCTTAGTTGAACCTGAAGATATTTTTAACTAACATGATCTTTGAGTATTTTAGATTCTCACTTTGAACTGTTTTGTAATGAAATCGCTGCAAATGAGAGTTCTTTAACTCCACATTTATTCAATTTTTGAATAAGAAATATCAAAATATCAGCCCTTGTGGAATATCTACACGATTTATTAGTAAGTTTCCATAAATACGCTGAAAGTTTGGAACAGAATGAACTTTTTGAAGCGCTTGGTATACGTATATCATCACTTTATATGTCACTCTATTGATTTTCTCTGCTGTCAAAATCGTGATATACATCGCAAAAGAGGAGGTTGTTTCCGAAAGTAAATAAGATGAAATGATTAGGGTCTTCCCTTAACTCAGTAAAGTGCTTGTGGTACACGGTAATAGCGACAAAAGTGCTCACGATATAAAGAAGATAACATCTCTGTGCCAATTATACGTGTGTCACAGACCGATGTAGGATAGACCCATGAAAGAGATTACCCTTCTAGAAAGCAGAAACTCGTGTATACCATAGAATCAATTGAGCCATCAAAGAAGTTGCGATCATTTAGTTTGTGGATATTCGATGTTTATTAACGCTCATGTACACTTGTTTGTTGTTATTTCGTGATGGGAGCGGGCCGGCCGTAGTGCATCAATGAATAGAAAGTGGACGGTATAATGAGGTGGTATTACATACACTACTCACAACCCTCAAATGCCTTAGTAGTGTTGTTTGAATAGGATGTTGCTTGCGAAATTCTCCGTACAATATTCACATGCAGAAATATGATTAGAAAAAAATAAGTTATTCACATCAAATGTCCCAGGTTCTGTAAATGAGAAACACATTAACTTTACATGAATAATGTGACGTAACGTTCTGATACCGTGTAGACTGGCCGACTGGTAGAATGTGCCCTTACAGATAGGGCGGATATTTTACTACTATAAAGTTGTCATTATGTTTCACACTTCATCACACACGAAGAATTTCTGCTCACTTACGAGACACAAGTTCGTTCAACGAACACTGCAGTTGGCATGAGTCACAGATTTTCAGTTCATTCCTCCGCAAGTTTTTGTTGCTTATTACGCAAATTACAAGATTAATTAAAACTCGTGTACATGGCGATTATCGAACTATTAAGACATTTTAAAATGACATGTACAGTAGTGATAATACCAAAAGTGCCTAAAATATGACTTCAATTTGCACAAAGGCAATAAAAGTTTACACCTAGTGTACTTTAGCACACAGGACAGATTGCATGCAACGGAGATCACTCGGAATGTAATTCAAATACACTTTAAACTGACATGGACAGAAGTGATTATGCCAAAACTGCATTTAACAAAATGTCTTTTTGCATAAAGGTAATAAATCTTTACGTAACATGCAGAACATGTCTGCATGCAAGGCAAAATACTTATAATATGATTCTAATTAACTTTACTGGGGCGCAAATGCATTAGATAAGTTAAGACGTGTGAACTGATTGTCCAATCGAATTAGCAAATTTGAAAGGTTCCAGAATATTTGATCTGGTAGCCACGGTTGATTTGCTGAGGTTTGCTGCGGGCGCTTCCGACGTTCGTTTTCTGAGATTCACCAGAGAATGGCTGAGGAACAGCGTAAGCGAAAAGTACGGTATGACCGGAAGGCGGTCTCGCGTACATTTGAAATAGGCACAAAAGTGCTGGTTCTTGCGCCTAACAAGACGCGGAAGCTCGCTGTGCAGTGGATAGGGCCAGGCGAGGTTCGCGAGAAAATTTCAGAGTATACTTGCGTGGTTCAGAACGTGGCGGAAAGAACCCTGCGCGCGCAGGCTACACCGTGCAGACGACTGCGACTTACCGTTTGCACAGGCAACGAGGAATGAAAGCTTCCAGTTCTGTTAGAAACTGATTGATTAGTAATTCCGGGCACACCAACGTCTAACGTCATCAGTCCTTTAAGTGTAGTGCATCTCATCAGACACATAGTCTTATTAAAACATATTCATATATATTTCTTTCTACATCTTCTATTACATTACTGTTGCGCAACGTTTCGAGGCTAGATTTGCCTCATCATCAGGCTCTACAATCCATACTATTTCCTCTCATTTCAGGTTACATACATAAGTACTTCGTAAATTATACACAATAAAATATACACAAACACAGCAAAAAGCTCGTAGAACAATTACTACTTATCGTCATTCTATCAACAAAATAAAATATCTCATGACTTCCTATTTACATTATTCAGATTCAAAGCCTGATGATGAGGCAAATCTAGCTTCGAAACGTTGCGCAACAGTAATGTAATAGAAGATGTAGAAAGAAATATATATGAATATGTTTTAATAAGACTATGTGTCTGATGAGTTGTTGTCTATAATATATATGAAGCATTGTAACCGAATAACCTTGTAATAAGAAAAGACAACGAAGTTGAAGGATTCTGAAAAAGTGTAGTGCATGTTTTTATCGCGGGATGTGGAGGTGATTTCCTCCCACTGACTGGCGAGATCCTGCGCCGACCTACTCCGGGTCAAAGGATTTTTCCCAACCATCGTTCAGCGTTGTGCTCCCAAGCAGGGTTATAACCCACCAGCGAGGCACCGCCGCAGCTAGGACAAGCTCTAAGCTCCCCGTCTGGCCTGACAACAAGCGTGTAGTGTAGTGCATGTGAGTGTGTGTGCAAGTAAGGGGGAGAATAGGACTAGAAAGAGGAAAGAAAGATCGCACCCGATCTGGGACCCGTTTGTTATGGTACTGCTCCGGCATTTGGGTGGTGGGTCAGAGAAGCCACAAAAAGCTACCCATCAGAGCAGCCGGTCCCTACAATTGTCCTCCAGAAAGCGGCAGAATTTGACCTGTCTTACTAGTTTCGAAAGCCTGTCACCGTCGGGACTCGAACACTAGGACCTCCCAGTCAGGGACACTGCAGTGTTATCAATTGATGCTGTGAGCCATCGTTACTGGTCTGATAAATAATACAAAGCTAATAACTAGGAATAAAATGTTTGTATTCAGCAGAGTTTCATTCGAAGGAAACACAGAAATAAGCATAATTACAGGATGTGCATACGTATGTGACACTTTTCTCTTGCCTGGGATCAACCAGGGCGCTTGCTGTAGTATGCGAATCTTGTGTGTTGCTTGGAGGGTGAATCAACAATATTGGAAAATGTCATGCGTTATACTACATTTTAACCCATTCTTCAATAGAGATTGGGAGTCGGAAGTCGTGGGATATATTTTACGCTAAAATATTGAGAATTAAAAACGTTATTTCGTAAAGAATAAAAACATATGATAAATCCTCTTTAAAGCATAAAACCTGTGGGACAGTTGAGAGTATTAAAGAAATTGTATAATATTGATCCACAAAAATGGGTTAAAAAATCGAAATTGCCCAAAAAAAGACAGCCCTAAGTCACTCACTGAGAGGGGACAGTGCTATTGACGTAAGTTAGAATAACTACTGTCACTCATTTCTGTGTATTAGCAGCAGAGTTTAGCGCAATGGAAACATGAATCATACAGTGTGAATATAATAATTGTCTAACATTAAGCGCATTTCTTCACTTATGAAATCAGTCTGCTTCATTTCTATGCATGATCCCCCTTTTTGACTGTTGACGGCTTAGTTGAAGTTAATTATACACAAGTTGAGCTAAAAGTCACTAACTATATCAAAAAATGTTGAAAATGAGTAGAAAGTGCTGTTCAAGTGAATTACCAATGCAAAATGAAACTCATCTGCTGATTGAATAACCATTAGCTCTACTGTTTTTGTAAGGATCTATACCAACAAAGCAGCGTCGCTATCCGAACTACTTAACTACGCTCCGTGAAGACAAGAATATTAAGCATTTCGAGGAACCGAGAGTGGATGGGTTACTTTCTGAGAATCGCAGATACTAAAGGCACCGAGCACCTGGTCGACAGGGATGAAAGGCTATGACGTGACAGAAAACAACTATATTCAAGAAGAATTACTCGGTGTAACTTATGACTCCACTAATGGAGAGTTACTCCATAATTAATGCCTAATCAGGCATGGGAACTTCGTTTCAAAACCCAAAGACGCGCAGAGGCTCTAGCCGAATAAGATGGTAAAAAGTGCCCCCGCTTGGAATCGAAAAGTGAATCTTTCCTGAGGATTGTGACCACGAAAAAATTTTTTCATGGACTTTTAAATTCCTGCCCCCCTCAAATCCGCCGTAATAACGAAAAACGTATTTTTTGAACTTTATTTTTTTCACTGACTCCGCCGCATGAATTTTCATGGACAATAATGGTTATTTACGTAAAATTTACTGAATTTTTCAAAAATAATTTTTAAAAATTTATTAGCCACGAAATTCAACCTTTTAAATGGATTTGAAAATTTTGGAATTTTTTTAAAGAAAGTTTTTTTCCCACCGGGAGCACGAGAAAATTCTCAAATGTTGCCCTATAAATCATCTATCTTCTGGAATTTTTTCAGATTTTTATAATTGGTGCGCCATGTCTAAAAACATTAAAATACGTATTTTCGTCCCATTTGGCGTATTTTCATGTATATAGAACTTTATAGAAACATGTAATTACAATATTATTTGTTTTCTAGCAAAGGTATTTGCAATATTAAAAGGCTAATATCAGTAAATAATTTTGTCAATAATATTTTGACCGTTAGATATAATCGCACCAGATGATGAACAATTTTGTTCAGTTATTTTTAATAAATTGAGAATTTCGAAAAATTATCAATTATAAAGAATTGACTTTAATTTAAGTGAGAATTTCTTGAGAATTTTAGATGCTGTGGTGTATACTAACAAGATAAATAACTGATTAAACAGATTTTCTATCATATTAAAAAATACTTGAAAGCTTAAATATCAAAAGAGTAACTTACTTTTATCTTTCTACACTTAACTTCGCCCTTTTTATCCCTTTTTTCTTCAAAAATAGCATCTTCATTATTTTCTTTTAATCATTTCAGTAATATTTTTTAGTATGTGACGGTAATGGAAAGCTGGATTTTTCCAGGGTGGCCGCTGTGATTCGCTAGTAGAGGGGGTAGCTGAAGGTGGTGGGGAGGAAGCCAGGAGGCAGCGCCCCCGCGCGTCCGCCCATACCAAAAGCATTAGCCTACAGCATCATACGTGCTAGCGAACTTGATTGAGAATTAATTTGCTTTAGTGTCTTTGTTCGGTAGTGGAGGAACACCAAATTCATGTGATGGCCTGGCGCTGCTCGTATCATCTACATCTTTTCCACTGTCACTTATACCCGTTTCCTCAGTATCATAAATAGCATCACTATTATTGCCAGCAGTAGCCACTCGCCTAACCCTTTGCACTCGTAAGCAAAGCGCATAATACACCTTCTACAGCTCTTAAGGCATGTTAGAGATGCCACGAGAATAATGGCTACTAGCTCGCATCAGTACGTAATGTGCTCCGGCCTACCACTCGTAGGGCATGTCTCAGATGCCATCCCAAAATCCCTATTTAACTCGTTGGGCATGCCACAGATGCCCACGTATTTTCCTGATATGTAAAATAAGGTTTTCATTTTGAATCGATTTTATTTCTTTGGCCAAAAAACAGTAGAACTGTATGTGTCGTATGGGGGAGGAGATTATCCTGCTTACTCGTCTATTTTTAAACAATGGTGCAATAATGTGAAAACGAGCTGAACCGAGTATATTATGCCGAATGAACCGATGCCGAGTATATTATTTTAAAATGTGACTGAAAATATTGTTACCTAAATTGATATGTAATTTTATAAAATTGTCTCTATAATTTATAATTATAATTTATTTGGAGCTTGACGATGTCATCGAATAACAAGAATGGTGAACCTAGCACAAAGGTTAAGTTTACAGACGATAGAAAATGTATCAAATGTATGAAGTTCATTCGCAAAACTTGTGGAAACGAATATACAATTAGAAATGAAAGAGAAGTCAGAATTGTAAAAGAACATTAATGGCGAGGTAAATATAAATAATGTTTTGTGCTATAATTGAAGAAAAACTTATTTTTCAATTCCCCGGATATTTTGGGACCATTTTATGCCACTGAAAACGATGCTACGATTATGACAAAAGTAACATCCGACCCACATGGTCTGAACAACTTGTTGCAGGAAGTACAGGAAGTACAACTTATTACAGTACAGGAAGGAGACTTTTGCGTAGTAGACAGAGGTTTTAGAGACGCCAAAAAATATTTAGAAGATAAAAAAGTACATCGTTCTTATGCCTGCACTGAAAGGTAATCGAAAGCAATTAACAACTGAGGAATTTAATTCTTCCCGTTTCGTAATGAAGATTCGCTGAGTTGTGGAAGCAGTTCACGGAGTCATTGCTAAAAAATATAAACTCTTGCATCACAAATTGGACAACAAATTATTACCAAAGGTAGGCTTGTATTGTAAAATAGCATGCTATTTGAACAATTCTTTTGGTCCAAGAATGATTTCCGATATCAGCAGAACAGAAGATATTGTTCAACGAATGTTACTTCCACAACCTACAACTAATACCCTGGCAAACGAAGTCGAAGAACAAAAATGGGTCCGACGAAAAATCGATTTCAAAAATGTAAGAGATATTCCTGATTTTCCAGAACTCACGGAAGAAGATTTAATTTTTTTTTCTGAAACATATCAATTAGGTCAGGTTATTTCACATTTAGGAGAAATGTTTACAGAAAACAACAACATCGATTTACAATATTCAAAATTAAAGCCAACCATCCTCAAGTTTGAATTCCGTTCACGGCACATAAAAAGAAAAACCTATAAATGCTTTGTGGAATACAAACCTCATACCATTGGATTTTCAAGAAAACTAAAATATTGTTGCGATTGTGCAAACTGTCTTCGTACAATCGGATGTTGCTTGCACATTGCCGCCATAATTTATTACTTGTCTCACGGAAGATACAATGGAAAAACAATAAGGCCAGCGGAATTTTTGAATTTTATTTTTGTATACGAGGATACAAATCCTGTAATTAATGAAGATAGAATATTACATATTATTAATATGTTTAGGATGCTTACTAACTTACATGCTATGCTTCATCTATACAGAGACGAGGAACTTCTGTTAATTGTGAGTTTCAGTTAATTTTTTCAGGAAGGGGAATTTGTTTTGAATTTCGGTTAGTGGTATAGGATTTCGGGCGAGGTTGAGCGCATTATTGAAATAGAATTTGGAGGCAAGGTAATTAATATGGTTGGCTAAAGTGTTTCAATGGATAGTTTTTTTTGGAGTTGGTCGTTGGTGACAAACCAAGGGACGTTAGTGATTATTCTTGATACTGATTTTGGAACATTTGTATTTGGTGGATGTTTGTTTTTTACGGCTTTAATCCAGATGGGGAACGCCTATATTATTATGGCTGTGCTATGTGGTAGTGAGGAGGTTTTGTTGATAATAGGTTTTAGTTGTAATTTGATTTTTACTTGACAAACTTAGTTTGTAAATGTTTCTTTCCAGTTAATTTTCGTGTTTCTTTTGAGTCCAAGATATTTAATTGTGCTCTGTGGATGACAGATTATTGGTTTGTTGTTTAATGTGAAAGGAGTTGGAGAAGTGTAAGTTCTGAGGGTAAATATTTTTACAGAAGCTGTTTTTAATGGGTAAAGTTGGATTTTTAGTTTAGCGGCCCAGCTATCAATTAGACTTAGATATAGTTGCATTGTGTTACGTATTTTGTTCAGATCAGGTCCTGAGAAAAATAGCGCCGTGTCGTCGGCAAATTGGGGGATTATTTGGTAAATCTGGGTGATTTTGGCAATTTTGGGCGATTTAGCATTTTGTAAGGATTGAATTTTAATTCTTCACAAAAAATTCTTCTAACCGATTCACAATTGATTCGTAGTTCACCTTCATAACGTCTGGCTGACCGTTCTGGGCATCTGACTACCACTTCCATTAGCCTTTATTTCTGGTGTCGTTAGACTGCGTTTCGGGCCAGGCTTCTTAGCCATTATGTTTCCTGCCGATCTGAATTTCTTCACCCATATGAGGATTGTATTGCGGCTCGGAATTGCTCCATGTCGAACAACATTGAACAGTGACCGAAACAATCGCTGCCTAGCTGTAATAGACTCATCACTTCTCTGTCATAGACAAACAATCGACGTCGCTTGTCCCATTGCTCCATAAGGACTGAGTAAATGAAATGGCGTCTTTTATAGAGCAGAACTATCCCACCACGCCCATCTCCCACCACTGCACAGTGTCCGTTCTACGCAGTTCAAAACCGTTCCTGTCCTGTGTGTCACCCTGTACATGAAAATACGCCGAATGGGACAAAAATACGTATTTTAATGTTTTTAGACATGGCGCACCAATCATAAAAATCTGAAAAAATTCCAGAAGATAGATGATTTATAGGGCAACATTTGAGAATTTTCTCGTGCTCCCGGTGGGAAAACAACTTTCTTTAAAAAAATTCCAAAATTTTCAAATCCATTTAAAAGGTTGAATTTCGCGACTAATAAATTTTTAAAAAATATTTTTGAAAAATTCAGTAAATTTTAAATAAATAACTATTATTGTCCATGAAAATTCATGCGTCGGAGTCAGTGAAAAAAATAAAGTTCAAAAAACATGTTTTTCGTTATTACGGCGGATGTGAAGAGGGCAGGAATTTAAAAGTTCATGAAAAAATGTTTTTCGTGGTCACAATCCTCAGGAAAGATTCACTTTTCGATTTCAAGCGGGGGCACTTTTTACCATCTTATCCGGCTAGAGCCTTTATGTTAATGGCAAGATCGATCAAAGCTATCTTGTCAGCAGTGAGCAATGAGTTTTGGCTCGTCTGAACATACCACATATCGATAGTGGACATTCAATATATCAGTATCATTGTCAGTGTCAATAAATCGGTGTGATATGCTGTGGGGTGTGGGCGTGGCGAGAGGGTGAGGTAGTGAGTGATGAGGGCGAGTGTTGACGCGCCGCGCGGGCAATCGAAGGAGACCGCGCGAGACGGCGCAACATTCGTCTCATCCGCCCTCGCCCTCGTCCTCGCTCTCGTGCTGCCCTTACTCAAGGCTCCTAGCTCGCCCTTTGCACGGAGCGCCGCCATCCGTCAGCCCTTGCGGCTATTGGCCCCGCCCCGCCCCGCCCCACCACGCCACCCCACACATCACACTTTACACCACCCTCCAACGCCTCACACCTTTCCGCCCCGCCATACGACACCGCTCCCCGCCACTCTTCGCTCCTTACCGCCCAAGGCTTCCCCGCCCCTCCCCTCCCCGCCCCTCCCCGCCCCATCCCCGCCTCTCCCCGCCCCTCCCATCCCCGCCTCTCCTCGCTCCTCCCCCTCTCCCCGCCCCTCCCCGTTCATCCCCTCCCCCTCTCCCCGCCACGCCCCTCCCCTCCCCCTCTCCCCGCCACGCCCCTCCCCTACCCCTCCCCGCCCCTCCCCCTCACTGTCTCTCCCCGCCTCTCCCCGCCACTCCTCGCGACTCTTCACTCCTCAAAGCCCCAGCCTGCCCCATCCCTGCCCGCCACCCCGCACCTGCACAGATGAGCATTCACTAAATATGTTTGTCGACATGTTTCCCTACATTGTATCCCTGAACACACCGTGAAAGTATGAATAGTTACCCCGAATAGAGATCTTAACAACAAAAGCAAAAGTTTTCAAGGAATAGAAAAAAACCTGTAATTACTGTAAATTAATTTATTACTGTAAAAATCTTACATACCATCAATATATTATGAACTGTGAATCACTCTAATTTTAATTTTAATTAATTCTAATTTAAAGTCAAATTTTAGTCATGTCACTACGGCTCATCACATTCTCGCATCGATCCGACATCTTGCTGCAGATAAATTAGTATTCGCCAATAGGACAACTTTACCTAAAGAATAACTTTTCTTGAACTGGCCAACTTTTTTGAACAACCGGGCTAACTTTTTTTGAACCCTCAGAATCAAAGGGGCTGTGTATTACGTCCAGTAGGTCACTATTCCACTGAAATCTCAACTTTGGACTTTTGTGGGTTAGATCTGAATTCGAACTATTCAATTAATACAATCTTTCTTCTTCTTTCATCCTTGGCTTTTCCCGTTTCTATGGCGTCGGCGCTAATGAGGGCTGGCTCATTTTTTATTAATTTTCCCCAAACTCACTTTTACACTGATTTGGCAGGATGCCCTTCTTGAGGCCAACCACATGGGACACACAAGCACATTTCTCATAGACATCACACACACACACACACATACACACACGCGAAACACATAATCTTGCTCGAGGCGGGATTCGAACCAAAGATCCTTTGGTCCGAGATCGCCACGGCATTACTGGCTTAGCGATCTCGGTTACCCGTATCGACGACAATAAATACAATCTAATATATAAAAATCAACGTTCGTATTTTATGCGCTGTCGTATCGTTCATCCGATTGCGATAAAGCTTCTTCCAGTTATTTCTTACACTAGACACGCGCATTTCTTGCACTACATAGACACGCATGGATAATAATTTTATGGATATATACTGACTCAAATGCTACTGAACAGAAACTCTATGCAAACCGCCACGCCCTCAATTATTATGGGCGTCTTCGCTGCATATTCTTCCCGTGCGATTGTGAAATGTAGGCCGAAATGAATACTTGGACATTATCTCTTTCAAGTAAACCAAATTTCTCCAAGACAGTGTTACACCTGATGCAAGCTCCTATTTGAGATAGAAGGCTTTCATCATAGGATACTTAACCAAACCAGGACATAAAACAAATCTATATTCGCGAGAAAGTCTTTCATCTACTAATATTTTTGGAGAGCGTAAAACGCTATTAACAGTCATGTGACCAGTGGCGTGTGAAGTGTAACACTTGCAATAGCGAAGCATTCCCGGGTCCACTAATTGTTAAAATATTTATAATGTACATTCTATTATTATTTATTTTTATTACTATTTATTATCACTATTATTATTATTATTATTTTCATACACAAAGTTTTTTTGTGGTATTACTGAAAGTATTAAATCAAACAGTCGTCGTAAGTAAAATGCAGTCGTCGTGCCGAGGAGTATCTTCCAAGATGTCGCGCGGAGTGTAGCAGGCCCTTCGTCCCTTCATCCCGCCGTCCCAGCGGAGCCCTTCAAGGGCCGCCCGCGCGCGCGCGGGATCCCTTCCCCTCCAGCCCTCGCGCCCGTCGCCGAGAGCCCCCGGGATATTTTTCCTCTTCGCCCGCGAAGATTTGTCACGGTTATTGCCAGGCGTCGCGGCGCGGGTTTGCAATGACTGGCTCGCGTATCACACCCCCGCAGCAAGGCCTCCTCCAGCCCCCGCCGCCGCTTCCCCAGCGGCCCCCGCTGCCGCCGCCGCCGCCCCCGCCGCCCCCGCCGCCCCCGCCGCCCCCGCCGCCCCCGCCGCCCCCGCCGCCCCCGCCGCCCCCGCCGCCCCCGCCGCACCCGCCGCCCTCGCCACCCCGCCGCCCCCGCCGCCCCCCCCGCCCCGCCACCCCCGCCGCCCCCGCCGCCCCCGCCGTCCCCGCCGCCCCCGCCGTACCTCGCCGCCCCCACCGCCCCCGCCACCCCCGCCGCCCCCGCCGTCCTCGCCGCCCCCGCCGCCCCCGCCGCCACCCGCCGCCACCCGCCGCCCCCACCGCCCCCGCCGCACCCGACGCCCCCGCCGCCCCCGACGCCTCCGCCGCCCCCGACGCCCTCACCATCCCCGACGCCCCCGATAAAATAAAATAATACATCATTTTAAAATTTTATTATTGCATAATAATGTATTAATAGTTTATTTGGGCTTGAAATAAATCATAACGAGGTAGTCACGTACGAGAAAATTGTAACAGGTAAATCATGCATGAAACAACAGAAAATGATACCACATTTATATAACGCATACTACTCCTTCAAAAGTATTATTGTACATTCTAAATTCATTGTATTTAGTGTTCTAAGTTTTATTTACCTCTAAATTTGCACACATTAAAAGACTTTACATCACAAAGCTAAATGTTATTGTTGAAAACAGTGTGTACTGAACCAGAAACCATCTCGTTTAGAATGGTAATATTAACACGTGGCCTAGCCTGTCGCTTACATCGATTTGGACCTTTCTCGCCCCACCAGAATCTCAAATTCATCTGCGAAAATTATTTTACGGATTATTACAGTTTCTTTAAATAAAATCATACTTAAAAGTATCATCTCTATGTCCACCACTAGACCCGCCACAACAATCACCGCCATCACTTTCATCCCTACACCCATCAACTTCACTGACATCGCCACCGTCTCCATCTTCCCTTCCGACAGCCCCTCCCGGCGGGCGAGTGGCGGCGCGCGGGCGGGAAATAAGACAATGTAATGAAAATAAGCGCGAGCGCCTCCGCTGCGCGGGACGGGCGATTTGTCTTTCTCGGCCCCCGCTCGCTCAGTTATATTTCAGTTTGCGAGGCTTCCGCCCCTCCTCGCCCCGGCCCTCCCGTGGCGTGGCGCGCGACTCGCGCTCTCGCCGTCGAAGCTGACGCCACCGCGCGGGGGAGGACTTAGCCACGGCCCCGCCCTCGCCTCTGAGGAGACTCGTACACCCGGCTAGCGCCACACGTGTACTTATCCCCGTGCCCGGCCCCGCGCCCGTCCTCGCGCCCGTCACCGCGCCCGTCCCCGTGCCGGTCCTCGAGCCCGTCCCCGCGCCCGCCACCCCGCGCCCGTCTCCCCGCGCCCGTTTCCCCGCGCCCGTCTCCCCCGCGCCCGCCTCCCCGCGCCCGTCTCCCCGCGCCCGTCTCCCCGCGCCCGTGTCCCCGCGCCTGTGTCCCCGCGCCCGTGTCCCCGCGCCTGTGTCCCCGCGCCCGTTCCCGCGCCCGTCCCCGCGCCCGTCCCCGCGCCCGTCCCCGCGCCCGTCCCCGCGCCCGTCCCCGCGCCCGTCCCCGCGCCCGTCCCCGCGCCCGTCCCCGCGCCCGTCCCCGCGCCCGTCCCCGTTCCCGCGCCTGTCACTGTCCCCTGCGGCCGTCTCTGACCCGCGCCTGTCCACGTTCCCTCTCCAATCTTCGTGGCCGACAGCGTTCCCGCTCCCGCTCCCGTCCCCATCCTCGCACCCGTTTCCGTCCCCTCACCTGTCTCCATCCACACGACCGTTCATGCATGTCTTCGCTTCCGTCCCTATCCTCCCGATCGTTTCCGATCCCGCACGTGTCTGTATCACCTGTCCGTCCTTTTCTCCTCGCCCGTCCCCTGCCCTGCGCCCATCCCCTACCCCGCGACCCTCTCTTTCCCCGAGCCCATCTCTGTCCCCGCGCTCGTCTCCGTTCAGCACCCATCTTCGTCCCCGCTTCCGTTACCGTCCCCGCGCCCAACCCCGCGCCTTCCCCGCACCCGCTTCCGTTTCTGACGTAGTCTTTAAAAGGCAACAACTGTTGCACTCCAGCAACACATACCTGGAGTTCGAATCGCGACGATGGCGAATTTTTCATACCAACTATATGACTAGGCCAAAACGCTCTCCGTCCGACCCCACGCTCCGTCCTGGCCGCAATTTCCGCGCCTGACGCTTCGTCCTGGACGCCTTCCCAACTCCCGACGTACCTTCTACCCTACTTCCGCTTCGGATATCTCCTCCCCCTCCCGCTATGTTCTGCACCATGTTAATATTCGCCCCCAACTCCTTCCATACCATGTCTCTTACATTCCATAATCTCAGTTTTGCAAAATTATTGAAAGAATTGAAAGATTTCTCCAAATATTGGAAAATAAATGTCATAAAGAGATATAATGACAAAAGAAATCTTCCAAATGTGTTCTGAGAAATTTAGATAATGATAATTACCATATGCTAGAAATTATTTTAGAAATAAAATTGGAAATTACACTATTCTCAAATGGGCCATTATTTAAAAAATACAAAGATAGGTGTACAGAGATATAATTTTTGATTTTATTACTCGTAAGTAGAAAACAAATAGAAAGCATTGATTCTTAACAAATCATTTTTGGTAAATAATTTTTCGTTCAACTTTTAGAAAGCTTTTGAATCAATTCAAAATAATTCGTACAAACATTCTTAAATTGAAGTAAATTTTATTTTCCAATTCGTCTTTTAAGGGAACTACCTCAAAATTTACTCATATTTTTGGGACCTAACGCCCGTGAAACAACTGGCAACACTACACAAACCTAAACCACCCTCCCGCATCTCTTGACCTCTCTTCCGTTTTCTCGTCCTCCCCTCCCCCGCTTGGCCGTCGCGGTGGCGAGGAGACGAATGAATGGCCGTGCCCCTTTAGCCGGCGTTAACACCGTGTTCGTTTTCCTGCCGCCCTTTGCGGTCGCGTTAATGTTTCTTAATGAGGCGTCGGACATCCTCGCGTGTCCTCGCCTTTTTTCGGTTTCGCTCTCCTCCCTGCATCCACCGTGTGCGCTGGGGCGACCCGCGAAAATAACTGCGAAGAGGGTGCAAGCACTCTCTGAAAATGAAGGGTTGGAGGAAATACATTAGAAGAAAATTCAAGGAACTAACGCTTTAGATTCAGATGTAATTTTTGTACAGAAACACCGGGGGCTTATGCACAAGTATGAGAGTTCAACCCTGATCGAAACCGTGGATGTTTTAAGATAGAAAAAAATATATCGACCACATTCTTTCGGAGGAGAAGTAAAATCGTCTGTCTCATGATGTAGATTTGCTGCAGGTAAAAGAACCTCAAGCCCAAAAATTAAGCCTCTGGACTGTAAGTACATTGTTTTTCATCTACAAAATGCAGCGTTGTATGTATTTGTGAAATGATCATTCAATGATATATATATATATATAAATATATATGTATATATATAAATATATATATATTGTAAGCTTTTGCCCCCCTTTCCGTGAGCTGGCTGCTTGCCCGGCCAGCTAATCGGTAGAAAGACTCACCTGCGTATCCACCTGTATTATCTGGCAAAGGATTAGGAATACATGCATGCACTTGATTCTGTAGTTTAACCACATAAACAACCTGATTGCATCATAAATTTAGTTTAATTACTCATGAACCCACCCATAATGAACATACATTCCCCATACATCATTATAACAACTAATTATAACTTACGCCTACTGCGCCCTTTTGTTAGATCTCTCTCTCTCTCTCTGTCCACCTTCTTATTGTTCATGTGGGTTGCCCCATGTGGTGATCTCACCCGAATCGTCCGTGACCGGCGCTGGTAGATAGTGGTCTCCGGTGAGGCGGGGATCGACGTCTTGCCCGCGCAGCCGGATCCAATTGAAGCCGGGCCTCCCTCGTACCTCGATGAAGCGGCGGTGCAGCGAGAGCGACGCCTCAGGGATGGAGTTCTTCGCCTTCCGTTGCCTCCCCTGACTAGCGGCGATCGCCTCCACAGATCGCCCCGCACATGAGGGCGTTAAGTGCGTTCTCGTGGAAGCTTTCGGCGACTCAGCACGAGACACTGGCCGACAAACTACTCAGCACTACGGCGATGAGACATTCCGGGGAGCCGAAACAGAAGCTCATGGTAGACTTAATGATTACTGCTCGCACGGAGAACCGCCTCACTAACTGCAGAAGTTGCTCGCCGAAAAGTTTCAACCAAAAGAAGCACTGATGGGCTCCTTCGTACCTATTTATGTCACGCGCCATTCCGCCCCTCTTCTTTACGTGAGCTGCAGATCCTCGCCAATCACGCCTCGGTTTTGTCGTCATGTGACATTCATCAATCCGTCAACTGGCGCCCCCGTGCGGCCACCCTGTGAAGCGTCCTGTGACGAAGGCTTTCGCGTCGCATTCCTTTCGCCCTGGCCCTTTTGACGTCACGGTTTTCCCGGAGGCGCAAGACAATGCTTGTGGCATTTCCGTCTCTTTGTACGCTTCCCCGAAACCGAGCGGCTTGTGGCCGAGAATAGCGCGTGCTGCTGTGCCGTTACAATATATAAAAGCTTTATTTGAACAAATACATACATTTACAAATATTCGGCGCATTCGGCGAAATCAATGATTTCATAGACACGTTGAAGCAGAGGTATCCGAATACTGACTTACTAGTGTTAGGTGATATGAATGCTCGAATTGGCAATGAGCAGGAAGTGTTATCGGACTTCGATCGGCAAGACGCGAGAGCGATTACGAGAAAAAGCAAAGATCCAGTCTTCAATAACGAGGGGCAGGAATTGTTGGAATTCTGCGACAGATTTAATCTCGAATTATTAAACGGTAACCATGGACAGGGTACAGAAGGGGAACTCACGTTTATTAGTGGAAATGGGGGTAGTGTAATAGATTATGCTCTGTTGTCTCGTGAAATAATAAGCAATTTATTAGATTTTGTGATCGAGTTACGGGCTGAATCCAACCATTTGCCTGTGTGCGTACATTTAGCGGTAAACGCCACTGAACAGATATCGACAGAGGTGCGCGCGGGAGCAACGGACTTGGCATTAGCAAGAAAACGGTTTACCTGGAAAGAGGAAAGGCGGCAGGAATTTGAGGAGGCTATTCTTAACTCGGCGGGGTGGGCGCGAGAGCTGCGGTCGCCTGAGCAGCAAACAAAGGATTTAGAAGGGCGGCTGTTCAGCGCAGGAAGAGGCATGCGAAAGTGGGGGGCAGGAGGAAGGGTACTGACCCAAGGGTGGTTTAGCGAGGAGTGTCGCGATATTAGTCATATTAGCCTTAAGGAAGTATAGAAGCGTGGGAACAGGTGAAGCGAGAAATGCCTACTTGGTATTACGCCGGCAGTACGAGGCTACAATTAAGAAATCGAAGAAAGCTTGGCAGGAAAGGGAGGCAGCAAGAATAGAAGCTATTGTAAAGAACGATCTAAGTAAATCAATCTGGGACGTTATCAGATCTCTGCGTAGTAATATAAATGCACGTAATGAAATTTCAGCAGACGCGTGGGTGCAGTATTTTTCACGAACGCTCGCAATAGCTGACATTGAAAGAGGGGCAAATATTTTCACTGAACGGGTAGTGCCTGAATTAGATGAACCGTTAACGTGGAATGAAGTGAATAAAGGAATTTTAGCCACGAACACTAGAAAAGCTTGCGGCGCGGATGGCATTCCGACAAAATTTATTTCGGAGTTGTGGAACTTAGATCCGGAGAGTATTCTGAATCTGTTTAATAGCATTCTTGATACCGGGTCGTATCCAGAAACTTGGTGTACAGCTATTCTCCAACCTATTTATAAAAATAAGGGCGATACGAGTTGCCCAGATAATTATCGTGGCATTAGTATTTTACCAGCGCTAAGTAAATTGTTCTGTAAAATACTTAACGTTCGACTGAGCGACTGGGCGGAAAAGTATAGTAAAATTTCAAAAATGCAAGCAGGTTTTAGGAAAGGCTACGCGACCACCGACAATATCTTTGTGTTAGATACACTAGTAAAACAGGCGCTTTCACGTAAACGAGGCCATTTATATTGCAGTTTTGTGGATTTCGAAAAGGCGTTTGATTCAATCAACAGAGAATCGTTATGGCGAAAACTAAATGAACTAGGCATCTCAAGTAAAGTTTTAACGGTGTTACAGAGTATGTACAGAGAAGTAAATTTCTGCGTTAAGTGCGGTGACGGAAGTACAACGCAAAAAATAAAATCAACAGTAGGGGTAAGACAGGGTTGTCCTCTTTCACCTCTGTTGTTTATCTTGTATATAAATGATTTATTGACATGGGTACAGGAAACCGACACATCTGCACCGGCAATTGATGGCCTGAAAATTCCCGGATTACTTTATGCGGACGATTTAGTTCTATGCTCAGAAACGATTGAGGGATTACAGTCGAGTTTAAACACCCTAGAAAGATATAGTGTCGAATGGGGACTAAAAGTAAATATTCAAAAAACGAAAATTGTTGTCTTCAAGAATGGGTTTATTTGGGGTAACAAAGAGAAATGGTATTACGCACAGGAGGAACTCGACCGTGTTAAAACTTTTACTTATCTTGGTGCAAAATTCTCTATGAACGGGGGATGGAATAAACACATAGTTGCGGCTCATAGTAAAGGAAGAATTGCTCTCAAAGAAATCGGTTGCGTAATGCGTAGAGTACCGGAATTGCCTTTAAAGGTGTGCGACACAATGTTTAAATCGCTAGTGCTCCCAGCAATGAATTACGGGGCGGAAATCTGGGGAGTGGACAGAATAGACAGATTAGAAAGCATCGAAACAGATTATTATAAATTAATTCTCGGAGTCTCTAGATTCGCAGCTAATGTCGGCATCTTAAGAGAAGTAGGTAGTGTAGGAATTTGGAAAGATTTAAAAATGAAAGCCATTAAGTTTTGGATTAGATTAGCAAGTGAAGAGTCTGACACGCTTATTCGCAGGTGCTTTAGAGCGCAACTACAGGAAAACGATCAGCGCTATTGGGCGTACAAAGTGAAACGGGTACTAGAACGCGCAGGTTTGGGAGACGTTTCTTCTGAAATGATTGAGAATAGGGGAACACGGGAGATAGAACAGTTAATTTCAGATCGACTTTCGGATATTAAAAGGCAAGATATTTTGGCAGCATCGGCAGAAAAATGTTCGTTAGTGGTACAAATTCACACGAGTCCTGTATGGGGATGCGAAAGTTACGTACACACACTTAAAAGGGATGCAAGAGGGGGATACGCTTGGTTTAGGGTAGGAGGGTGGATGCAACGTAGAATGAAGGATTCGAACGACAATGGAATCTGTGTACTTTGCGGTGATAGAGAAGATTGGATCCACATCCTGTTAAATTGCTGCGCTACAGAAACTTGGAGAGGAAAATGGATGGGAATGGGGAACTATTGCTTCCAATTCAGAAACATAACGCTCGCTCAAAACATATTAGCTGATAATAGATCTCACTTCATGAAAGAATTAGGAACATTTTTAGGAAAGGTTCGAACTGTCAGGGAAACGGTAATCAGGGAATGGGAAAACAGCACTGGTTAGTAGTACGAGCGGAGCCTAGACCGGAGATGAAATAATTAATTCAATAAGCAAGAGATAATTAAGTTAACTAGAAAGGTAATCAGTAATGCTAATCATGAATAATAAGTAGTAAGTTAGTAATAATTAAATTCGTCAGTAGGCGACAATTAAGTTAATTAGTAGAAAATTGTTCGAAGAGGCGGTGGTACGGGCGATCTTCTGTGGCGGTGTTTGATTTCAGAAGCGTGGAGGCCAAAGACTGGATGGAGAAGATGCCCACGCCAGGAAATAAATAAATAGTTTAGAAAAAAAAATCTAGTAGTTTAGCATGTACTCGTCTTCTGACGGCAGGTTTTTCCCCCTTCAGGGGTTTTTTCCTCAGCCGTACCTTATGGTCTCCTTTCCGCGGCTTTGATGCGATGAAGAGACCATTAGGGGTGAATGCCAGAATTCGAAAGGTTAGAATGCGGTAGGATGTAGGTATTGTAATGGCTTAAAGGCCTTCAGCCTAGCCACATAGCTAAAAGAACTGAAATTTTGTATAAATTTGTTATAATTACCTATTAAATAAAAAAAAATTACAAATAAATAAATTTGCATTTGCATTTCTAAAAACAGGTTTGATTCAGGAAAAAACTGTTTTTAAATCAAACCTGGAAAACAGACACTCCAGTATGTAATAATTTAAAGCACAATCATTTATGAAACTTAAGACAAGAAGAAAAAATAGAATACCAATTAAGAATAAAAGCAGTATACAATAAACATAGAATACAATCAAAGCAGAATGCGATAAAAGCTGAATACAATAAAAGTAAAACACAAAGCATGCACATTACATTAAAATTATAATAAAGGAACGCAATTTCAGAACATATGTGAATAATAAAAAATTAAATGTGCAAAGGATGTCTCAGTAAAAAACAGTAGGTAGACAATAATAACGCATAAGTAATAGTAGAGAACTATGAGTTACCGTAGATAATTCACATCTAAAATTCTGTTTGCATGCCAAACTAAAAGTTTTACAGTTTTCAACAAAATATTGGAGTGAAGTATATCGTATCAGTAGCATCAAATCAATACTGTAGCAACAGTAGTTCATAACTATTTTCCAGACAAGGATTTTAAAATCAGAAATTAGTGGTAACAAAATCATGAAGGATCGAAAATAATTGGTTGACTGCTAATCCCAAACATCCATCCGGTAACTGGTTAAACAAGTGCCGAGCCAAATAAGAAAAGGAAGAAGTGAATAATGATTTAGAACAGGGACTGAATACCGAAATAATAGCGGTAAAGGTATTTTTACCGGTATAGAAATACCTTTACCTCTATTATACCTTTATTCAAAATACCTTAAAAAATACCGGTATAAGACGTCAAATACCGGTATTTTTAGAGGTATTTTACCTTTATTCGACGTCTTTAGTCTGGGCACGCGAAGGTGTGTTTGAGGGAGCGAACGCGCGTGTGGGGGAGCGAACGCGCGTTTGGCGAGCGAACGCCGTTTGGCGAGCGAACGCGCGTTTGGCGAGCGAACGCGCGTTTGGCGAGCGAACGCGCGTTTGGCGAGCGAACGCGCGTTTGGCGAGCGAACGCACGTTTGGGTCTGCGGACTCTGCCAGGATATGACCTTCGACATCTGTTGTGAAAGAACGAAGGCGATAGAAATCTGACATCGGTTGATAAGACTTCATGCAACGTTCCTTGGCGCATTCCGATTCTCGGAATCAGTTTCCCTTACTATGAGCTGCGAGAGCTGCGCCTTTGCGTAGGCAGTTTCCGGAGGTCAGCGTTTCGACCCATGAGCGTCTCCGGTTCGGCAGAGGATAACGCACTCGACCTATATACTCCAGGCTATTAATTTCTTTTCGCAGTGAGTAGAATTGAAATATGAGAGAAGGATGTTTGACCGTAGGCCCCAACAAACGCTTTGCCGAATGTGTACTGTGAGAGAGAGTGAGAGAGAAAGAGAGAGAGAGAGAAAGGAAGAAAGAGAAAGAAAGAAATCGAAAGAGAACGAAAGAGAGAAAGAGAAAGAAAGAGCGTGTGTATATAGCGCGAGAGTGTATAGAGCGTGAGTCTATAGCGCATGAGTGTGTAGCGCGCGTGTGATTGCTGCAAGCGTGTGTTAGTCGCGCGCGTGTGTTAGTCGCGCGCGTTTGTTCGGCGCGCGCGTTTGTTCGGCGCGCGCGTTTGTTCGGCGCGCGCGTTTGTTCGGCGCGCGCGTTTGTTCGGCGCGCGCGTTTGTGCGGCGCGCGCGTTTGTGCGGCGCGCGCGTTTGTTCGGCGCGCGCGTTTGTTCAGCTCGCGCGTTTGTTCGGCGCGCGCGTTCCTGGGCGTGCGCGTGTGTGGGCGCAAGCGTTTGGTGCGCGCGCGTGTTTGACGCGCACGCGTGTTTGACGCGCGCGCGTGTTTGGCGCGCGGATGTATTTGGGGCGCGTGTTTGGCGCGCGCGTGTTGTTAGCGCGCGCGTGGGTTTGCCGCGAGCGCGTGTGTGGCACGCGTTTGTGGCGCACGCGTTTGTGGCGCGTGTGTGAGGCACGCGGCAGTATTTCCATTGAAAATACCGGTATAATACCGGTATAACCTTTATGGACGTCCATACCGGTATAGACGTCCTATAAAGGTATTTTACCGGTATAAAAGAATAAAGGTATTTTATACCGGTATGAAAAAATACCGGTATTTTACCGGTGTTTTTACCGGTATTCAATACCTTTTCGGTCCCTGATTTAGAATAGCATGGAAATGATAACTTGGACGATGATCTGGTGCAGAGTGACTTCCTGGCGTACCAGTCTCCAAAGAAAGTTACTTGTTCACGAAGATAAGGTGGGTTGCCAGTTTTAAGAACTTTGATAACGAGTTTAAATGTATGTAGCCAGATTCTCTGCCTCATTGACAGCCAACCTGAATTTTGCATCGCCAGAGGTAAGTGGTCGTACATTCTGAGGTCATAACAGAATCCCAGACTCATATTTTGTACACATTGAATGCGGATCATCTGAAGGGTTTTCAATCCCGGTCCATAGGCAGTATCCGAAACGTTAAACAGGGTTAGAATCAAGGAATCTGTCAAATATAACTTTATCTTAGTTGGTAAAGATTTTCTAAGAGAGTACAAAGTCTCAAACAGAAATATGCATTAGAAGATACTGTAGATATATGTCGATCAAACTTCCAGGATGAGTCAAGAATTAAATCCAAATTACGTGCGGCGTCGACAATTAGTACACGTGTACCATCGATATAAATTGATATACCTCTGGTGTCACCAAGACGCTCAGTAGGATCCACAATTATGAGAAATAAGATTTTAGACTGATTCAAAACAAGACCGTTTAAATTTGACCATTCAGAGATTTTCTTCATGTCCACCTCAAGGATACTCAGCGCAAGGTTTAAGTTCACTGGAGAGAATGCTAATAATAACTGGGTGTCATCAGCATTTGTGAGTAGATTACAAGTCTAAATTATGCATATCCGCCACATATAAATTGAAGCACGGCGGGCCTAGAATTGAGCCTTGCGGAACCCCTGACTTGATACGAACTGGTGTGGAGATTCTTTGGGTACTCCGCAACCATAAGTCAACTCGGTGAATTCTATAACCAAGTAACTAGTAAATTTTACAGTGGAGTCGGAACAACCATACGCTTTCAATTTGCGCATAAAAATAGCATGATTCATTGCATCAAAGGTCTTAGAATAGTCTAGAGAAACTACGGCAGAACATTTGCCTTTATCAAAATTAGTGAGAACAAGATCGTTAAGAAAGGTAAGTGCAGTAGAAGCACTATATCTCGTAAGAAAACCGGACTGGTTACAAGGTATAGCTCCAATGGAGTTAAGATGATTGAGAAGTTGTTTGTTACAAATAAATTCTACAATTTTAGAAAGAAATAGAAGCATTGTGATTGAGCTAAAGTCCTTCAATGACTCAGGCTTGTTTGACTTAGGAATAGGTCTCACAAGTCCACATTTCCAAGCCGATGGAAACTCCCCATTCGCAAGTATGTGGTTGATAATATGTACAAGAATATCATGACAGTAGGGAAGACAGAACAAGACCATTTGTCCAGAAATATTATCACTAGCTGCACCCGTCAATTTCAAACTACGGATAACATATAAGAGGTCGTGGGAATTCATAGGTTTAAAATTGAATTCTATAGTTGGGTCAACAGCGGCATTCATAGTTGGATGCAATGCACAATCACTTAAAGAACTAGTAATAGGAAGAGAATTTGCAACGAAATTATTCAGTCAGTCAAAAGATGTGAATCATTGTTAGATGATTGTCGGGGGGTGGGGGAGCAACACCACATGCTCTCAGTTTGGACCTCTTGTATCCATATCCTCCCAAAAATTATTGACTCGAGACATTGAAATATATCTTCATTAGGAGATTTTTCTATGCACGCAATGAAAATATCTTATTTCAGTTCAAAGGTTTCTTCTATTTTAGCACTTATTGGCTGAACAGATATCGACTACAAGACTCTTTTGACATGTGGTTTTAACACTGATAATTTTAAGAAGTTCGTTGACGAGCCTACGCAAGTATCATTTTTTTTCCTGTCGTGATGAGATTCTAGAATGGTAAAACAAACAAGTGACAGAAGCATCAGAAAAAGTATTAAAACTTAAAAAGTGTGAAACATGTATGAGAAATCAAGAATAGGACAGAAGATTAATAACAACAATTGTTTCTAAAGAAGATTTGTAAAAAAATCCTATATTTGAGATTGTTTAACCATGATAAATTAGTTGAATGTTTATATATAGAGGAAATTGTAATCTTATTTTAAGTAAACAATATATGATCTCTTTTCTTTTCATTGTCTTAATTTATGCAAGTAAGGAAAAAGTTATTCACATTATTTTTTTATTCCTCTCTTTCCAACTTTTCGGCAACTTCTCTCTATTATTGCCAAGTTCTGAAATTATATTACCGTACAATAAGTTAAACAATTAGAACATATTAAGTTAAATCACAAACAATTTATTCATTACGAATTTTTACTATTCTTAATATCATAATCATTAAATAAATTAAAAGTACCATATTCTAACATTCAGATGCTTTACTGATGTTTAATGTGAGCACCACAACTGTGTACAACAATGACGTCAATGTACTATTATTCAGTTATAAGATTTTTTATGATATATAAAAATAAACATAAATATACAAAGTAATAATTATTGAGCATTAAATTATGAAACATGAATCTCACCTGTGAAATCAAGTTGTAATCTTTTTAAGAAGTATAAATGCTGTAAAAGGTCTGTGAGGTTATTTTTATTTAACCAAATATATGTTGCAGATAAGTTATTCGAGATGATTTTTACGGGCATTTATTTAACATTGTGTAATAAATTATCATTTACTGAACAGTTATCCTATCAAAATATAATGCCGTATTTGAATTCCTCGCTTAAAAATGAATATTTGAGGCCTTATCGTTAAAAATTGCAATAATTAATTTTCGAAACTTTTGGCGCCTTGCTCTAGAATATTGATGATGAATACATTTTATTATTCTTTTACTACTGTCTATATCTTCATCAGTCTGATTCTTCGATAATCAAAACTTCGTTGAAACTAAGTTCAGGAGTGAAATCTTAATCGTCGAGTACTCGACTAAAAATTCAAAGAAACATTCTGGCTTTTTTAAATAAATTCTAAACTATGCTCCCGCAATTAAATTTCTTTACAGAAAAACTATCTGAAATTATCCAAAAATAATAAATATACAAACTCATGCAATTAAAAACATTTTTTTCGAAAATATTCTTCAAAACTATCAATCAAAATACGAAATACCAACAACCCACATTCTCCCAAAAGTATGTGTTCCCTTTCGACTTCGGAACGGTGATCGTGCAGAGAGTAGCTGACATTTTCCACATAATTGGAACTTAAATATTTGAAAAGAGGCGGTGACCATGACCAACTTTGTTGGTTCGCCATTCATATTACACCATGACATAATTAAGCGTACTTCGAATTGACGTAATTCTCTGAAAAAACTGTTAGGTTTGTATATTTGGACTCCAGATCAATAATAAAACCGACCAGCAATCTACACTGTCATTCAAGGAAGTAATGATAGTTTAAAAGGCTTTGTTCTTCCAAATTTTAGTGTCGTAGTTATGAGAAATTAACCTGTGAATAGAAATTGATCACAGTGCATTTGGAGTTATTTCCAAACGATACATTGTTCAATTTATGTATGTGAGAAAGAAAGTTTTGAATTTTGAATGCAACAATAGTTTTTCGTGTGAAGGAATAAATGAGATAATTTATTTAATTAATTAATGAATAAAGATAATTCATTTTTGATTGTGATATATTGAAGTAGATACCCTTTTCTTTCTATGAAATCAGTATTCATTTCGTCGTAGATTTATCTATTTAAAATTATAGATAATTACTTTTAGTTTTGTTGTACGAATTATTATAACTAATTATATAATAATTAGTTATAATATATATTATAACTAATATATATATATATATATATTATAGTTGTTATATTATATATAATAACGTATTATGAAAATCTATGAATCTATCTATCAAAATAGAATTTGAAAGTAATCATTAGATTTGAAGTTGTATTAGTTAAAACATTTCTTCTGAACATTTTATTCAAACACCTACAAGAATTGCGTTTTGATAAAAATAATTTGCTACAATCAATAAATCAACGAATGTTTTTGATATGATGAAAAGGAGACGGAGGAGGTGGCGGCAGGTGTGACGATAACAACAACAGTAACAGAGGCGGAGGAAGAGGTGGCTGTGTTGATGGGATGAGATGTGACAGCAATAGTATCAATAGCCCGGGGGTGGAAAGTGTGACGAGGTGAGGCGAGGCGAGGCGATCAAAAGTGACTGGAGGCGCCAAAGCCCGCAGCTACAATGAAAGCGCCAGTGCCAGTCTCTGCAAGAGCTGAAGGTTAATTATCAAAGGGGTAGGGGGTGTCAGTGGGGCAAATTCGAGACGGTTGTGAGACAGAAACAGGCAACATGTGGAAGAGACTGGAAGTGGGCCTAGTCGAGATGAGGAAGGGTGGTGGAAATGGGTGGAGCGGGGAAAGACAGAGAAAAGTGTGGTGTAGAGAAACGAGGAAAGGATTCGAATGACGTAGGACTGCGTGATTAATCAAGTGTGTCCCTCACCAGGGCACCGCCCTCGCTGGGGCAGGTTCAAAGCTTTGGACTGGTCTCCCAAAATGTGTAGTAACGTAGTGGACTTTAGTGTGTGTTTGCATGTGCTGTAAGGGAAGAGGAGGGGTTAGCGATGAATACGGAAAAGTCGCGTATAATCCTTGTCCCGTTCGTTAGGGTACTGCTCCTGCATTTGTCTGTTATATATGGGAGAAATCACGGAAAACAATCTATCACAAAAGCTAGCGCAGGTGTTGGAAGTGCATAAAACATAACTAGGGTGAGCAAGCGGTAAGCGATACAGGGATATTGCGTGGTGGGGAGAGAGTGGGGCGAGGCGGGAGACTATGCCACCAGGCAGAGCGAGATGCGGGGGAGGCAGGGTCATGGCTTGGGCGAGAGGGTAGCGGAGCGGCATCGGGGAATGGCAGGGACAGGGTAGGAATGGGGTGAGAGAGAGAGAGAGAGAGCTGGGCGGGCGGGGCAGAGTTGTGTACACGGAGGAAACGCTGTCAGCATGACACAGCAGCAAGGCGGAGGATCAGGAAGGTGACGCAGTGGGACTAAGCGGGGAAGGGCAGGAGGAGAAATAAACGGAAAGGGGCTGCGGGAGACGTCAAGGGGCGGAGAGACTTGAAAGAAATTTACGGGAGGGTTGGGTTACGAATAGACGGACTGAGGGAGTGGGGGCGGAGGTAGGTTGGGAGATGGGAAAAATGTTGAGCCGGATGGGGCAGGAACGGGGTGAATGCGATATGGGAGGGGGAAGTGTTTGGGGCTGGGCAGGAGTCACAGAGTGGTGCGGGAATTGGTCGGAGGGGAGTTGGGTTGGGGATCAGGATGATAGCGAGCGGTGCTGGGGTGGGGCTGGGATGAAGTGGGAATTGGAAAGCAGTGGGTGGGGTGAAGTAGTAAAGGGGCAAACGTTGCAGCGGAGGGCTTAGATTGAGATGGGTTTAAGCAAAACATTGGACCGAGCGGGGCAGGAATAGGGTGGAAGCGATGTGGGGAAGCAGTCGTGTTGATAGATGTGGGGTAGAGGGAAACGAGTGGAGCGGAGGTGACTTGGGTGGGAGCGGGTCCGCGTTGCAGTGTCGAGAAAGGAGTGAGATGGAAAGGGACAGGTGAGAGTGGGGTGGGGCGGGGTGTGGAAGAGGCAAACATTGTAGCAGAAAGGAGTGGGGGCGGGGTGGCCGGCGAGAGGTACAGGGGCGGGACAGTAATGAGGTGGATTGAGCAATGGTGACGGTAGGCTGGGGTGAGAGAGTAGACACTGTTGCATCTACCGGTGCTTGGGCAGGGCTGGGGTGAGGTGGGTTGAGCAAAGATGAATGTAGGGTGGGTTGGGGGCGTGGCAACCGTTGCATCGACGGTGAGAGCTTGGGTCTGTGAGGAGCGCGGCAGGTCGGACGACGAGCGGTGCGCGGGAGGGGCTGGGGTGACGCGCTGCTGTGAGGCGGGCACAGAGCCGGCAGGTAGCGCAGGCGGCGTGCGGGCGATCCTGTTGATTGGCCAAACAAGCCGACGCGTCGCGCCCTTGGGGCCTGCCGCCTCTGCAGCTGCAGCCGACGCTGCCCCCAACCCCCTCCACTCCCGTGCTGCACTGTCCTTTGTCGCCACGCGGCTAGCGACCCACGGGCAGTGCTCTAGGCCGGGCACTCACTCGGCCACTAGTCGACTTCTTGCCGACATCAGCGGCTCTTCGCAACATCTTGCGGCCGCCATTGTGACTTACACCGGCCACTAGTCGTCACGTCTTTCTCTCTCTGTGATTAGTCTGCTGCGAAACTTCACATTGTAATGGACATGTAGGATTTTTTAGTTCAAATATGAAGTCACAAATTGCACCTTCTTTAACACAAATTGCACCTTCTTTAACACTAGAACGACGGTCACCGGTCAATTGACCGGTTGGGAGTTTTGAACTGCCGTATTTGGGAAACTAGTATATGTATGAGTTTGATATTACGTGACTTTTATTATTTTAGGCTCCAGAGAAATCTTATAAATTTGTAAGGAAAAAAAATCGTGTGGTGCTGGAGAAACAAGCGAGCCTACCTAAAACGACGGCTCCCGGTCAATTGACCGGTGTATAGTTTTAGCATTTTTGTGTGCGTTACTGACATTCATGACGTTAGTTTTTTCTTTTATCAGTTTTGAACCTTATAAATAATTTGTTGAGTAATGTTCAACCCAAAATTTGATTTTTACTCTCAATAGCTATTCACATTTCTTATAATTTTTTGTGATTGTAAACCGCCGCAAAGCAACATGAATGCAGGCCCAAGTCTGCATTTTTATACCTACGCATTGTTTCTAATATTGGTACTTGCCCGCCGGCCTTACGGATTTTCGGTACTAGCGTCGATACGTGTTTGAACTTGTCGCTGCGTCGCGTCACAATTTTCGCATCAGGCAAGAATACTACACGTAGTACCGTTCAAAAAAGGGACAGGTTGCTTGTGGCGGATCTCTATTATTATAGTGGTATTGTGTGTGGTGTTCTACAGTCCAAAAAAGTTGCGGCATGTCGAGAAAACGTTTTCTTACGCCAGCTCAAATTCTTGAAGAGCTGCGGAATATTCCTTTGGATCACTCTGAAAATGAGTCTGATGATCGTGAGTCAACTGAAGTAGAGAGCGATATTGAATTTATTCCGCTAGAATCTCATTCTTCCAGTGATACATCAAGCAGCGAATCTGACTCGACGATACAGGAATTTGACGGTTCTATTCCCGGTAAGTTTCTTATTTTATGCTCTAACTTATCTGTTTTTTAAAAAGATATTTTTGCTACGTTTATACATCGTTATCATGCAATTACTTGCAAACTTTGACCTGTTCTTCTGATCAGCCATATTTACACCACCATCTGTTTTGGCGGTATATTCTTCTTATAGTTCATTCAAAGTATTGTAAAAATTGTGTTTGAAATGTTTTTTAAATGTTTTTGCAATTAAAACTCTAATTTAATTTACTTTTACAGCAAGAAAACTAAAAATTTCCATGAAATGTCACGATTTACGTTTTTTCTTACCGTTTTGAACGAGCAAAAAGTCACAAGACTAAACTCAACAGAAAACAAATTGTTAGGGATACAATATACTTTAAAAAACAACTATGATATTTTAAAATAGTAATAGGGCACATCGCAATACCTAGACAACGTCACAAGCATTAAAAAAATCCAACCGGTCAATTGACCGGTGGCCGTCGTTCTAGGTAGGCAACCAACTCCCGTCGTTCTAGTGTTAAGATGATGTCGAAAGCGTGAATTAACAAATGAATCGTCGTTAAATTTACTGTCGATATTAGTGATAAAAAAACTTCAAAGCGTGCGAATTTAAACCTAAAGGGGTAACCTTAAACCTAAAGGAGCATCTTGAACCTGAACTAGACGATGGCCACTAGTCGCTGTCCACTAGACGACGGAATCCCCATTGTGACTTATGCCTTCCACAAGTCGTCGTCACTTCGTTGTTTCTGCGATGACTGCTCTGAAACTTCACAATTTAATGGGCATGCAGGTTTTTACTTTCTCGCATTTAGTTGAAATATGAAGCATCTAATTGCAATTTTTTTAAGAAGCGTGATGTAACAAATGATTTGCGTTAAATTTACCGTCGTTTACATTGAAGTGTTTTAGGTACATATGAAACAGTACAGTATTAAATTAACAAGACATACAAGAAGAATGAAATTATATATTTAATTATTCCTTTAATAAAGACAATTAATTTCATGTCAAATTGTTTACAGGTTGCCAGTTGGCTGGCAGAGAATCATCCCCACATATCATATATTATTTTTTCAATCAAATTATTAGATTAAAAGGGGGAAAATCATTGGGTGAATTTAAGGAAATAAAAGTTATTTATGTCTCGAGTCCTCTTTAAGGACGAAGCCGGAAGGTTAACTGCGAGGCGGAGGGATAGTGAAAGTTATTAAATATTTGAAGAAAAAATCTAAGCTAATTACATGCCTAAATAATCGGAAGAGCAAGTAACTAAGTTTTCACTAGAGGCTGACGATCACCTATACCTGCTTTTGAAGGTCATTCTTGTTTTTGGAGTATTTGGTGCTTTCCGTGAATAAGAACTTGCAGACTTGACCGTGAAAAATGTACAAAAGAAAGAAACATACTATCGGTACATATTCCTCTGACAACTGTTTACATTTATTCCCAAAAATTGTGTTTTGTTTCAAAGTCATATTTATCCCAAGATTTACGAGTACTGATAAAATCTAAACCCGACGGTCAGCTAAAATATTTTTAATGGACTCTCGGGCATTTTAATGGCCGTTGCTATAGACGCATTCTTAAATCGTTGTTTAGATGGTTGGTTGCTAAGGGACTAAGTGCGTGTTTACCAACGTAAATAACAAAATATGCTGGATTACGTTAGGCTTCGGAAACATAGTCAAAAGAGGGAAGTGCAATGATTTGGAATGACGATGATAATAATGTTAAAAAAATAGTATTAAAAATAATGTAATATAACACTCTTTTAAGTCAGTTAAATGTATTGTTCGGTGTATACATGAAATGGAATTTAATGTACTAGAATCTTTAATAGCTAAATATCTTTGCAATAAGAATGACATTAATTTGAAAAATCTTATTGTCAAATAGAAGCCAGTTATAAATGAAGTTTAAATAATGTAAATAATGAAGTGGTAGAACTTCGCTAATGCATTTTTACTTCTCAGTTAATGCTTCGTGTAGTGGAAGAGGTTAGTGTTTAATTATGTTTACAGCAAACGAATCTCATTGATAATCACATCTTACGCCCAAATAAATATAAATGAAACATTCAAAACACGTATTTCGAAGTTTTATTGAACTTGTTGTTTATGTACGTCTGACGTAATGCACGCAACGTAAAAGTTTATAGGATGTAATCATTTCCATTGATATCGCATATCACTGAATTAACTATCTTGAAAAAATACTTATTTTAAATAATATTCATAAAGAATAAGCTTCGCGGAATTCTAATATATGCATATAAATGCATATTTATATGCACGTATATATGCAATAAATGCATGACAAGTATTAAATTTACATAACCCTCATGCAACTTCCAAATAATATCATATGCAAACGTTGATGACGATTTGTAATAAAATAATCGATTTACTCAATTGTCAGCGCGTTTTGTGTACTAGTAAAGTATTGATAGTATTGCGGTTATGTAGTACAAATATAAGGCCAGTCAGAACGCATTCTTCGCATGTCAAAATGCATTAAAAAAGTTCAGAAATAAGGAAAGATGTTCTATAAACTCAAGCAGCTCATTTTTGAATATGACACCTCGTAATTTTAATGCCTATCAGTCACAATTCAACTGCTAAAAAAATTGCAAACAATGCTAGGTCGAACCGGTTGTTGATTTTTTTATATGGCGACCACAATGCTCTCCTGTTTTAATTATATTTATAATTAACCTGTTCATAAAGCGCATTGTCATCTCGAATCTGCCACGAAACCCGCTGCAGTCATTTGATGCTGGTCTTGCCGAGTCCACCAGTATTGCTCTCTGGCGGCTGCCGGACAAAACAAATGGTAACACGCAGTGGCGCATTTTCGCCGCTCTGTAATTCCGGCTGTTTGTCAATTGCGCGGAATCTATTTTTATTTGGCCAGGGAAGCCCGCACACCTTTGTGTCTTTTGTTCGCCGCGGCGCACGGCGCTCCCGTTTAATATTCGTTGTTCTTTGTGCGACGTCCGCTGTGCGGTGGTGGTTGGCTGGTCTGAGCGGTCGCCCCTGCGTGACCTGGCGTAGGCAACCTGTCAAACGCGAGCGTACGACGGGACAGGCGCTGGTTTACTGCCGCAGGCGAATGGAAAAGCGCTGGGGATTTGTGGAGAGTTTTCTATTTCGGACCTGCTCTAAGAGTTACCGTCTGCGCAGTGTATTAGATAGATTAAAACACATTATTCATTAACAATTATTAGAAACAAAACGTCCCCTGACGACAAAACAAGATGAAAAAAGAGGAACTGGAATGAAATATTGAATTATAATAGACAAACACTTCATTCAATATTTAGGATATGTAGATAAAATTGAAAAGGTAAGTTTTCTGTAAGATATATTAAAACTTAATTCTTTTTAGCTTATTGGAAAGTAGCAAAGTAACAAGAGATTGTCCGTGGAAACATCATTACATTTGTTGTACAGACTTAACTAAGAAGTTCTAACGTAACAAACTGTAATTTGAATAAATATATTTTCTATTTCTAGTTAAAGGAGAACACCGTAATAACTTCATGGTTAAAGGTGATCTCACTTTGTGGTAAATTTGGAGTAAGGGATATCTCAAAGTCAGCATCGTAGAGTATCTCGAATTATATTAAAACATATTTTGTTTCCATTGTTTCCCCACTTCATGCGGTTATTGGAAGGAGATCCTATTTACACGAGAGAGATACAGGTACACAAGTCAAACACTAGTAACTCTATTAATATTCACGATATGAAAAAGTATTGATTATTATACGCGATGTTATTAAACATAAAAATAGCATTTCAATAACTGGAATATTTTAATATCTCGCTTTTACGCTATTCTTTACCTTCCCGGTGTTATATAAAGGAATTGCAGAAGAATTCTTATCTTTCAATTTCTCATCCCGATCACACTGTTTTAATAGAGGATTTTTATAACGAATAATTCAGTGTCTCCGCCTCATGGGAAGCGTACTAGGTTCTCCGTGGTGCGATCTCGGGTTTGATTCCTGGTCGGGGCAAAAATGGAGTTGTAGCTTTGCTTTAGAATCATCTCCGTTTCTGTAGCTGTGTTACGAAGAAAAGCTCTGTCGGGAGGAGTTTGCTAGTTATGGTGAAAAGAATATGTCATGTTCGCCTCATGTTTCTCTTACCCTCAAGCTTGGAAATTAACCTGAGACCAAGCATGGGGGATACCGTTAGCTAGCCGTCAAAGTCAGATAATCGACCCAAAATGCCAAAGATGTAAGTAGAATTCAGCTTCTGTTGCCACGCAGCGGTTTTTCAGTTTTTTTGCGGAAATGCTCGTATTTTCAATCCTGGACGCAGCACGTGCTGTGTTTGGGGGCACGCGCGCGCCTCGGGCCTTTACACGCAGTCTCTTGCCGACGCCCGCACCCCAAATATTCATAACCTTCACGGCGCAGCAAATAAACACTCAATATTCTGGCAAAACTTCGCCCTAAACGTGGCTTACCCAGCACGCCCACCCCGCGGGGAATAGGGTGAAAGTGGAGGAAATAAGAGAAGCGAGGGCAAGGGTGGCGGAAGGGCAATGGCAGGAGGTCGAGGTGATGGTGGTAGCTAAGAGAAAGGTGGAACGTGGGAGAAAAGACAAGGGTGGGGGGGGACGTCGGGGCGATGTCAGGCGGGAGCAATGGCTGGGGCGAGCGATGACGCGGAGTTGAGAGAGATGAGGTAAGGGCGCGGCTTTAGAGAAGGCCGGCATAAGTGTTTGGGAGGGGCGGTAGTAAGGAGGAGGAGGCGGCAAGGATGGGGAGGAGGAGGTGGCTGGAGCGAGAGTGAGATGGATAATGTGAACGAGGGTGGGGGTGGGTGAGAGGGTAGAAACAGGGGTGTGGCAAAGATGATTACAATGAAGAGGGTACGGAAGAGAGTTGATTGTAACGTAGCGGGTTACCGTTGTCAGTTTTTTTTCTTCTAGTAACGGGGCATTGTGGTGTAAGACCATAAAGAAAACAAGCAGAATATTTTGCAAGGTTGTGGAGACTATTTTGAAAGATTCTCAGATCCACGGGAATGTGAATTTATGCAAATGTGTAGATGTTATGTTCCCTATATTACCAGTGATAACTTCAAAGTGGTTGAGAAGTGGGAACTCGTGAACTGTAAGAGAGAAATCTTAAAAATAAATAGTAATTTTTTTGATATTGAGATAGACTATTATTCTCAACGAAGAAGTGATCGATGGATGTAACTGTGACATCCTGAGATTGAGACGTTACAAGAAGTGTGGACGATATTGAGGTGAGAAGCGGGGATGACTCAGTACAAGCCACGCCGTGTCCAGGGCTATAGCAAAGGTAAGAGGGAAGTGAGAGCGTCAGAGACAGCGAAGGCATGGGAGACTTTGGAAACGATGGCATCCAGGAGGCGGGTAGTGAGCAGACCAAGTCAGAGAAATATGTTAGTAAGACTCTTTTGTGTCACATACGCTTTTTTCAGGAGTGTACCTCATATTCGGGGTGAAGTTTATTACACATGGTGATGGCTATGAAAATGCGTCCAAAACGTTGTGTCTGTTACGTTTTCCTTTTTAATTTGTATTTTAACTAATTGTACTGATTTCATACACTTGTTCAACTGTCTATTGAATTTTGGTCAGTGATTGACCTTGCATAATTAGGTGTTGACTGGTGGTGGAGAAGAACCACGACGACACGGGATGGCAGTGGAACGGCCAGTGGGATATTTATTAACATTCGCATATGCAGTGAATAGGGGAAGGTGGATTGGGAACGTGACTACGTGCAGGAATGCGGTGATGACTTATCGAGTGGGATTATGGGGCTAGGAGGCTTTGGTAGGATACGATGGGGATGGCGGTTGAGGGCGAATGCCGAGAGGAAGCGGATTGGTGAGATGATTCGGTGAGATGATTCGATGATTGGTGAGATGATTGGAAAACAGGGCGGCAGCGATGATGGCGCGAAATCGGAGGAAAAGATGAGAACAAAGGCAGCGGAGGGTTAGGGCGAAAGTCGAACGGAGGAGGCGGAAGCTGGGAGGGAGAGGGGGAGGCGGTTTTCGTGATATAGTCGTGGTTGGAGGCGGTAATATCTAAAGCGGCTGTTGGGATGGAGACAGGAGTGTGGAGGATGGGGATGAGCGAAAGCGTAAGTCTGGTTCGAACGAGAATAGAGGCGAAAGAAGAGTGGAGGTAGAAGCGGAAGTGGACATGTGGGAGACGTTGGGACGTAGAGGGGGGTGCCAAAGGCGCCGACAAAAGGCGAAGGTGAAGGTGGTGTAGAAGGTGGTGAGGGAATGAAGCGGAATGGAGAGACGACGCGGGTTGGACAGGAGTGGCGGTGATTCTGGCGCAGGGACAAAGAAGCAGATGAGGGCGAAAGCGTAGGCGGGAGAAGTTACGCAAAAGCCAAAGTGAGGTGGATGTGGAGGCGGAGTTATGGCCGACGGCGGAGTGGAGGTAATAGGGTGAGAGTTAAGAGGGTGAGAATCAGAAACAAAGAGTGGAGCATGAAGGTGGAAGGGTCAGTGGTCGAGGTGAAAGGGAAGGCGGAAGAGGACTTGGGGGAGACAGGTGCCCGAAATGAAAGTGGAGGCGAAGTTTTGACCGGCGGCGGTGGTGGAGGTAATGGCTATGGCAGGTGTGGTAGTGGAAAGGGGAGTGGAACTGGTGGGCTGCGCGGAGGTGGAGTGGGGAGTGGATTTGGGGAGGCAGGTGTCCGATTTGGAAGAGGAGGGGAGTTGGGGCGAGGTGTTAGAGGAGGAAATAGGTAAGGTATGTGCAGGATCGGTAACACGTAAAGGAGAATGGGGGTGGGCTGGAGAAAGGAAGGAGGTGAAGGCGGAAGTGGGTATGGGGAGAAGCTGCCCGAGTTGGAGGAGGAGGTGGCTGTGATGGAGGTAATAGCTAGGGTAGATGAGGAGGCGGAAACAAGGGCGAAGCATAAAGAATGACGGGGCAGAAGTGGAGGTGAGCGCGAAAGTAGATATGGGGAGACAGATATCAGAAAGGGAGGCGGAGTTGAGGGTGGCGGTGGTGGCGGGAATAACAATGGCGGGTGCTGAGGCGGAAACAGGGGTGGTGCCTCAGGGTGGGAGTGGTGGAGGCGAAAATGAAATTGAGGAGATCTGTGCCCGAGGGGTGGTGAAGGGGCGGCGGAGGAGGTGGCGACAACAACCAAAGAGTCGGAATCAAAGGTGGAGCATGGTGTTGAGCTGAGAAGGGGAGGAGGTGAGTGCAGAAATGTACATGGGAAGACGGGTAGCCGAGTGGGAGACGGAGTCGACGGTGGTGGCAGAGGTGGTGCCGGCACTAGCTTAGGAGGATACTGTGGCGGAAACGGGTGGAGCATGATGTTGAGCTAAACGGGGGAAGCGGTGAAGGCGGAAGTGTGACGGTGTTGGTGGCGATGGATATGGTGGGCGCGGGGCTGCAACAGCTGTGGAGTCTGAGGGTGGGTGGACGGCGTTGGTGAAGATGGAAGTGAATGTGGGGAGACGGCTGCCCGAGGAGAAGGTTTTAGCGGAGTTGGGGACGGCGGCGATGATGGCAGCAAGAGCTGAGGTGGGTGTGGAGGCGGACACAGGGGTGGAGCTTGAAAGCAGGTTGGGCAGGTAAAGGGGTGAAGGGATGGTGGAAGTGGGCATGGGGACGGTAGAAGCGGAGTCGGGACGACGGCGATAGTCGAGGTAGTAACTAACATGGGTGCAGTGGAGGAAAAACGGGTGGAGCCTGAGGGTGGGCGGGCGGATATGGAAAAATATGGAGGAAAGTGGACGTGGGGAGAGTTGGGTGGCGAGAGAGAGGTGTGCCGGCGGCGGTGGTGGAGGTAATAGCTACAGTGTGTGCGAGGACGGAAACAAGGATGGAGCATGAGGGTGGGCGGGGGCGGAATTGGAGGTGAAGGCGGAAATGGACATGGGGTGACGAGTCACGAGGGGGAGGCGGGGTTGAGAATGGCGGTGGCGGCGGCGGTGGTGGCAGCAATGGCTAAGGTGGGCGCGGCGACGGGCACAGGGGTGGAGCATGAAGGCGCGCTAGGTGGGGGAGGCGGTGAAGGCGGAAGTGAGCGTGGCGGCGGTAGTGGCGATAGGAATGGTGAGTGCGTGACGGAAACAGGTGTGGAGTATGAGGGTGGGGCGGGCGGAGGTGATGAAGGCGGAAGTGAATATGGGGAGATGGCGGCTGCCCGAGGATAAAGTCATAGCCGAGTTCGGGGCGGCGGCGGTGGTGGCAGCTACAGCTAAGGTGGGCGCAGGGGCGGACACAGGGATGAAGCATGAAGGCGGGCTAGGCGGGGGAGGCAGTGAAGACGGAAGTGGGCGTGGCGGCGCTGGCGGCGACCGCGGGGCCGCGGAGGGCGCGACCGTCTGGGAGACTCGCCCCTCGAAAGAAAACACGCGCAACTTTTTACGTCTATCTCTCTCTCTCGTCGCGAGCGACGTCTTGCGCGCTGCGCCGCGGGCGCGGTGGGGGACGAGGCCCCGCCGTGCAAAACATCCCTCCCAATTTACTCACGCCCCCTTCTTCGTTTAATTTTATATCTTTCTCCGGCCTTTTTTATTCGCCCCCCCTCCCTCTCCTTTTTTGCGTGCGGATGGTTAGGGGATGACGCCGCCGGTGCGAGGAGGGGGAAAACCGGAGGCAGCTTCCAGCAGGTGCGTGCAGTCTCTCTGTGTGATCCCTGCTCCGACGGCCTGGGCACAGTGGGTCAGATGGTAAACTGAGAGGCGGGGATAATCGAGAAAAACTGCAGAAGCACTATTTGTCCAGCTACATTTCATGTGGTTTGACTGAGATTTGAACCCTTGACACAGACACACCATAATCTGATGACTAGAACAGGAAGTTCTGTTAGAAGGTCCTGATGTTAGTTACCCTATTCTAAGATTTATATCAGCATTTATTATCCTTATGTTATAAAAGTTTCCATTTCCAGTTTATTTCCTTTTTTGCTCAATGATGCGGTGCATTGTAAATCAATAAGGTTGAAATTCATCTTCATTTAAATATTTACGTCGAGTTGAGAACAGCGGCATCAAATCTTTCCCCTTTCATCTATGATGCTCAGTTCTATATCTTTGTACATTGTACTAGTTTTGAATTATGTGTGTCCTTTCTCGTCTCTACGTTAGGGGTAACTGTTTTCAAGGAACATTGAAGCCGAGCCCCTCTAAAATTGCTAAGACAGGCGTGCTGTTATGGCCTCGCTCCAATGGTTTGTGGGTCGGGATTCCGCTTAGTCATGGTTGTTTACGCATCTGTTGTGATATCTTGGGCCTTTCCGACGCATCATGCATCACTTTCAAAAAAATTCAGCCCTGACCTTCGTAGAGTCGGTGCAACTTGTAGTGGGAGCAAGTTGTTGCATATAGTCTGTATCTTTCACCGAACGTGCACATTGGATCAGACACGAATTGAAATCACAATGTTCTGTTGTTTACTTATCCATTCTTGTCAGTCAGAGGCCGCAACGTATAACCGAATTGCGAAGCCAATATGGATACGTCGTATCTCAGCAGTGTATGTAGGCGTATCTTAGCAGCTACCTGAAATTTAATTTTGAAAAAACACGGATAAGCTTAGGGTCCGCCTAAGGCAGACAAGGAGAGGTCAGTTCGAAACCTCCTACTTCAAGTGTATAATCAAAGAACAGGTCATTGTACTGGGAACTCGCAATGTGTTTAACTAGCAAGGCGATGGGAAGAGCAGTTCAAGATAAGTTCAAGATAAGCTTAGGGTCGTGATCTAAAAGGTGTACTCAAAGGTATACGCACCTCTCTACTAATAAAAGTGAACTCAACAACATGTAACTGGCATGAACACCACAAAAGTGGTGTATAAATAGATAAGAAATATTTGCAGGTTCTTCTTCAGGGTTGGCGAAATGTTCTAGAAAATTTTTTGTAAAGATTAATTCAACATAAATCCTGAAAATAAATTATTTAAATAATACGTTGGTACGATCAGGATAATTATTTTTCGTCTGTCGCTAAGAGCAGATTTTTTCCTAATATATTTCACCAGAGGTCAGTAGCACAGCAGGAAAACTGATACCTAATGGATTTGCTTAGAGACCAGTGTCAGTTCGTAATAAAAATATTTTTAATCTAGTGGAATATACTGTAAAATAAAAAGAAAGAAAATTATAGTATTTTATTAAAATGTCTTTTGATAACATTAAAAATAATAATCTTAAACACCGCGGATTAAATGAAATTGATGTTCTCCTCTTTCACAAAGATTGGATATGAATAAAGCCTGGGCAACTCCAGGGATTTTGTTAGTACTACGTATAGCAAAACTTTTGGCTATGCAAATCCCACTTCGTCCCTCTGTGCGGCGGCGCGGGGCGTGGAGCGGTGAGCAGGAGGCCCATGGTGAGGGGCGGGGGGTGGGGCAGGGTGAGGATGGTGCGCTCACTCCCGGGTGGGTTAATGTATTCAAATAGTGCAGACGTCGGAAGAAGTTCATATGCTCGGAGGGACTCGTCGGGCAATTCGGGGGACGCGCGGGAAAAATTCCGCATTTTTCACGTCATTTCACGCGGCTTGACGACACGGCACGGCAGAGCAGGGCGTGGTGGGGAAGGAGGGAGGGAGGGCGGGATGACGGGGGGGGGGGAAGCGAAGGTTTTTGTCCACGGGTGAGCTTCAATAGCGCTGGCTCCGCTTTGTTCCGGATCGGCGGCGTCCGCGTGCGTGGCTCGCGACTCGCAGACGTTCTCTCTGCCGTCACCCCCGCGGAGCAGCGGCCACTAATAACTTGTTCGATGGAGCTCGATGCTGCGCGGGGTGGAGTCGCTTGGCGATGCTATCTCGCCTCTCTCTCCCTCCCTCTCTTTCTCTCTGTCTCTCTGCCGTTCCTTTCATCTCCCTTTCTCCGTACCTCCCTCTCACTCTCTATTTCTCTCTCTTCTTTACTCCCTCCGTTTCTATCTTCACCCATCTATCTTTTTCAGTTCTTCCCTACCTTTATCATTTCTTCTCTTCCCCTCTCTTTCTTCCCCCATTCTTCTCTCTTCTTCAATTCTCAATCTCTCTCTTTCCCTTTCTCTCCAGTTTCCTCTCTCCCATTCCTCGATGCCTCTTGATTTCTCGCTTTCAATTCCTCTTTTCTCTTTCTCTCTCTCTCAATTTCTTCTTTCTCTGTTATATTATTTCTTTCTCTTATTTATTTCTCTGCTTTTCTTGAATATTATCTTTTCTCTTAGGTTTCTTTTCCCTTCTCTCTGTTTCTTCTTTTATCTCTCGCAATCCGGCCCGTCTCCTGACCTTTCGGAATCATTTCTCCCTTCGTACTTCATATTTATCCCTCTTCTTCCCGGTCTTGCGTTATTTCATTTTTCTGTCTCATAATGTTGTTTTCTGTTTTATTAACAAATTTTTCTATCTTTCTTCTATACATTTCTTTGTTCATTTTTTAACTTTATTTTAATCTTTCCTTTTTATTTTTGTTTTGTATAATTCTATTTTTTTGTCTTATTGTATTTCTTTGTGTTATTTATTTTACTTTATTTTTCTTCGTCACATTTCCTAAATATTTATCTAGTCCTTTTCACATTCACAGTTCTTCGCTTTACGTTACAAATGTTTTACATTATTGACATTTTTGCCGCACTAAAACTTTACACTTCTACAAACACCTATTCATAGTGTCGTAAGCGGCATTTCAAGAATGCATCGTGAGACATTTCTTACAGTCTGTCTTAATTTACATGTTTCGCCTCAAAAAAATTTGCATTAAAACGTGGATATCGATCTTAGACCATTTGCGTTCATCCATATTCCGTCATACATTTATTCTCAGAAAATGTTACACAAATTCCTCCGCAAAAGAGCATTTACATTTTAAAATTGTTTAAACTTATGTGGAAATATTTACTGCGTTTACGAATCGTTAAGACAAAAAATCGAACTGTTGAGAAAAATATGAGTTGCAAAGAATGCCAGTAAATTGTAGTAAGTGAAGTTAAATGAAGCCACCAACCTATGACCCAACATTCATGAGCAGGTTGTCACACCTCTTTTCAAGTTTGAGGTTAAGTGAAACCTATTAAGACCGAAGCAACACCAAAGACATCTGCAATATTCAGCAGCTCACAAGTAATTCACACGCCCTCTTCCGGAGACCTCCTTAGAAGGCGTTACGAGTCTCGAGTGGTTTCTCTTTGCCGACTGAGTTTTTGTGACACTTCGAAGACCACCGGTGACAACATTTGTGCACTGAAAGAGAGTAGTCCAAAACAAAGTTATTGCCTACAAATGAATGTTTCCTAGACTTCATTTCTTCATTGTGGTATTCCTATTGGGAATTGGTAGCCACATAAAATATGTTTGATGGAAGTACATGTTTTGGAGGTCCCTAACAGAGAACAACTTGTTTTTCAAAATAATCGGTCTGTTCTGATTTCCAGCTGTAAACAAAACTACTTCGCCATCCACAAACTTCTATTCAGAGTAGATATTCTGCTACCAAACTGTCTGAACTTAGAACCCTATGAATTTAAGAAAATTACTTTTTCTCAGAAGAATAGGACTGTTTAAACAAAACTTCTATAAGCCTGTAGACGGGACTTAGACTATTAAGAATTATTCTATGTACTTGGAAACGTTTTTAAAACCTGTTGATTAATTTAATGAAAAGGTGTCTATTAGTTTTCATATGTGTGTTTAGCTGCTGTAAGATATATATGTTGGAATGTTCTTGTTAGGGAAGTGAAGGTCTCTGAAATACAAGATTTACAGAGTGCAGGGTGCCCTAGCGTCAAAAGTTGCCATATTCCTGGTAAATATGAAAATTAGAGACTTTATGCCAAAGGTCGTTTTCAAGTCTAGTTAGAATTATTCTGTTATAATGTGTGATACCTTTTCAAGCATATTTTTACTTAAAGCGAAGTCTATCTGTGCATTTTTGTAAGAGTAGGTCCGTGTGCGTGTCAATTTGAGCGAGTCCGAGGGTCTATCTCCAAAAGTGTTAATGTGAGTCGTGTAAGTGTACCAGTAAGTATATTTATATAAACATGAATGAGTACGACTTTGTGTGTTTGTGTGAGTGTGTGTGAGCGTGTTGGTGTGTATGTGTGTGTGGCAAAGCGTGTGAGGTCAGGCCAAGAGTTTGGAGGTCGCAAGTTCCCGTCAAGAGACCCACGGGTAATGAATATCAGAAACGCGTTTAAAACTTGGCGGAATTTTAACAAGGGTCCGCGGCCAAGATGCTACGGTCGCCGTGACGCCAACCCTCAGAGGGCCACGATGGTACTTTCGGGGGAAGGAGAGGGAGGTAAGGGGAGGAAAAGTGATGGTGTGAAGAGGGCAAACAGATAGTCCTGGAATAAAAGTAGAAACAACCTCCACCTTTACGATTCCCAAAATTACGCAGCTGGGAAAGAGAACAAAAATTCGGGGATGACGGAGATAATGACTGATAGCTGCATTTATAAACCATTTTGTAGTGAAACGTTGGAAATGGAGTGCTGAGAACAATGTGGTGATGACGATTACAAAATGTTTATAAGTCGATGGCATATCCATACGCCAAAATCCTTATTGCATATTCCTTATTTGCCTTGTTGGGCCATAAACCTGACTTTTAGTCGTGTGATCCCAAATAAATATTCTGCATATGACCTCCTAGAAAAAAGGAACTGCATTGAAAGATGTTTGACAGAGTGCCTCAATACGAGAGCATAACAGGAGAGAAAACCAAGGTTTTATACATAGTGCACTGCTGTGTCACCACTAATGAGGATTTGCCGACTCAAAGTTCACTTCACAATAGCCCGCGAGCGGGAGGAACAACGCGAATGGAAACGTAAAGAATGTTGAAAGATGGACAAGTCAGGTAGGCGTTCACAACAAGACGGAAACGCGAAGCTTGATGGGAACGTGAAGGTTATGGGCTCAAGGGCCACTCTTGTAAGTTTCAGCAAGAAACGCACTGAATGTAAGTGTTCACCTCACGTGATGGAAAAGAATAATTTGGCAAGAAGAATGATACACCTATAGGATGAGCCAATCTCAGTCCAGGAGGAGAGCGATACAACCACCTAAACAATAGTTCTTCTAAAACTTTTAACTAAGGAAATTGAAAAAATCGAGCCAACATTATGGTGAACTTCATTTTACGAATCCAAAATGAATATCTTCGGATTTTTACCATAGAAATAAATATTATAAACAAATATTTTGGTCCAAACGCAGTACAAAGGCGTTCATGAACATTTTATACGTGTAATGAAAGTGACAGAGAATGTATACACAAACTGAGATTTGTCTCGATTTACCATTTTCCCCTCCGGTTTAAAAAGTCTCGAAATTAGATGTTAGTAAATATATTTTAGTAATAATAATAATAGTATTACAAAATTCTACTTTTATTGATTCAAGACAAATGTTTAAGTTTCTAACAGAACGAAGTTGACTCGGACAACTCTCCAAGAATATATTTTACTACACAATTACGAATCTTCACTCTTCTTTGTTGTTCTTTAGGTTGACGAAGCCTGCTTCGGAACATTTCGGTGACAAAATGTAACCTTGAAAAAAATAGCTCTCGGTAAATATCCAACAAAATTATATCGCCCGACAATACTCCTACAAAAGATATTCCATATTTCTTAGGCAGGGAACAACAGAAGGAAATGACACAAACGTCAAACGGATGTGACATTCTCCGACACCCAATATGGGAGTCAGTTTTAGGTGATAAGGTTGGGAGCCTTTAGAGTACCAATTAACAATATCTCAATGCCACAAACCATCTTGAGAATGGTCCAATAGACACGTGTTCAAAAGCCAAACAATAACAACAATAATATCGTAATATAATTGTGAAATTCTTACGTAACAGACCTCACACGTTAAAAACAAGAATATTTCAGCTCAATTTCGAACTTCACTCCTTTAAAAACTGGAATATCTTCACTGGCCGCTGACGTACACTGTTCCTCCACTTCTCCACTTTCGACGACACTTCGGTGTAATGTCACTCTCAACATCTGTTCCCCTCATGTTAAATTCACCTCCTCCGCCTTCACATGAAGGGGAACGAAAATATGTTTGTGTAATGAGGAACGCTAAAGCTGCAGCCCTAGTCATAACACTCGCTTTTACTCCCGATAAACGACTTGACTTTTCAACGACTAATGGCATGTCTTTCCGATATTATGGGCTCATAAAAGTTATTCAGAGCGGGGTATCAGTCCATAAATTTTTCCCACAGAAAGGAGGTCGGTGCTCAAGGGTTCATTGTGCATAAGGCAGAAAATGCCTTTGAAAGCTCTATAGCTGAAGAGCCGCTGGTTTTGCATTGAGCACCAACGAGATTCGCGGATCCATCCCCGGCCTATACGAGAGCTTGTGGCGTTACGAGAGAGCACAGTGGGAGTCTGCTGACGATTGAAGAGCAAAACACATTCAACTGTAAAAATATATAAATGTGGACGTCCGCACATCCATTGCACTCCATTTAATATTATCAGGCTTCAACCGATTGTCATTCTACATTCTATGAATTTTATTAATAATTAAAGCACATTATTATATTATATTTAAGATGATGAGAATTTGAATATTCGATACTTTCAAGAAAATGCAGAGGAGAAATTCCATAAGTATCTAAAAACCTATACGAGGGGTCAAATCTTCAAGGCGTGATGTAGTGCTTTACGACTGATGATTGAAAAGCAAACAAATTCAAGTGCAAGTAGCTTAATGAAAAAACACATGTATTTTCTTTTTTTTTTGTTTCTCGATCTAAAGTTATATGTGGATATTACCATTGAATTGCAAGTACCCTAATAATCTCGATTAAAAATTAATGAAGCTATATTTTCATTGTTAAATTAAACAGTATTTTATAATTTACAGGGAAAATTGTTAGTGAAACACATCGTCTAAGTGTTTCCGTGACCCTAAGTGAGTGCTAGTGACTTTGAAATGTGCAGTAGTTAATTTCTTATTATTGAAGAGCAACCAAAAAATCCCAATCCAAGCGGCAATCCAGAACAAACTTGTAGTGTTTTACATTGTTAGGTCATGTTACATTTTTTAACTTTCTCGCCCTTACGAATGTAAGAAGAGAAAGTATTGTAATCGTGCGTCTGAAAACGGCAAATTGTTGACAGAAAAACTCTTATTGGTGGGCCTTGGTCACGAAGAAGAGGAAATTGCAATTATATTTGGCGTCTTCCTACAATTACAATATTCAAGATAAAGATTTTTCTTCAGTGAAACCAGTTCATTAAAGACAGATCTTTATATAAGGTCATGCACAATTTGTCGAAAATATGAGTGGTTTTCGTGTAATTTTTCGTGAGATGTGGAGAATTTTTAATTTGTTTAAACATCTTTTTCTCAAAACCGCTCTAGATGTTTTCCTTAAATTTTCTCGTCCTATGTATTAATGAATGGTAAAAATATGGTGCCAGTTCCATTTTGGCGAACTCTCAGTATTTTCAAAAATTGCAAAAAGTTAACATTTAAAAACTACAAAATAGAAGATAGAGATGTTTGCCTTAGACAAAGTCTGTTGTAACAAGTAAGAAACTTTCTATCGCACCAAAAGGAATTTCGAAGTTTTTGATTGGTTATCTCTTGCTCGGGTATCTTTTGCTTTTATTAAATATATTTGTCAGTGTTAGAGACTACCACTTGAATACAATTGTCCACATGAACTGTAGACTCGAGAATTGAACTCGTCAATCACAAACATCCGTGACACACGAGAAGTGCTCAAAGTGTACATTTCTCCTAACAGCTATAGGCCTGCAATATTGTGTTAACGCCTATTAATATAGAACTTTTTTCAGAGATATTTGCAGGAATAATCCACTTTTGTCAGTGTATTGTAAATAAGATCATTACTTAATGAATACAGAAAGTGAGTCTTCTGCGAACAATGAAATGTTTTTTGAAAATCTTTAATAAAAATTGAAAATTTTTTTTGATCAATTAAAATTTTAAAATAATGCCAAACTCATTTGTTACTGAGTTGCGTGATTTATAAAGGAAATTCGAGGAAACTTACAAGTATACGTATAGGCTTGGGTTCGGCAGATATATCGACGTATAGGCTTGGGTTCGGCAGATATATCGACTCTATTACTCCAGTGCTTTATTTACTTAGCGATATGAAGTATCTCTTGAAAATATTTGAGTGGAAAATGAAAACACCAATTTGCCGTACGCCTACTGCAACATAATATTTTCCAATCAGTATACAGTTAACGAAAGTGAGTACTCATTTCCATTTTTGAATGCAAACCGTTGTTGTTGTTGTTATTATTATTAGTACTAGTAGTACTATTATTATAAGCCTTTACATCTCGTAGTAGGGCAAAGGCCTCCTGCTTAGAGCAGGGAGGTTTCATGTCACCTGAACGGCACGTCTTAGTTTTTAACATACATAGTTTACCACCATAGTTCGCCAGTACCCATACAACATCGATTAAGCTAACAAGACAATGTTATTGATGTTTTCAACCGCAAACCATATTGGACATTTAATGACGGACTGCGACCTTTATGTAGTCATGAAAAATTAATAACTAATGAAACATTGATGTTCACTTCCCTGTAAATAATTTATTATAATAATGTTTTAATATGATAATAATGATGAAGTTAATTCGATGAGAAATATCGTCGTTAGACAGACAGGGGACAGAGAATTATTTGTTAATTATGAACCACCTTGTATCGTTCGAAATCAATGCCAGCCAGCTGATCTTTATACAACTCAGGCGAACAGTGTCATCACATCAGGCGACTTGGGCAACAAAGAGCATGCCCTTATGCAAGGTCACGCCCTCGTGGCGGCTCACGTTCGTTCATTGCTCGCTGCGGGGGCGATGTGGTAGTGCGGGGAAAGGATGGGAGGGCGGAATGCAGCACGTATGGGGTGGTGTGTGAACGTACAACACTTGGGCTGGAACCTGGGAGTTGAGGAGTGGAGTGGAGTGACGCGGGAGCTGGATTGATTGATTGATTGATTCAGATATCCGGGCACATCATCTGGTATTGAGTAGGAACGCAACTGAATAGTCCCCTTAGAATAGTGTGTAAATTTTTATACCGAGAGGTAGTACTGTTCGTCCCCCACTGGATGTGAGATATGGCTCCAACCTTTGTATTGTCTTGGGGGGGGGGATTCTTCATTCAGATATCTCCTGAAGTGTGGCACCGCCCCATCGTGAAGAAGCTCTAAGCTCCCGGCTGCTCTCCCTATTATTATCACTATTATTTATAGTTTTACATGTGTGTGTGTTTGTGTGTGTAGGGGCAGAGAAGGGGCCAAGAATGATGAAGGGAAGATGTTCGAGGTCCGAGACCCGTTTGGTAGGATACTGCTCCAGTATTCGCCATACAACCACAGAAAATTACCGATCAGTGCAGCCGGCTGCTAGAAGTTTCCTCGAGAAAATGTTTGAATTCCATGTAGCCGTATAGCTAGTGTCGAAAATCCACTGTCGTCGGGACTCGAACCCTCGTACCTTCCACCGGCGTAGGTGGCTCGGATATCAGTTGGTTTCATTTCCGTGCCTCTGACTGGGAGGTTTAAGTCCCGGTTGATTTTCCACTCTATATAGCTAGATCGCATTCAGCCACAGTCTGAAGGAGAATTCTAGCAGCCGGTTTCTCTGATCCGTTGTTTTCCGTGCTTACTCCGATCAACACCCAAGGAACGCAGAAGCAGCATCCTAACAAACGAGCCACGAACCACACGTGATATTCGCTCCCTTTCCCTTGTCCTCTCCTCACCCTTACTTACACACACATACACTTGCACTACACTACCACACATGCAAGGAGATGGGTCAGGAGCTTGGAGCTTATCTCATATGCGGTGGTGCCCTGCTGGTGGGAGATACGTGGTTGGAGAATAACACCGCAATCGGACGGATAGGTCGGCGCTGGATCTCACTATCTAGCGGGGTAAGGTCACCACTACTTCCCGCGATAGAATCTACAGCAATGTTGTCAAGATCGATGTCACAAGCGGGAGTCCGTGGCACAAGTGCCACGACGAAATCGCCCCTCCACGCAGTTCATTACCCCGCCACCAGAGACAACGCCATCCCTTTTGTAAAACGACGAGGTTACTAATAGTTCCCTTCCCGACGCTAGTTGCGCAGAGAAGCTCGTGGCATGCACGATGCTACAACGCGTGCCACTGCCACCAGTAGCAGTGGCACCACTGATCTACAGTAAACTTGCGGGAGTAATGACCTTAGCAGTTTCCGCGCCCGGAATTACTCATTCTATCAGTCAATTAATCAATCAATCAATCAATCTAGGACCTTCGGGACAGGAACGCCACAGAGACAGCGACACCTAAGCTGGCCTGCGGTAGCTGGCTCAGCCAGGGGACGCGGCGAGGACACGGGGAGGAGAGCAGCGGTTGCGATGCCATGCGCTGGAAGGGGCGGGGGAGGGGAAGGGAGGGGTCGTGTTTACGATGCGCATGAACATGCCAGCGCCGTGCAGCCTCGATAGGTTGCTCGTCAGAGCGCGCGCGCGCGCGCGGTCGAGAGGGAGAGGGGGCGGCGTAGACGAGGCTGGAGCGGTAGATAAGCGCTGTCGCCCGAAATATGGGCCTGCCTCACGCGACGCCCTCGGCGCTGCTGACGGCGACAGCGGCAACGACAGCGACGGCGACAGCGACAGGCACAAGAAGACGCGCAGCGCTCTTAGCGGGGGGCATTGGATCGGTTCGAGTGGAAGATTGAGGACTTTTAGAGAACGGAGTCATCAGGTTCCGTGATAATTATGTGTGCTTTAAATTTAAAAAATTAAAGTGTTAGTTTTTAATGTTAATTTCTGAATGAGGGCTTGCACATCCTCTATCTCTGGTTCTCATTTTATTTCGGCATTTTTTCTGACTATCATCTACAGACATGCATATGTGCCCATTTTTTGGGGCTCAATTGGACATGAAGTTCTGTTATTTGCTGTGATTGAAGAAATATTAATGAATCACAATTAATGAAGAAATAAATGAAACGATTTACTGTTAAAAATTAAAATATTAATGTCATTTTTTTTTGGACTTCACTAATCGTTATGAGTTAGTTCATTATTAGAGTGAATATTATTTATTTTTTATGGTTTTCAACTCTTTTATCTCTATATGAGAAATGAAAACTGTATCTCTAGTGCCAGTTTGGGTTCATGAAATACTCTTACATTTCCAAAATTATTTACTCATTTGTAAAATACTCTTCAAATTAATAATTTACTAAACTTCCTTTAAATCAATATGAACAATCGAAATATGTATAAATTAGCTTGATCTTTTGAAAGTTGTATACGAAGTCAAAATTAAAACATTTCGTAGTAGAGAATGTAGTAGTGTAATGATTTATAAAAATAGTTGTTTTTATTTTGAAAAATTAATTCTTAAAATTTCTTTTATTATATATATATATATATATATATATATATATATATATGGGGAAATAAACGAAGTATAGGGTAAGTTATGTAAAACTGCGCGAAAAAACGGCAAATTTTCGACAGAAAAAAATCATTGCCGGGCCGTGATCATGTAAAAGTGGATAAATTCAGTTGCTAGATTAAGAAAAAATCCATTAACACGTGGTATAGTCAGAATCCCTGATTTGTGCGTCTTTCATACCGAAAAACCAATTGAAAGCAAATCGTCCGTCCGTCCGTCCGTCTGTCTGTCTGTTCGGTGTGTGTGAACAACACTAGCGCCTAAACTATAGGTACGATTTCTTCCAAAATTAATATTCCCCGGTTGATCTGGTTTCACTCGAGCCGCCGCGGTTTTGAAAAACTTTCTTCAAAATTTGGGGTACTTTACATGAAATCCCTCGGACATTTTTGCAACTTTCTCAAAAATTACTCCAATTTTTTCTATTAACTTTTGGTAAGGATAGTGTCTAATGTATTCTATGAGATGGCACAAACGCCATTATGCTCTCTCCTTGTTTTTTCAAAAATTACAAAAATGTAATTTTCTTGACTTGTCTTTCACGTCGGTAATATTTACATTAGCGGCAATTTTTTCACATTATTATATTTATGAGTGCATGTGCTTTGAATAATATCCTATAAAGTATCTCTAAAACTCAACCGTTTTCTTTGAAAACCAGCTCAAAATTTTGCATTTTCAGAAATACTCAAACGCCGTTTTCTCATAAATGGCTCCAAAGATCAATTTGGGGCATTTTTTTGTTTTTGCAAAAATTACACAAATGTAATTTTTCTGAATGATCTGTCACATCTTTAATATGCACATTACCTGCAATTTGTAAACACTATTGTATTTGTAAGTTCAAGTGATTTTAATGACTTTAAAGAAAGTATTATGAAAACTCAAAACTTTTCTGTGAAAAAGAGCTTCAATTTTCTCGTTTTTAGTAGCCCTTAAACGCCATATTCTTAAAAAGTCTCCAAATTTTTCAAAGAAAATTGCCATGTAGGTCGAGATTCCACCGTTTTTAATTTTCTAGAATTAATATTACCGTTTCTCCATTAGAAAACCAAAAATTAATAAAATGTCAAAAAATGTACTTTGGGTAAATGGTAGCTGGCACGAGTATAAGGCAATTCCAAACAGTTAGCCCAGACACAACGAAACAGAAAACTAATATGGGAATGTCTGTGCCATTCTGTACCACCACTAGTTTTAATGCCTTTCCCTAAATGTTTTTAAGTCTTTCTTAATTTGAATGGTTTATTACATTTATTGCCATGTTTATCAAAATTTTCTGAAGTATTTATTCGAATTAAATTTGCTGAATAATTTCGTTCATATGTAATTTATTATTACTTAATGGTTAGTGCGTATTGTATTATACTCGTATCTTCATATTGCATATAAACATGGAGCTCACGAATTGTCCTGTTAGAGGTACTCAGTCTTTTCTCTTGAAAACAAAATTTTAGAAGTTAAGTGAATTGTTTCGTTAATGGAGGATACATTAAATACATTCTCATAAGTATGAACGTGTAATTTTTATATTAACACGTTTAGAAAAAGAAAGACGTATACAAGAAGAAGAATTGTAAACCCAACAAGGTAATTCTTGTTGAGTTTAACTACCCTCTATTAAGAGGCCAGTTGCCGTTTACGGTACATTTAATGGCTAAAAAAATTAAAAATAAAATATAGAATTTTATGATTTATAATATAGTGTACATAATAATTTGAAATTGTGCGTTTACTTTTCCTAGAGAGCGTCTAGTTTGAGGGAAAAGAAGATGATGAGGAAACAAAAAATAGCATTGTTCATGTTTCTCCATATTTATAAATAGGTCAGGTTGATTTAACTCATATTTATTAATTTGTATAACAATCAATGTTCTTTTAATTAAAAATATCGCGTGACACAGAGAAATATTTTGTGGCTTTTCTGTATCATCCGTAAGACAGTTGACTCATAAATTTCCGCTCATGAGTGGTACAGCTAATTACTTAACAATTCCTTAATTAATAACCGCCCGCCACACCCAAAGCGCGCGTTGGCGATATGCCCCGAAATAACTAACTGGAAAATCTTAATTAGCTTATTATAAGGTTTAGTTAATTGTGCGAGTGTAGGCGCTGAGCATATTTACGTTTAAGATTAGTCATGGACAATTAGAGGATTAGCTAGCAAAGAGGTTATTTTGGAATGTTAAATTGTAAGTATATTATCACTACATGTTTACGAGCAACATATATAAACAGTTGATTATAAACAGGAGGTAGAAGAATTTTTAAAGATAAATAACGTGAGATTAACTCATATATTTTCTTCCTGTTTCATCTATTATTGCCATTAAAGATATGTATGAACCATCCAAAGTATGTGCAGGCCTTCTTTGAACTGTTTCATTGAATACTGTCGTACATGCAATGCAAACTGAAAAAAAATCTATATTAAAAACTGAACAATACAACTCCTTGTAGATGGCGCCAACTTCGCAAAGAAAAGAACTGCGAATCAAAAGAGGTGAAATCAGAAATTGAATATTGAAGATTCCCCACCGCGCCGTTGAAGTAGCCTAGGGCCCTTTCTCCTTTGTTGCTTTTAATTGGTCCAGTTCACAATAGACTTCTCTGCAGGCAGTTACTTAAAGAATCAAAGATTCGATGCGGACAAGCCGAGCAGACCGAGTGAGCCCGACTCTGCTCACAGAGCCCTCTGCCGGCGAATATTGGCATTTAAGGAGGGGAACGCCGTTTTGTGCCGAGGCGCCCGCGGCTACGGACGCCCCCGCCTTCACCCCTCCCCCTCCCCCTCTGCCCCCACCCTTCAGCCCCCACAGCTTCATCTGACTGTTCTCCCCCACTCCCTCCCTCTTCTCGACTCCCTCTGTAGGCCCCTGGCGCCACTGCTACCAGCATCGCTGCTTTTCATTTAATATTCATTGCATTCTCTTACTCAACAAAAGTCAATTCGTCTTAGTTCTTGTGTATCTTTGTTGTTATCTTTCTCTTAATGAGTTTTCTTCATTCATTTCGCTCCCCACATCTTCCCCCCTCACCCTCCCGATTCCTCTATTCTTCTTATCGTCTATCGCGCCCCCTCCTCCCTTTGTGTTTATCTTTCGCAAACATATTCGGAGCTAGGCGTTCTGAGGTTTCCTTGGCTAAACACTGCAAACGTTCGTCATGGAACGTTTACGGGTTTGTTTGGCGTTCGGCTGAATGCCTCTAGGTCTTGGCGTAGTTCGAAAGTCGTTTCCCAAAGAGCGTTTTAACTCGCTCTTCCTCTTGCCTAGATCCAAAGAACGTTGTAGTTCATGTGACTATGAAGGGAACAGAAAAGTTTGGAAGTGGTGTCAGGTTATAGAAAATGGAGTTTCTGAGCCCATAATATGTTCATTCTGACTCGACATTCAGAAATGCGCACGATAATGTGAACTTTACCATTTGAACAATAACTACGTTAATGCCTTTAACAGCGCCATTTTGATTGTGAAAGGCTTTAGAACATCTTTGGCAAGCAAGGAGTTCCAAGCACCTAACCTGTACCATGTGTGAAACACATGACTGCACAAGAATCTTCTCGAGTTTAAATAGAAAGAAGAGATATCACAAACAACTGTTCATCCATCAGCTCATCAAGAAGCTACAATGTCACCGAATTCATTTCAAGTGTACAAAGTCTTTAATTGTTGCTATTTATATTTTATAAATAGTTAACGCCCCGATACTGCAACGTTTCGGTGACATAACTTGGGTTATCATCATCAGCATCAAATCATGTAAAGTACATTAACACACAAGAAATGGATAAACTTTTTTCAATATACATAAAATCATCAAATAAAATAGTGAAGTATAAAATAGTTACATTCATTATAAAAGATACAAGACTACATAATTACATATTTTCTTTGGAAACCCATCAATCGATATTTAAAGAAAAAATTGTTATGGTTTATATACATATTGCAGTCTACAACAAGGAATTGTTTTAATATCGCTTATTGAAAATTGAAATAACACAGAATAAAGAGTTCAAATATATTAAATTCTACAAATATCATCTTGAAAGCGTACACGGAACAAGAAAATTTGTCCCACCAGATATAATGAAGAGAATAATTTTCCCGTTTATAAAGATAAACGATTGTTGTAAGAAAAATACTTGACTACTAAAAGATATAGAACATACGATGGCAAGAAGAATGTCACCGAATTCTTGGCAATTTATATTTTGACCAGTTCATAAAGACTTGGATGACCCAGCATTATCAATACTTTAAACTAATAAAATATATTGCAAATAATAAGCATGTTCTTAAGGAGTGAAAGAGATTTCATATCTTTCCAAACTCGGAAGATTAATTGCGAGCTTATTGCTTACAAAAGAGATTGTAACAAACGCAATTGTGACAATCTTTTACCTTCTCTCTATGAGAATTAGCACTACATGTTCATTAGTAAGAAGTGATCATTTTCGTTCTTCATTCACGGTCTAGTACTGCGTAACTTTTATTCTGAGGCCCTGTAGAACTGAACTATTGTAATGCAAGTTTTACATTTATTCCTAAAATTTCTGTCTTGTAGCATCGACAATGTATTTATCCGAAGATTTATGAACACTGGTAAACTCTACATCCAAAAGTCCGCTAAACTATTTTAATGGAGATTGTTGATATGGACGCGCGCTTATTTCGTCATTTAGAAGGAGCTAAAGCACATGTTTATTGACATCAAGAACAAAAATTACCGATGTTACCTTCACATTTTGATCATCATGGAACATTTTAACTTTTTGTTAAAAAATAATGTAATGAGTACAGTTTTTTTAATTACCTAATAATTGATACCATTCTCTTTCGGAGTTAGAGGAAAGAGTACTTTCAATTGTATTATATTGAGTGGATCCCTCCCAACTGCAGTTTTCGTGATCTCTCTCAACCCTCGGAAAAGGCGAAGGCTTAGTTCGTGACACTCCATCTGGAGGTCAATGACGCTGGGAGGCCAATGGGAACATTGCCCCGCCCGAATTTACTGCCTCAGACGTCGCCCCTCCCCGCCTCAAGGACGTTCCAGCCACTTGCCATCTCTCTCACACTCGTTGTCTGTTCCCAGCGGCTTACATGCGCATCCTTCCCACTACGACTGCGGGATCCTGCTTCGCAAGGACTACTAATAGCATCTCCTCCATCCCCACCCCGCGCAGACCCGGCCTCGCTGATTATTACCCCTTTTATCACCATCCCTCCAACGTAAACCTCCCCGCTATTATCCCCGCCTCTCCAACATCATTCCTACCCACCATCGTCATCCCTGTTATCGTCATCCCCGCGATCGTCATTCTCGTCATCGCCATCACCATCCCCGCCATCGCCAGATCATCTTTCGCCAGATCTCGCCAACCAGCGAAGGAGATCACACCCACCCCGCGATGAAGCATGTGCCACACTTACGGGACTAATGACCTTGGAAGTTGACGCATCCGAAATTATTAATTCATTAATCAGTCAAACCATCCCCTCCGCCTTTGCCGGCTTTGACGCCTCCTTGCCAAATTCCATTGCGATGTATTTTCTTCTGTGTTTGAACATCTTCGATCCTCGCCACTCGCATTTTCTCCGCCTTTTGAAACCTCCATGAGACTGGTACAAATACTCTCGTTTTCTTCGTTTTCCTCTTCATGTTTTACCAGTGTTTCTCCTAAGTATCTCAGCTCGTACTTTCCCTGTGTTTTGTGGGTTGATATGCTTCTCTTATCTTCACATCTCCAGATTACCAACTCTTCTGAATTTGTTTTCTTCTGATCACCGTCCCTTCTTCGTTGGCCAAACTTGCTATCTTGCTATCACCATACTCTTCACAATTTTTCAAATTCCATTCTCTCTGAATTCCTGCCTCGCAAGATTTCAATGCTGTGAATTGTCTGTGGGTCTTTGCCTCCTCGCGCTATCGCTTGCTTTTAACCACCCGGAATGGTATCTGTGGTGCCATTATCAGTTCCTTTACCATAAGGTTGACACATTCCTTTCCAGCATACTTCAGGCCCATCTTTGCCAACTCCAAGTTAGTTTGCGATCCTGCCTAAGCTCCCATTTTCCTGCCATATCATCCACCCACTTCGTCTACTGTAAGCCCGCCACCTTGTCCCCAGCGATTACGGCTATGGGCCTCGTGGCTTCTGCCGCCGCTCCAGCCGCGCTCACTATTCCCGCACCCCTGCGCCCTGTCGACGCGGCCGCCTCCCCCATCTACTTCGCCCCCACCGTCCCGCCGCCCCCGCCACCCTCGCCGCTCATGCCGCCCCCCGCCGTCCCGTCGCCCACGCCATCCACGCCCACGCCGGCCCGTCGCTCCCGCCGCCCCCACCGGCTTCCACCGGCCCCCACCGGCCCCCACCGGCCCCCACCGGCCCCCACCGGCCCCCACCGGCCCCCACCGGCCCCCACCGGCCCCCACCGGCCCCCACCGGCCCCCACCGGCCCCCACCGGCCCCCACCGGCCCCCACCGGCCCCCACCGGCCCACGCCGCTCCAGCCACTCCAGCAGCCCACGCCGCCCAACCCACCCCACCGACATCAACGCCCACCCGGATCTTTCTGCCCCCTCGCTAACCCTTTGATCCCGTCGACTCAGGCCACCCCACGTCCCCGCCGACCTCATCCCCGCCTCTCCTCCCATTACCTCCCTCCACACCACCACTTTCGTGGCCCCGCCCCCTTTCACCATCCTCGTTACCTCTTCCTCTCACCTCGCCCGCGATGCCCGCCTCCTCAACGATTACGGCGCTGGAACTCGCCACTTCTTCCCCATCACCCCCCTTCCCCCCGCCGCCGGCACCCGCCCTCGCCGCCGCCACCGGCGCCACCGCCTCCTGCGAAATGGCGCGGGCGGCGTCGCGAGCGATAATCGCGCGTTTGAAGGGCGGATACGACCGCTGTATTTCACGGCGCTGCCGCCAGAGGTCGTTCGCGGTCGCTGCAGAGGCGCAGCACGGCGTGTATGGAGAGTGGGGGTGGGGGAGGATGGCGACGCTACAAGGAAAAGCCATTGAGGGCTCTGCGGATGAGAATATGTGGCGCACGCGCTAGCGGCTGTGGGAGGATGCGTTGGTGGTTTGGAGAAGTGTTTGTGGATGATTTAAAGCGTGTTTGATAGGTACAGCGCCGCAGATTCACTCAAGAAGCCGTATGGCTTGTTGGGCGCGCTCCAATACCGGAGAGGTAACACGACCACGTCGTTTCGCGGACTGGGAGATTTTAGGTTGAAACTTCAATGGTGGAGGGTTGAATGTGTATTACTTTAGTTTTTTCGGTACACGTTTCCTACGAACAATTTCTGAGGAATGTCAAAGAAGAATCTAAAACAACACGCCACTGGCCAAAAGTTATTCTTCCTTCCTCATTTTTGTCTCGATTTCTCTTTAGGAACACGTGTATGTTACATTCACTCTTGCACGTTCAAAACATTCAACATATAGGTAAAAATTTCGTTTCGTAAACATCTTGATACCGAGGGTCATGAAAAGGAAAATCACGAATTTATTGGTGTTAATGCGTCCGTTACTTAACTGCTGCAACTGTCAGTAACATTGTAGTCATCTGCAGTGCGTTGTGTTTTAATGGTAGGCATGTAGCCGACAAAACATTTTCGGAAATTTTCAAAAGACATTTTCTCAAATCCTATAAATCAGTTTATCAGTGTATTATCAGTGAGTCACACGTATCGGACATTAATCCTGCTATAATCTTCGGGCCTATGTGACTCGAAAATAAATATATTTTATAATATAAATATAGTTATCCTTCTGATACTTCGTAACTTTATTATGAATCTAAGAATCTATACATTAATGTTAGAATTTTAGTCTATTTGTTGCAGTTTTACAGGTAGTAGTAAGGTAGTAAGAAGTAAGAAAATAGCAAAGTATAGTTTTACTTAAAAATTATCACGCAAGGTCCGATAATTGGAAGCAGGAAAATAAGCAATTGAAATGTTCAAAGTATTTCCTTTTTCACAGTGTTCTTTGTTGTTAACAATTTTTCCAAAATGGAAAAAAACGTAAAATTATGCGGCGTTTCATCGAGACAGAACTGCCACACAAAAACCATACAGAATGTCAGATTTCAGTAATATCGAAGGAGTTGCTCCATGTCAACTTTGCAAGTGCATTAATTTGCAATAGGAAAATAAATCATCCACCATTTATTATGCGTTACAATTTGTATATGTTCAGTTCGTTATTCACTTTATTTTGCCTTGTAAATTGCAATAAATCCTGAATGGATTTCAAAAAAGTTTATACAAATATTTTAAAAGTACATTACTAAATAATAACCTGCTACATTGGTGGAAATATGAAGCTTTCAACGATTCCTTCAGAATTTACTGGCCATATATGATAGTTCTAAATATTGCCATATAAATAATGAAAATTAAATATATAGTTTAGGTTGTATTTGAAGTGAAACAAATTTGCAAGTCACCAGAAATTTACTTTTGATTATATTATTACAAAGCATTTAAGTAAATAACTGAAGATAATATAATCATTAAATCTTATTGTATAATAACATTACACTTTTTAAGTAGGTAGGTTCATCAATTTCTTTTTTTAACCTTCGCTACTGTACAAAACTACTTAACACTTCTCAAATACACCCGGCAGAACAGACATATACTAAATTCGAAGAGTGCAGCATGTTTGAAATGTTTACAGAAATATTTATTTTTTGATTGTGTTTCGTTCGTCATTTGTATGTATTAAATGTGTTAATGTTTATGCGGACACTATTTAATAGACGCGGATACTTAACCGCTAAAGTGCTTAGTCTTTTCGGGAATAGGCTGGTTCAACATTAGATGTTCTTTGAATAAGCAGTCGGCCGACTCTGGACTCGCTCACTCAGAATCCGGCAATACAAATATTTCGAAATTTGTGGGTTATTTTTGAAAAGATTTCTTACACAGTGTAAGATTGGTTTGACTAATCATAGTATTTGAAAAAAACTACACGAGAAATAGACATTTTTTTCTGCCAGAAATAAATGAAAAACACTGTGTTACTAATCATTGCATCTACTAAAGCTTTACATCAATAGAATATATTATTTCTGGCGCTGGTGTACACTAGCACAAAACAACATTTTTACAAATATTTACTTTTATACTACATGTCATTTTATTCAGTATTGCTGTTTTGCGCAAGTCTGGTAAGATAAAAGTCATAACTGCTTTCATTTGGATTCGTAAAATCTTTTGGATGTGGTCCGCCGTCGACTAATCAACACGGATACTTCTAAAAGAACCACCTGTAATCCTGTTTTCACCACCCACGTATTCAATCGTGCTTCAGCGGTCGGCTCCAAATTAGGTTCTCTCGGGAGATGTGCGTTGAATAAACAGCCCACGGAGTCTATGCACGCCCACCTAGCATTCGGCTCGAGCGCCCGGACATGGGAGCGCATTAATGTCAATGCTGATTCGCCCAACGCCAGTGGCTGCCATGGAGCGAATCGGGGAAGCGACGTGAACGCGACGGTTAAACGTGATGGCGAAGTGATGCCGAATGGATGCGCTTGCACAAATTTTGTCTGCCTGGTGAATATTCTAATGTGATTGATGGGCACGTCAGCTGCTATGGTCATTAGGCCCGTTAATGTAGAGTATGTTGTTTTTCGTGGGAGATGGCGGTGTTCCTTTCCCATGGAATGGTGAGACCCGGCGCCGACTCGTCGGTTGGCAGGGATTTCGTCTTCAGGTATCTCCTGAGAGGAGCATCTTCCCAGCCAGGACAAGCTCTATTCTCTTCCTGGCCTCCTGACATGTGTAGTAGCGTAGGACATATAAGAGTGTAAGAAAAAGGAGTAAAAGAGAAGATAGCGTGTGCTCCACAGTCTGTTTATTAGGGTACTGCTCCGTCATTCGCCTGATATCCATCACCAGCAAACATGTAATGCTACCTGTAAGAGAAGTATCCTGCTAGAATTCTCCTTCGGGAAGCGGCTGAATTCGACCTAGTAACTGTCAATAAAGACGTCAAATTGAGACTCGAATCCTAGCACCTTCCGGCCAGACTCGCTGCAGAGGTAGCGGCAATGACCTAAAGTTAGCCTAATGCTTTCTAATGTATGCTTTTGGATCCTTGCTTGTGATGCGTAATCAGGTGATTTCCTTGCAGTTTGTTGTTGAGCCTGAAGCTCGCTGTTGATGACCATTAATCCGCCGACATTTTCTCCATTTTCCACCGGCATTTTCTCAGCTTTCGTGATATTATTTACTGTTCGAAAATTAAAGTAAGTCACAAATCAATACAGGAACCAAATACATGCTAACAAAGCGACAGGGAGTCTCTTAAACAACGTTGAAGCACTCGGAATTTGAACACTGATTTTAAAAAACGAATAATTCCACCTAATAGGGTGAGGGTGACGCCTCGGTGCTGCCAACATTTCTAGCTGGGTATCCTGATTTCATTCAGAGTTGGAATGCTCAAGTAAGAAACGCCATTACACAAAGGTTGAAAAGTTGAAGTTAACCTCGAAGAGACGCCACACCGACAGACGAGAACGCCAGTGACTTAATTGATTTTAATAAACGGTTCAGCTATAAAACCAATGATATATGAAACGATGTTGCAACACAAGAATATTATGCTTTGCCTTTATGGATTGTAAGTAGCAGTTCGTTTTACTTTTTCAAGCAGTTAAAATTAATAAGTCTACGATTAATAACAATATCGATTATGCGAGACTGCGGTGAAAGTAGATTTAAATAATCTAGTAGTTTCGCGTTATTTGGGTTTGCATTCACACAAGAGAACAGATAATACATATGACCAAAAGACCAAACAAATCAGTTGCTGGAGTATATAAAGATCATCAGTAAGATATCCAAATTCGTAAATGACTCCATTTCGATCAGCAATATTCAGTTGCTTTTACGATTTTTTTAGAACGCTTAGACATACACATTCTTTCGAAAAAATTTAAAAAATGAGAATAAAAATCTCCATCCAATAAAATAAATTCTCCCCCACTCTGCCTCTCTCGTCATTTGACTCTCTCCCTCCCTCACTTCCTCCCTCTATATTCTTCTTTCTCCCACCTTCTCGACAGACGCCAGACAGACAGACGGATTGACAGATGTTTTGCCGCCAATAGATTTTTCGGCATCAAAGACCCACAAAACCAGCCAGTTACTTCCAATTTACTGCATCCACTTTTTCGTTACCAAGGGCGTTGTCATTGCCGTTACCGGCAATTGGAATGTTTCCGCCGAAAATTCGCCGTTTTCCGGCGCATGATTACATAGCTTTCTCTTCCTTCAAAGTACTTTCATAAGGGCAGGAAATAAAAAGTCTTTGATATCGCACAAAGTGCTGTGCGTTGTGGACACGCGTCCCTGTCCAGATCGCCTCCTCATTAAGGCAGCGTTATTTTCCTGAGATGAAGTTGCTATTGTGTCCAACTAAAAGAAGTTCGTTGAGTTTAATAATGTGTATGTAGAACTTGGAAATATCTTGAGTTTTTCATTCTCGTTTATTAAGCTTATACTAATGTTTCCAAGACATACATGAAATATATCCGCAACAGAGTTAGGGTAACAGTGCTTCAGAGCATTTAATTTGTAATGACTAGTGTGTTTTGAGAGTAGAAATAAAAATTAGAAAAGAAAGAGTAATAATAATTATAATAATAATAATAATAATAGTAATAATAATGAATATATATGAACGAATGGATAACTGTAAGTTTCTATTACCTTCCGTAGTACTGCTTTGTAACATTATATTATGAAACAATGGCGTAATGACGGTTATTGATGTTGAAGTGCGAAGTGATAATACGATATCAACGGGTAATCCGTAAAATATTTAATGGAACGATTACCAATGATTTATGTTTTCGTAACTTTAAACTTCTCCGTGGTTGGTATAACACATGTACTATAACGTAGCCGTATCATGATGACTTATTACTGAACGAACTGCAGCCATCTAAAAAGTGAGTTACAAAATGTGAGGAGGATCAAATTGTGCAAACTCGGAAAATATTGTCCTCTGTACAGTGAAAACTCTTGCTAAAGAATTTTTTTATAACGAAAACCTCATGTAATGTAGATATTACTTACGTTGGGTTGATTTACTTTATAACCTATTCATAGATATCAACATTCTGTACAACGAAAATTCTGTACTCGAAGGACATATACAGGCTTCATTGAGTTTCGTTGTAAAGAATTAACACTATTTTACTCTTCTCTAATTTCTAGCCAGAATCTAAAACATTTTCTGTAATGTAGACATCAGTTAAGGTTGGTAGATTTATTTTACATCCTATTCATAGATATCAATTCTCTGTACAACGAAAACTCTGTTTAACTAAAGAAAATAATCGCTCCTCCACTTTCTTCATAAGGAGTTTACACTATATTTTAGTTTTCAATAATTTCTAGTACGTAACGAAAAACTCCCTGTAATGTAGACATTACAAAGATAGTAGGTAGATTCACTTTATAACCTGTTCATGTGCATCGGAAACTCCGTACAACGAAAGAAAATACTTCCTCTCTGGAGTTTTGTTGTAAAGAGTTAACACTGTATTTCACCCTTCATTAATTTCTTGCGAGCACCGCTGGACTAGCGTGTTAATTGCCGAATTTCGAGGGCATCGAGGATCACTAGACCCCTACATGAGAACAGCCACCGGGCACACACGCGGCGCGTGGGATGTTGGTCGCAACCTCCCCGTATGGCAGACATCCTAATTTATGCCTCCCCGCCTCCTTCCACCCCTCCCCCACCCCACCATCGGCCGCGACACGCGCCCGCGCGGGCGGAAACGAAATTTCGGAAAGTGGATACTTGTTCGGAACTTTCCATTTCCATCCGTAGCCCTAACCCCAGACCGGCGCGGCGCGGCGCCCTGCTCGGTTTTGCTAACGAATTTTCCCTCATTTATTTTCCCCAACTCATTAAAATCCCCTCTGGTTCCCCTCCGCCCGCCCCCCTCCCCGCCACTTCTCTCGTTCTTATCGTTCTCTTTTTGATCCTGTTTTCCCTCCCGCCGCCGCTGCCGCCTCCGCTCGCTATTGTTCCATTATTTATCTTTTGAAACGTTAGTCGACAAACCGTTCCTCTGTTTTCATTCTCTTGTCTGCGTGCACGCATGCATGCGCTCGGCTCTACTGCGCGGGAGGGGAGGTGGAGGGGAGGGAGGGGAGGAGGGAGGAGAGCGACCGCGTGTGTCTGCGCGTCCTTTTCTAAACCCCGAAAACCGAGCCACCCACCCGCACGCCGACACCGCCCTGTGGGTGGGGATGCGTGTCTGGAGGAGACGAAGCCATTCAATTGGTCCGCTAAACCTTATCTCACCCTTTGATTGATTTTTGATCCCAGGCGCAATTGTGTGAAGCCTTTTCTGATTCCAATTGGAGAAATCACAAGAGGGTTTGAAATCTGTTGTGAATCTATAATTTAGAAGGTGGCTTTAACAGATGAAAGCCACAATCTGGTTATTTTTTAAGATTATCAACTTAATTTACTTGTAATATAACATAATGCAAAGATTGTAAGTTATAAACCGAGACAAACAGGTAAATGTTTATATTTATTTATGTTAAATACATTTTTAAATTAAAGTTGCCACTTGGTATGAAACTATAAATGCCCAAAATCAACCCCAATCAAATTAACAAATTATAATTTGCAAACATTTTAATAACTTGTATATTTTTAACATACGTTTAAATACGTTATATTATTCCTTGCTGTTTCTGGCATTTGTTGGTGCTACTTGGTGCACTACGTACTACTACTACTAGTAGGTACTGCATGATGTTCAACATCTCTACCAATATTAAATCACCTGGATTATCCTTACTTTTTCGTTTCGACTTCCAGCCTTTGTGATATTCATAAAATTTCTCCTTTTGACTACAAAATATTTCTATAGAAGAAATTTTATAATTTTATAATTAAAATTTATAAAGAAGCAACTAAGCATCTGCTTCAAATATTCTTTTTAAGATTGACTTTTTAATGGAATTTAGGTGTTTACTAAGAAAACCATCATATTCCATTTGCAAAAGTTTTAGAAGAAAAAATCCACATCCGTTTCATATGAATGTAATAAGGTCTCGTGATATTTTTGGAGTGAATAAGTAAGAATAAAATTAATATCTTTTAGAGAAGCTATTAAGGAATCCCATGCCTTAACCAAAAATCATAAAAGGGTATTGTAACAAAAAATGTAAAGAGTTGGATTTGAAACCAAATGTGTGAATAGAATTACAACTCTCTTATCATTATTTTCTTTAGCAATTGAGCAACTTCGGTGGCTCACGGTGTTAACAGATGTCAGTGCAGTGCGTCTGACCGGAATATCCTAGAGTTTGAGTGGTGAATCTGACGGCGGCGCCAATTCTTGCAAACGGCTGCTCTGATCTATAGTTTTCTTTGCACTAGGTGAATGCCGGAGCAGCATCCTAACAAACGGCCCATTGACTGCACGATATTTCCGTCCTCTTCTTTGTCCTATTCTCACCCCTTACATACACTTACACATGCACTGCACTACCCCACATGCCGGGAAACCAGTCAGGAACTGAGAGCTTGTCCCGGCTGGGGCGATACTCGGCTGGTGAGAGAAACCTGGATGGGAAAAACCTGCAAACCGAAGGGCAGGTCGGCGCCAGATCTCACCATCCAACCTTAAATGGTCACCGCTACCTAAGGAAATAACAACATGCAGTACACTTACGGGACAAATGACCTTAGCAGTTGACTCACCCAGAATCACTAATCAACCAATGTAGCAATGGAGCATAGCATTTCTGGGAATTATGGCAACCCTCCTTCGTGGGCGCAACCACTGTGCCTAGCCGCCACCCCCGCCGCCACAGGAGCCGGCAGCAGCTGTTACTGTCAGGCCCATCCCCCTCAGCGACCACCGCCATTTGAAAGTCGATTGTGGGGGGCCTCCGAGAGGCGAGGCGGCGGCCGGGCGGGCGGCCGTGCGGGCAGCGGGCGTGGGCGCGGGCGCGGGCGGTTCGGCGCGCTGGCGGGGACCCCGCCGCGCCGGCGTCGGCGAGGCGCGTGCCGGACATGGCGGGGACCGGGGCACGTGAAGGGGAGAGTGTGGTGTTGCACAGGAGGAAAAGTGGGAGTGCGATGAGGGGTGAGGGTGGGAGGGGACGGGAAAGAACCCGTGTGAAGAGATGGGCGCTTTGGAAACTGGAGGGGAAAGGAGGGGAGTGGAAGGGATGAGGAGACAAGAGGACAGAGTACAAGGTGAGGGTAAAGGGAGAGGGAGGATGGAAAAGGGGGAACGAGAGGCATTCGGATGGAAGGGGAAGAGAGAATACTACCTGTTAGCCCGTTGGAAGAACACGTGCATCACGAAATTTCTTCTTTTTTATTTTATCTCTAAAAGTTATTTATTATGGTCATATGAACACTTTAATAAATAGCGTTCATCGCATGGAGCACTCAATTAAGATCATGATGATGAGAAAGATGATGTTATACCTATTAATATATCGTGCAAATGGATTGTAGCGCACGGAGGAGACATCCTTAAATTCTTTCCTTCCAAGTGATCACAGTGGAGATTTCCAATTACCTTCCATTGTATACTCGTTGGTAGCGGTAATCATGAGAGATGAGTGGTGAAGACAGATGAACGTAATGGATGAAAATAATTACAAATTTAAAGGATTAGCATAATTTTTTCATGTATGTACAATTTATCTGAGAAACCCGTCTTTAGTATTATTTGACTGTTGGATGATCTGAAACGGTTATATTATTTTTTTGTTCTTTCTCTCTCCTTTGTCTTTTTTCACACTTCAACAATGAATTTTCTTATAATATTTATTAATGTTTCAGAGGTAGAGATTTTCCGTTTCATGCACAGTCTACCCATCTCGAAATTCTTTAAACATTTCTTAAAGATCCTTTCTCTACGTATTTCAGTGCAGTTACTTTTAGAGTTTTTGCAGAGAGAGAAACGAAGACTAAAATATGCTGAAAATTCTAAAGAAGACTTGGTGACTATTTTGCTCTGTTAAAAATACTCTCCAAACCTTATTTTTGATGCTAAGAATACTCTTGTACCTCTTGTAAGTTGCGGCTTTGTGTCTCTTCATTCTTTGAATGAATCTGAATCTTTTTCTGCCATTCTTGTTATTTCCAGAATTCACATTTTTAGAAACATATTCCAGTGATTTTACTCTTAGCACGAAATTCTTCTTTTCTTATCATTTTACTTGTGTCCTCTGAGAATGTCGGTTCTCGAATTGTCACAGCAAATGCATGCTTATAAATGTCATGTATTTATGATTTATTTCAGACATCACTTTTAATACTATTTTTGGGTGAGAATGCTAGAGATCTTTAGAGTGAATTAGTGATATACAAATGACCATATTTAATCTGAAATTAACTTTGAAACCTTGTAAAATTAAAAATATGAGGGTCGTGATAATATTAACATTTGTTGATTTTAGAAAAATTTCTGTCAAGTGTGTGACTTGCTCAGAGAATGTTGTACCGTAACAATAACATAATCGTTTAATAACGGTTCAGAAAGGGGGACTTGGCTCAGTGTGTGAGAGTTGTCAATCAGAACGAAACAAATGTGGAACGATGGAGAGAACATGGGTGATAATATGAGGATTGACTGGCAGTGTTGAGGACTGTTGCAAGTCCAGGTGTGTCAATCATCTCGTGTTAGGTATGTGTGTGCTGCATTCAGCACCGCTTCTCAGTATCTGGCCTAGAGAGGAGCCTCATGGCATCAAATGACGTTTCTGCTATGCTTCTGTGCGGGATATCATAGGTTCGAGTTCCAACGGTGGCAGGATTTTCGACTTACTTACATGTACTTATAAACATTTCGTGTTTTATATTTTCAAGTATTTTTTCTTTTATTTTAAAATTGTACTTACGTATTTTAGTAAATTAATTGTTAAGCGCCTTCTTATGAGATAATTTTTGTGAATTTAAAATTTCTTGAATACGTCTTTTCTTTCTTATTGGTATATTGGTCCATAGATGTGGAGAGAACACACACGTAGTGGTGGTGTTTCGCTTATAACAGATTTGTCGGCTTGTGTTCCGACAAATATTTTGACACTTTTTTAATTTGACCTTTTAAAAAAGCTTGCGTTTTGATTCTTGTCACTTGCAAACTCTTCGCACCATAATATGGAATTCTCATGAATAACCTCACTGCAACGAGGATGTACTCAAGACACTTTGACCGAGTTAAAAGCAACTCAGCTGCGTAAATGGTCAATGAAATGTTTACTTATCAAATCAAACTGTTACATAGGCGTAAATTTCAATATTAAGTCTCCATATTGAGCCAGTTCATCTCGATTGATTCTTCATCCAAGTGTAAAGTGAGTTGTTATACGATTTGTTTTTCATACGTTAATCATAATTGAAAATTGAATTCTGCAAAACTTGGTATTATATATTTAGATAAACTCTAGTGTGCATTGGTACTCTGTCTCTCTCAGCCTACGTTACACATTAAATAATAAATATGAATTTTTTATTCCCCTCTAGTAAATGAAGTAAATATGTAGAAACTTTCTGTTGGATATGTGGCAGCAGTTTGTAGTTCAGAGTATTTGTTGGATGTTTATTTGAAATCAACACGCAAATATTTTAGTCTTTGACTTTAATGTCGGTCTAATACGATTCTTCTTAGTCATTTGTGTGATCAAGTATTCTAATGGGGTTATAGAACTACTGATACTGAGGAAGGAAACAAAATAGAAGTTGTGAAGTTATTTTTCCGCAGTTGTTTTCTGATTTTCCCATCATTATGATTTTCTCCAGTTCTTCCTTTTTTTTGAGAATTTGAATTTAAATTTGAAGTAAAACACGTTGATCCTTGTGTTTTTATTTTCGTGTTTATTTTACATATCAAGTATTAAATTATCAAGTATATAATAGATGATATAGTCTCTAAAAGACTTATGCATTAGAAATTCATTCATTAGAATTTGATGTACTGATATCCTATGTGATATATTTTTTTTATTTCATAAAATTATTCATTTCAACTGGCTTATCAAATCTCCTCAACCACAAACGTCTCTTTCCAGAAACTGAGAGAACTGCCACCCAAATTCAACAAGCCCATTCATCTCCGAACGTACGCAAAACTGAAGGAGCGCTGAGCTCCCAGTTGGCATCACTGCCGCGGGAATTCGCGGGATCTCGCTAAACGAGCGCGGGTTTGCGGTAAAAGCTCTGAGCCGCACAAGTTTACAGATATAATCTACAGAGCCAGGAGCTCCCGAGAGCTGCCCGCCCACACCACCAGGCAAAAAGCATCGCCACGGCCAACGAAGGACCTCGCAGGGGGATTATGTTAATAAGTCCATTATGTATGCTAATTTCCCACAACGCCGGAGTTCCGCAGGGGTCTTTGTCTTTCGATATCGGGTAGCGGATGTGAGGCGCTTTGTCGACGTAGCGCGGCCTTGTAGTTACTTTTCAATATTTCACATCAAAGTAATTAGACAACTCGCTGCGTAGTGGTTGCGGCGAGGAAGCCGACAAAGGAGGGTCGTCGAGGCTGGAGCGGAGTTCACGGCGTGGTGTGTGTGGGCGTTGGAGGAGAGGGGTTGAGGGAGCTGTGCGGATGTGGGATTGCTAGCGTGGAAGAGGATCTACAAGTGGAGGTGGTGACTCGGGGCGCCCCGCAGTAGATGCGTGGAGATGGACATACATGCGCTCGGGGTCGAAAATGGCAGGTGGTTACGGGGAGAACTGAATCTCAGAATGTGGTGAAAGCTGAGGGAGGTAATAATGATTACAGGGATGATTGTGAAGTGTAAGTGTCACAGTTGGTAAACGTGCGAGAATAATAAAATGCAATGATGTGGCAAAGATCGGATTCAAATTACCGAGAAAGTATAAAATGTCGGAGAAGGTAAAAGATGTAGTAGCTGAAAGATAACGGAGAAGTTATACAATGTCGGAGTGGTTATACGATGTCGGAGCAGGTGTAAGATGTCGGAGTAGGTGTAAGACGTCGGAGTAGATGTAAGTTGTCGGAGAAACAGTAGGAATGTGGAGTAGGAATATGAGATCGGAATAGGATTATGATGTCGGAGAAGATGTGTTTGATCGGAATTGTTGTAAGATGTCGGAAAAGGGTCAGGTAGGTGTAAGAGGGCGGGTAGGTGTAAGACGTCTGAGTGGATGTAAATCGGAGTAGGTATAAAATATATGATAGGTGTGAGATGCCGGTGTAAGTGTAAGATGGCGGAGGGGGTGCAAAATGTCGGAGGCAAGGAAATATGTCGGAGACTGCACAAGGTGGCGAAGACGGACATGATCTCGGAGGCAACGAAAGATTGCGGGGAAAATAAAAAAAATATCAGATGTTACCAAAGATATCGAAGGCGACAGAAGATCTAGAAGATAACTAACAAGGAAGGAAAGAAGGCCGAGCAGCGGAAACGAAAACGTAAATGTGAGACGCGATCTCGTGGCAGAGATAGCAGAGGAAGCGGCGACGGGAGAAGCGACTGCAGGGTGACGGCGACGGCGGCGATGTGTTTGGTGTGGGAAGTTGGTCTCTGATCTGAAAGCGAGGTCACTACCAAAAGGAACCCTTAAACAGATACAGCGTCAAAGTGAATCTGGATCAGAAGGGCCGAAGCTGAATTGCGGGATAGGATCTATAGCGAGCAAGGTAAAACGGAATTGAAGCGGGAACAGAAGTGCATCCAGCGAAGGGCGGTCCACACATACGCGCGAGCGCGCGTGCACGCGGGCACAAACACACACAAGTGGGCACGCATGCAAATACGCATCGTTGGTGCGACTGGGTAGGCATCATAGAGTTTACAGTGGATTTCGAAAAGGATCTCATTGATGAAGATCTGGAGAACAGTTATTTTTGGTTTTTAATTCTAGGACTCTCCAATATTTGGCATGCATGTTATTTTTTTTAAAAAAGTAGGGGAATTTTCTATCATTCTTGTACCTTCATAACTTCTGACCAATATTAGCTCCCTACTGATGTTTTGGTTCTACTTTGGCAAATCCGATTAATATGCGGCTGATTTGTAATACGGACTATTGTATGACTTCTAACAGGTAACGAAATTATTGTCGAAGATACCGAATTTGCAATATTTTGGAGGATGGTGTCGACTTGCCAGCTTTAATATTCAGTCAGCGTTATTTCTTGTAATTTCCATCATTTTGATATAATCATAGAATATAAAAGTTTGGTGTCTGTTAAATAGTAGAACAAAATAGATGTTATTTTCACATTTTCTCTTAATTGTATTCCAATTAAATAGAAGTGTCATTTTTGGCATAATTTTCGTGCAAGTTTTCTTAGATTTCAAATTATTAGTGAGTTAATATAGTATTAAATGCAATCACTTATAAATAATCTAAGAGAACGTTTGAGAACAATGGATTCTAAAATTTAAAAAAACACACTTCGTATTGAAAAGGTGAAATTGAAAGCAACACAACAAGTGATGCTTGTTTCTAGACATTTTCAAAAACACCATTTTAAAAAGATTTTCAAGTCTCATCGTTCTCGCCCTTTCTTGTAATGGAAATAATGTTCACCTTTGCCTCCGCCTTTGGAGATAAAACACAAAGATTCTCCTTTGAAGATTCAACTTCTGTACATGTTACCGTTCTTGCTTTCTCGAGCCGCGAGATACTGCAGTGCTTATCATATTCTACAGACATGTAGCCCAAGGTACCGTCTGATCTTCGTTACTTCGCCTCTCAAACTTTGTCTGTATCATCAGCTTCATTGAAACAACGGATGGTTCTGTTGCAAAATAGGTTTGAGCTCTATGAGACTAACCGAGTAGCTTCGCCACCGCATTTGCCCTTCGACCACATTACACAAACGATGCACTCGCGAGCATGAAACACGGCATCCGAGTTAGCTTCTCTGGTGTAATACAGCAAAGGAAGATTGTAATCATCTGCTACATATGGATCTCTTGTAAATATTAAGCTTCAGTGTCAGTTGATTTCGTAGCTACAGTTGCTCTTAGTTTACTTGGAAGTACGTAGTAGACATGCATCGTTTATTTGCTTCCGCTTTCTTGATCCCGAATTACCTGACCCTCAAACCACCAATCTCTTTCCTCACTGAATTTCTCTCTTCAACTATCTTCGCCTCTTCCATTGCCTCTCTCTTCTTAAAACCTTCGGATTTTCAGTCTTTCATTTTCATTTTGTCTGACTCTACTAAAATTTATGTACTTGTAAAAATGTTAAAACAAACCGTAAGTTTAGTCGATTGAAAACTGGTCGTTTTGATCCTTATCGCTAGTGTAGACCTTGTAAACACTGGTGCTGAAATTCGAGTTTCGATAAGCCAACAAGAGAGAAAATCAATACAGTAATTTCTGCGCCGTATTTGCCCTTAACCATACCACACGCGTTTTTGTTCTTTAGTGTACCATAAAGATTTCTTTTAAATCATCACTGCCTCCCCAACCTGTGTGATTGAGAAACGTGTGACAAATGAGGTAAGGGGTAAACGGCCCTAAGGTGATACGGCACTACAATTCACTCCGACCCTAAATTACAGGTTCATCACTACACCACAGTGAGGTGTTCCTCAGTCAGTAATAAGAACATTGGGTTTTACTTACCGTAGACTCCGCCGATCTTACGTTAACAGTGTGATCAGTTATTTTGAACATTTTCTCTGTCATTGCCTGCCGCCTGGCAAACATTCCTAGGTAAATAAATATATTTTTATGTTAATGAAAATGAATATATTTTTATTCTTTCATTATTACTTCAGTTTTGAATATAATACAATCAAGAACAAAGTTTTTTCTTGAATTGGTTTGAAAATATTGCTAGGTAGATTTTTCTTATGACACATGTGTCAGTTTAATATGGCCCACCTCCAGGTTACCAATAGTACTCCATTTTACCGGCAGAGTAGCTGAATTACAAAAAATAACAGTTTTTCTTTGTTCATTTTCGAAAAAATATAAAATCTTTTTGTATTTTTTGTTTCAAAATTTTGTCACTTTAAAAATGTTATCTCCCTCGCTTTTTTTACTCAATTTTCTCAAATGTTTTTCAAATACCAAGACTGTCAATTCGCAAAAAAGATAAGTTTATTCCTCAACAAATGAAAAATATGTTATTATATTTTTAGAGTTATTGTATCGTTATTATGTAAAATTAACCCTTAATTTATAAAAGCATCATAAGATTGTTGATTATGCACCAAGTGCGTTATGAGAGTTCCGTAAGGTAGGCAATAACAAGCAGTAACCTCTCAGTAAAAAAACAATTTAAATGTAATGGATAATAATTAAATGTAATAATAATAATAATAATAATAATAATAATAATAATAACTGCACAAGGTGGCGAAGACGGACATGATCTCGGAGGCAACGAAAGATTGCGGGGAAAATATAAAAAATATCAGATGTGACCAAAGATATCGAAGGCGACAAAAGATCTAGAAGATAATGCATCTTCAGATCAGATCTAGAATTTGCATTTCACTCCCAAATGCTGTCTGTCGTGAATGACTTTAGCAATGACATCTGCATGAAGTTTGGTCTTGACAAGTGTGCAAAAATCAATTTAAAAAGAGGGAAACTCACAACGTCTGAGAACATTGAAACTGATACGCACACTGTGATTCAAGATCTTGAGTTTGGTAAAACTTACAAATATCTGGGCATTGAAGAATGTGAAACCATCTCGAATGACAGAATGAAAGAGAGAATTCGTAGGGAGTATTATAGGAGAGTGAGACTGGTCCTGCAGTCCGCTCTGAATTCCAGGAATAAAATATCTGCAATAGGTAGTTTGGCGGTACCTGTAGCCGAATACAGTTTTGGACTAGTGGACTGGACTGAGCAAGAAATTCGCACCATGGATCAAAAAACCAGAAAACTGCTAACAATGCATCATGTTTCCCACCCTCGAGCTGATGTACATAGACTTTATGTGGCACGTAAGGAAGGAGGAAGAGGCCTCAGACAAATTGAGGCCTCCTGGCACAGCGCAATAGTCGGGTTGGGGAAGTATGTAGTCAGCCATCAAGACGACCCTCTAATGAGGCAGGTCATGAAATCTGACCGAAGAATGGGAAACAGAGGCATTGTTAGTGTAGCAAGAAACATTGCGAAGAAAACTAGGCAAGACACGTCGAATAACACAGACACTGAACTTCTGATGCCGCTAAACATGAAGTGTGAGACACAAAAAATGTTAAAGAAATCGTGGAGAGACAAACCACTCCACGGACAATACCTAAAAAGAATGGACAAGGTGCAGATCAATAAAGATCAATCATTTATGTGGCTTAAAAGGGGAAGGATGAAGCCAGAATCGGAAGCACTTGTAATAGCTGCCCAAGATCAGGCCTTGAGAACACGACATTATGATAAAGCGGTTCTCAAAATTTCCCAAGATGACAAATGCCGCATTTGCCTGGAGCAAGTAGAAACCATTGATCATATTGTCTCAGCTTGTCCAATCCTAGCAAAGACCGAATACCTTAAAAGACATGACAGGGTGTGTAGCTACCTCCACTGGCAGATCTGTACCGCCCTCGAAGTTCCAAACACATGCCCCAAGTGGTACGAACACTCACCGAAACCGGTGACGTCTGTTGGATTGTGTACTATATTGTACGACCAACAAATTCAAACTGATCGCACGATAGCGGCAAACAAACCGGATATAGTTATCCGGGATTTGGCGAAAAAATCGTGTTTACTTATCGATGTTGCTGTACCTTGCGATCAAAACGTCGTTACCAAGGAGGCAGAGAAACGTCTTAAATACAAGAGTTCGGAAATCGAGATCAGCCGAATGTGGGGCGTAAAAGCACAGGTCGTACCGATAGTTATCGGAGCTCTGGGATTTGTTCCGCAAAATTTGAGTAAGAACTTGTCTAAACTCCCAGGTAATTCAAAAGACTGGGAAGTGCAAGAATTGCTTTATTTGGAACAGCCCACATCTTGCGTAAAGTATTGTAGAGGCACTGATAGTCACCGAATCTGCTCCTTAGGTAGCTGGTTGCAACCTGGAGTAGATTTTATATTCAGCCGACTCATAAGATCTTTAGTCGTGATGTAATGGAATAATAATAATAATAATAATAATTTAGAACTGCACCTGAAGAAGCAGACAAATCAGTCGGCGAAACGTTGTGCCAGTGCCAATTAATTAAACATTTTGCTGGAAATTGACTGTCTATAATCAATAGATACTTTAATCCGTTATAAATAACAGACGATCATAAATATAACATAATAAACACTTTAAAGTTTCAGGTTCAAGAGAAAATTCAGGTTTGTGTACATAGGAGTAAATAACGTTAGTGGTATATATGACGAAGGATATTACTGCTATTACACTTGTTTTCGTATAATTACAATAAACTGGAATCTCCTCAGGCTAATTTGAGAATACAAGTGTTCCCTTACGAGTTAAGGTTACAGAGAAGAATGAAGCTGCTCAGAGAACCCTACCCTCCACAAGTACTTCCACAAACGTTGTTTACAACCCTTTGCCATTAACCATGTTATCAGTCTCCTTACCTTTCTCTGCCCCGATAAGCACAACACTCCTACACGTAATACATGGCGAGCGTCTGTTAAACAATCGTTCAACTTTATAAGACGTAACACTGGTTGTGCTTCTGATTACGTATTCCTTCCCGCACAACGTCGAAAGTTTCTTTCTGTCTGTCGAAAAAGAAAAAAAAACGTCTATGCAAATTTAGCATCGCATTTTAATGTTTTTATATTAAAGGATGAATTTCCGCATTAAAATACCTCGATGCTGTGAGAAGCAGCTTGATCCATTAGGGTAAAGGGAAGACTTATCTCGACTGTTGATCAACTTAATTTCAAAACACATTTGCGAGAGATCAAGGCCGCAGCAGGAGTGCGGTCGTTACTTAAGCCGCCACCACGAACGCTCCTAGCGAGTCTCCGCCGCTTATATCACCAACGCGGCAGTCGCTGCCACCGTCACCGTCACCGCCTCCGCGGCCCCCACGGCCTCTCCTGCCTCCGTCACCGCCACTGCCACCACCACCTCCACCTCCATCTCCGCTGCAGCCTCCTCCGCATCTGCCGCCACTGGTTCTAATCACAGCCTCCTTCCCCGATGCCTCCAAAGCCGCTTGCACTGCCGCCTCCATTGCCGCCTCCACTACCGCCTCTACTGCCGTTTCCACCACCTCCACCGACGCCTCCAACGCCGCATTCCACCGCCATCTCCACTGCCACCTACTCCACCACCTCCACCGCCAACTCCACTACTGCCTCCCCTGCAACCTCCACTCTCACCTCTATCGACACCTCCTCTGCCATCTGCACCACCGCATCCAATGCCGCCTCCACCGCCACCTCCACTGCCGCCTCTATCACCAACTCCTGCGCAATCTCCACCACCTTCTCCACCGCCACACCCGCCACAGCCACCTCTACCGTAACAACCAACCTTCACACGCTAGCACTGCCACGAATGCCGTTGCCATCGCCTCAACATTCATTGCGTCAGCCGCCGCCACCGCTCTCTCCACTACCATCGCTTTCGCCACCGTTGTCGTTGCCGCTGCCGCCATCTCCACGCCCGTTCTACCTAGGCGGCTTCTACGGTCTTCATTCCCTGACCGCCGCCATCGCCTCCGCCGCAATGGTCGTTGCCACTGCCACCCCCTCCACCATGGCTTTCGACTCCTCCGCCGCCCCCATCGCCATCATCGCCGCCAGCACCGTCACCTCCGTTGACATGTTCGACTCCTTCGCCATCTCCTTCGCCGTCTCCTTCGCCACTGCCCCCGCCCCCCCTCCCGCCGTCGCTGCGACTTTCCGCTTCATTACCACAGGCTTAGATGACGTCACGAGCCGCATCTTCCTGTAGTTGATGAAGGCGTGGTTTCAGAGCGAGGGCGAAACCGAGAGGCGTCAAAATTGGGAAGAGCTTACGCTCTCTCGATGCGTGTCTCCTCTAGTGCAGGAGTTCCATATATTTCTCGCGCAAGCCAATTGTAATGACATATACGATACTTCGAAAATAGAAAATCTTCTCCAAGAACTTGACTTTAAATTAACAATCACGATACCCTCTATTTCAAGAAACAACATCCTATGATTATTTCGGTACATGCGCAGTCTCATTAAATAACAATAATTACATTCATTACTATCTTCATAATAAAAATGTGTCAGAATGGGCCAATTGAGAATACTCGAACTTCGTTCTGAAGGGATGTGACTTCCAATTCTGTTTTGCTTGTTAAGTGTGTGCACGCACGATAGAGGATATTTTTTTCCAGTAAAAAATCAAACAAACAGAAATAATAAATTTTCTCTTCCAGTTGTTTCTGATAACTGCAAAAATAAGTTTCTATAAAATGTGTTTACAGCTCTATGCGATTCATAGTTGATTTTATCGATTGAGGATCCTGAATTTATTTGATACGCATCTCAGACTTAATGGTCACAGATAGTATGCTGCAAAAAACTTCTCAAATATACCCATCTCTTGTCAATAGAAGGTTAACGATGACATTTCTGTGATTAGCGTGTTTTAAATATTTTTGTCGGCTTAAATTAAGGCATTTTTTAAAATAAAACTTGCAAGAAATTCATTTTTTTCCTCTTGTACCCTAAAACTCTAATACATGCATATTCAAGCTTTCAAAACAAGATTAAACAATGAATCTTATTCACAAAAGTCTGCTCTGGAGAGTTTATTGAAAGTTACTGCCTGTTATGACCCTAGATAATTTGTGATTAATGATCCTGTACAATTAAAGCAAATGCAAACGTATTAGAACTTATCCACGTACCAATAATACAATAGTCTAAATGACCTCAAGATAGGGTGTAAGTTCAGGCTTCCGAAACTTTGTCAAACAAGAAAATATAGCACAAAATTAATTATATGCTGATTTCTAATATCTCTTATATTCACGAAGAGCAGTCGAAAAGTTTCCCGAGATGGTTACCGCATTGTTTCGTACAACCGACGTTAACAGCTTTTATTAGGATCTTTCGTGGGTGTGCAAGTCAAATTTTGCCAGCACAGTTTCGTACGTTTCCCACTAGAGTGCTTTTGATGTCATTCTGTAAGTAAAATGACGAGAATGGAGAGAATCAAGAACGTCATTGAATATCTTCATTTGAGGGGAATGTCGCCCTAGGAAATTATGTAAGACATGCAGAAAACAAATGAGGACAGTGCAGTCGTCTTACGTGACAGTGAAAAACTGGATGGCCGACTTCAAACGAGGAAGAACCAGTGTGGAAGATGCATCAAGGAGTGGAAGACCCGTCATCGTTGCCACAAACGAAAAAGTGAGTGCAATTCACATGATAATACAGGACCTCGAACAACATTGCAGCACACTCAGTTTTGGAATCTCCCATGGGCGGCCACATGAAATTATTGTGGATATTTTGGGAATGCGAATATGTTTCTTCTCAATGAGTCCCTAAAGTTTGAAAATCGTATATGGTTTTGTAAAAAAAGGAACCAGTCATAATCATATTTCAAAGAGAGTCGACAGTTTTAATTTAAATTCATTGAAATTGAAAATACACGGCCAAGTGGTAATATAAGCATATCAAAATATCAGTTCAAACGTTGGGACATTCGGAAAGAATTTTGATGGTGTCAAAATGAATTCAGATGCGGTAGCGTCAGTTATGCCTCAAGTAGCTTGAGAGGATGGCACCCGTTTTGTTCAATTTTCATCCACATACGGAAGCTTGTTTTTTATTGTGATCCTCTTTCGCGGGAATTTCACAAAAGCCAATGACGTATGGCAAATATTGCATTTGATCTTTTTTACGGGATGGATGGTGATTACATGATATTTTGAGCGGGATTTTTCAACCTGATGGATTTCAACACCTATATATTGCAAACGGATTTTAAATTGCGGAAGAGAAATGTTTCAGGTGAGGAAAAAATACACAACACATGTCTTTTATGTTTCGAAAAGTGAGTATTTTTATTTTTATTTTAAAGATAATATCAATAAAACCCTGGGTGATAAAAACATGAAAATGTTTTTGTTGTATGATACTGTTTCTTTGCAAAAGGGGTAGCGGAATAAGAAAGGCAAAAGTGCCCCCGGAGCTGAAACTTTTTTATTTATAAAATCGTATTTGAAATGTGAAAAAGACAAGCTTTTTGCCTGATTGAAACCAATTTGCCTAGAGTACTTCGCACAAATACAAAATGTATTTTTAAATTTTTATATCAGTTTAAATTTTTTTAACCACAATACGTCTGTGAATATAGGCTTTAATCATCCGTGCACATTTCTATATATGCTAAAGAGGTTTTGAGAATTTTTCAGGCGTTTGTATCCGTTTTTGTGCTATATAATCAACAAAAAAATAAGGGAACGTATGAAATTAGTGGTGCTACAAAATGGCACAGACTTTCCCGTATTGGTTTTCTATTTCTTTGAGTCTGGGCAAGCTATGAATTACCACATACTCCTGCCAGCTGTCATTTATCGCCGCCCAAAGTGCATATATTTTCTTAACTTTCCGGTTTTGCCTCGCAAACCACCTTCCTTTCCAGGGGCGCGCGTTTGCCGGTGGAGCGCTGCGTGACCTTGCGTGGCTGACTGTTATGAGTACATTCAAAATATCCGTTAAACCCTAGTCGCAAAAATCAAAATTACTCAAAAAAATGCTTATCTAACATACGACAGTATTTATATCATTGGATTCGTCTTTTTACGCTCGTTATGATAGATAATAAAATAAATATGTATAGTTCTATTTGAAAAAAAAACAAGTTACCTCAAATATCTCGTGAAGTACAAGTGATAAAACAGAAATGAATTCACCTATCAATTAGCCCCATTCCCTCATGCACTTCTGTGAAAACTGCATTGCAATAACTTCAACCGTTCAAAAGTTACAGGAGGTGCTAAAGTTACGTGACTCACCCTGTATAGCGGGCCGCGACATAGCCTCGCTTGCTGCCTCCGGTTTCGCCCGCTGGCCTCTCTTCTTCCGTAGGCCGGCGTCGGTTACGGTCCGCCGAGCCGCGTTCCCGCGAAGTCTTGGTTTCACGCCGCTCTTTTGGCGCTCCTTTTAAGGATGCGCATATTGCCGCAACAAGCATTTTAACTATTATTCATAGTTTATATTTTCAGTTTTCATTATTTGGCCTAATGAGGTATTTGTAATAATGTAACCTCTGGGTTACAATGGGTCTCATTTTTTTCGATATCTTTGATTGGCAGGTCAATCATTAGGGGTGAATACGAAAGAAATATTAGATTTCATCAATGAAGGCTCGGATATTTCTGACCTCACCGATGGTAACGATAATAGGATTTGTACTACTCTCATGCCTTTTCCCCGGGATAGTAAAGAAATCGAGTGCTACGGCAATGAACATGAAATTGAAAATGATGAAAACTTTGCATTATCAAAGTATTTGGCTGTCGACACAATTTTTTAAATCTTTTCCTCTGGCACCAATTCTTCCTTCATATGCTACCTTCTTTGTCCAGATTTCGTAGGTATGTAGGAAAAGAAATTGTTGCGTGAAAAACTCGAGTTCTTGGATTTTTGAGTAGCAGTAGCAAACGCACTTCTAAATTCAGTTCCAGGGTCAGAAGACGAAGATGTTGGAAATAATACTTTTTGGAGAGTGTCTCCAAGAATAAAACCTAACTCATTTGCCTGACGACAGTCTACGAGAAAGAAAAGAGGATAATTTTCCCGAAATACCAAACAATATAAAGCAGTCTCGTTGCCGAATGCCATGGCGCGACAGCCCCAAATATTGCTTCATTTGTTCATCATGTAAAGTGTTTCTGTGCCTCAACAAAAATAAATTTTAATTTTTTTCACTAAAAATAGTTACTTTTGAAAGTTGGGTATATGTTTGTATTTTTTAAATGTAAGTCTTAGTTAAATCTTAGTGTGTTTTATGAAATAATTGGTAATACGTTCCACTTCATGATGGTTGTTGATATCAACACTTGAGACCCGATGTAACTTATAGGTTACATCGTTTTTTTAGTTAAAAAACTATTTTATGCAGAAATGGATTACATGACAATAATAGATATGGCATTGTCTTGCGGGAAACCTAAAACTCGAATTTAAAATATAAAGTACCAGCTATTGGGTCCGAGAAGGTTAAAAAAATTACATTTCTGGAATTTTTGAATAAACAAAAAACACCTCAAAATAAACTGTACGGCATATTAAAGAGTGCAATTATCACTACCCGTTCCAAACCTTTGAAGAAAAAATTAGAGCCATTTATCAGAAAATGGCGTTTGTCCGTTTCTGAAAAGACGGAATTTTGAGCTACTTTTCACAGAAAACGATTGATTTTTCGAGGAACTTTACTTGACATTATTTAAAGCACACATCATCTCTCCCATCTTTAATTCGCCCATTAAAAGCAATTTGTAAACATTGTTATATTTGTGAATGTACGTGCTTTAAATTACTTCAAATGACGTTTTTTGAAAACTAAAAAAGGTTTTTGTGAAAAAGATCTTCAAATTTCGCATTTTTAGTTGCGCTTAATCGCCATTTTCTTAAAAGCAGCTACAAATTTTTAAAAGAAGATTGCCATTTAGGACGAGGTTTTTGTTTTTTTTAATATTCTAAAATAAATATTTCCGTTCTACCATTAGGAAACCGAAAAATTAATAAAATGTCAAAAAAGTGTACTTTGAGCGGCGATAGATGGCAGCTGGCAAGAGTATGTAGTATGGGGCAATTTCAAATAGATAGCCCACATCCAAGGACATAGAAAACTAATACGGGCAAGTCTGTGCCATTCTGTAGCACCACTAGTTCTTACTAGAAGTGTGTATTTGCAATATGTTGTGAACGTGAATCAGATGACTCCTCCGGTGGCTAGAGTGGTCGGAAGTTGACAGATTTAATTGTTTTCATAATAAAATATTGATTGTATTTCCGCCTCTCTCACTTCACGCACATCTGTAAATTTGCACAATATAAAGAAGCTTCTCTTAGCAGATACCTTTATAACTTATTATTACGACGGAAAAACTGAATGAACATCAAATAACGTATTAAAATTTACAATTCCTCACTATTCCCGTCAATTAAATGTTGCAGTTCAAGACATTTCAACGAAGGAAATGCATTGTTTCCAGGATCAAAAAACGGAAATTGCAAACAGCATATCCTTTGATGAAGCAAACGTATTTAGTTCTCCTGTAAGGAAACCAGCAATTAGGTTAGGTCTCTTTCAGATGTCACCGATCCGAGAACAGACACATTTCCGAAAATCCGCAAAGACCATTTAATTATTTTTATTTGTCATATGATCCAGCCGTAATTTACCGCTACATTTGGATCGAATTTTCTTTTCCGCAGGTTTACTCCCGACTGATGCCATGTTATCTCGTTTTTCGACGTGTGTATTCAAGGCATCTAAGCGTGTGTGTGTGTGTGTGTGTGTGTGTGTGCGTGTGTGTATGTAGAGATTGCGCGCGCTCGGCGCAAGCAAGCAGGTACTGTCCCGGTCTTGATCGGAGAAACCATGGAAAACAACCATTCTGAGCAACCATCTGCTCGAAATCTCCTCCAGCCAGCGCGTCAATTCGACCTAACTGTTTAGCTTATGTCGGCGCACTTCGTGTGAGCATGGCTCCAGTAAGCGAGGTTTGAGTTAATGAGGTTGCACGTTAGCGGTATACGAGATAGCGAAGTGCGAATTAGTTACGTTCCACTGTGTAAACAATATAACGATGTCCTCGAACGGGTGGTTCTCCACCACAATGACACAATCTAATCTCGTTCCGCCCCGCGCGCCCCGTCGCCAACGCGTCTGTCCGCAACACCCTCGACCCTCTTCTCGCGCTTCCTGCGCCGCTGGGCCCACTCTCTCTGGACGCGCAACCCCCTCGTCGCGCGGCGCCGCGGGGCGCGGCCGACCGCAGTGTTTACCTAGCGGCCCTCGCGTCCACCCCCGCGACAGCACTTGTTTCCGCCCCTTCGCGCCCCCCCCGGGGGAGGAGGAGGCGCCGCCACCCCCCTCGTGTGTTCCGGCCGTGCCCCGCCCCCGCGGCCAGGAAATTGGCTTGTAATTCCGGGAGGCTGCACGGCCACGCACTCTCGCCTCCGGCGCCACTCCAGCCCGCGGCCAGTCGATGGGTGGGGGGGGGGGCTACCCGTGCCGTCCGCGCACACTGCCACCCACCGTGTCACCCACCCAGACACCAACCCACCCAACCATTCACACACCCGGCCACCTATTGAACCACCACCCCTACGGCCAACCATCCAGTCACCAATCCTACCATCCACACAGCCATCAGTCCTGCCACCCAACCTACCACCCATTCTACCACCCCTCCTACCCCAACCAGACGTCCACCATCCACCCACACAGCCATCCTCTCGCTCACGCTGCCACCCACACTGCCACATCTTGCCAACCGTACAGCCATCCACACTAACTCACCCACTTACCCACTCTGCTTCCCCCACACCCACAGAACCAACCACTCAGCTATTCACCCTGCCAATCAGCTAGCCACTTACCCTTCAATCTACTATTCAGCTCACCCTTTCACCCGCCCTACTGTCGACCCTGCCATAACCCTTGCCACCCACTCTGCCTTCCACCCACCCGCCCACTCGCCCAGCTACCTATCTTGCCATCCATTCAGACATTCACCTTCCCAGCAACTCACACACCCAGCTATTTACAAACACAGCAACTCACAAACATAGCCACTCACGAACCCAACAGCTCACCCACCCCGCCACTCACCTGCCGTACCAACCATCTAGTCTACCGCCCTCCGTCTGTCCTCCCACCCAACCACACAGACAGCCAAACTCACTCATCAAACCATCATCTGAGAAACTGATAATCAATCTCCCCAAACTCCTTCCCAGCCACCTACTCAAGAGGCCACACCATCCCAGAGAATCAGCCTTAGATTCAGTCACCAACCACCCGCACAGCCACTCCCCACCCACCCACTCACTATGCTACTCAGTTATCACAATTAGTAATTCAGCCGAAATTTAGTAATAATCGTTGCCACATTTAGTTTTCATCGCGGCAAACACCCAAATCTGTTCCCATCTATCTCGGATTGCCAACCCTAATATCAACTCTCAACCCATTCAACTACTTACCCATATACCCTCTCGCCATCGACGCAGATACCCAACCAATCTTAACTTTCTTCCTTTCATCCTTTCCCACTCACCCGAAACCCACCCACCAACAACTCAACCCATTCAACTCACTAACTCTTCCACCCGCCAACTCGACTTTGCACCCTCTCACTCTTATTTACCCATGCAATGATCCGTCTGTCCATCCACCGGCCTCTAGCGCACATTACTACCCAACTCTCCGAACACCAACCTGCCAACCCAGCCAACTTCCCAGAGTCCCTCTAGCCAGCAACCATCCACCCACTCACTCACTCCCCATTCACACCCTAACCCGCCCACCTCCCACCGACCCTCCATCCACCCAAACCCATCCTCTTCCTCACTCACAAATTCATCCACGCACCCTTTAACTAAACACCTAGCCGTCGAAATAAAGCCACCAACTCGCTCTACCTCTCCAGGTCCCAACCCTCATACGCGTCCGCCAACCAACCAATTAACACATCCACCGACCCTGCCCGCATGCCCGTCGCACCTCACGCCCCCCGCCACACCCACCCCGCCAGTCGCCACCCAAACGTGATAATAGAAGGATAAACAGAGTCTCTCGGTCCGTCCGCTCGCCCACGTTTGCTGATTAATGCCCGTAACTTTGTATCGCCCTGGTTAAAATTTCGTCCGTCCCAATGGCGAGTAATTTAATGCTCAAACAAGAGAAGGCCTCGCGATGTTTTTGTAATTTCGTTGCGAGGAAGTGGCTTTTATACAAAATGAAACCTGCCTGTAATAATAATGGGTAAAAACAAAGAGCCGTGTCATTATCGTTGAAAGCTGAGGATTTGATGCGGAAACGTGGCCGCGCTTGGCGGTGACTGCGGCAGCGCTCGCGATATGAGGATATGAGGACGGGGCGTGTGGGTGAGGACGGGCGGGTGCGCTACTCCGCCTCGCTCGGCTATTAGGCTGCGAGCCGCACGCGGAGATAGAGAGTTGGTGCCGAAATGACGTCAGTGGGCGACTGCGGATAGAGTCTGTGCTCTCTCGAATGAGAGCGTTTTTGTTGTTCGTACGTTGATTGTAATCTGAAAATGGAATGTGATCGAATTTCAGTATGGCACGTTTTTCGTTGATAAAAATGTTGCTGACCTTGGTGAGGAAGTCGTCAGAATCCAGGACATGCATTTCGCGGGAAAAACATGTGTGTTTTTCTTTTCTGCGTCAAGTGTTGCGATATCAGATGCGAAATGTAATGGGGAAGAAGATATCAAACATGTTTTGTCTTATAATCTAACTGTGCCAAACTTTCTTTGAATTCTTCCCATTACGATGGTTTTCTTGCAATGGTGACAAATTATACTAGACCGCATGTCGAAATGACGTCTGGATACATGGTGCAGATAGTCTGATCTCTCGTACTTTGGTGAGAATCATCAAATTGGAATGTGGTCTGATTTCTTGTACGTGGATTAAATTCTTCAAAGTTCAGTACAGCACGTGCTTGGTTTATAAAATCGTTGGTGATGGTGCTTGGTTGGTTGATTGGTATGTTACATTTGCATGCACAACATATGTCGGGAACTCAAAACCGACTTGAGCGGTGCCTTGCTGTGGGGTAAACCTGGAGAAGGAAATCTTTTTCAAGTCGACATTTAGGTCGACGACGGATCTCGTCATCCAAAAGAAGAGGTACATAGCCACCACCCGAGATAAAAACCTTAACACATTAGCGGGACTAGTCACCATAGCAATTGATGTGTCTGGAAACATTCAATCAATCATATATCAATCTTGCGGGCTGACCATGATGACAGTTTTTCACCCATACAACCCCAGTCTTTTCTTATTTGTTTAAATATTTATATACTTTAAAAATTAATTTCCGTGTCATAGCACTCACATGCTGTCACAGATTACATTACAATACATAAAATATTATATTGTATTATATTACATAGCAGTACAATACACTACATCACTAGAGCTTTATGTATTTATTTATATCATTTTGAATCATAGATTTCGACTTTACATCACCAAGCTATGGATATGGAACTTTGCAGGAACTATGCGATCTTCAGGGACTCTCTCAACAAATGCAAAAATTTTCTCCCCATCCTGTGACTGAGCTTATGAAAAGCAAATTATTGGAGACAATGTGAACGATTTATCCTTAACACAATTGTTAGAGTAAAAAGTGACCTTTTGATTGTGAAGTATAATATAGAAGAGACTTGAACTTTGATATTTTAAGCAACTTTTGTTTTTCTCTTTTTTTATTTCCATTTCAATGTGTATTTACAATATGTATTTCCATTGGAGTGTATTTCCAATGTCATAAACAAATCAAACTAACAATGCTCCTCATTCCATTATTACGTTAGATTTTATCTGGCCTGGTATTGAACGAAGCACCACGAAATACTACCGAACTTAGCAGTCGCCCGCTACCTATGTCCTTTAGACCCAGCTATGTATCTACAATAGCAGTAGCGTATAAGGGACTCTGACAGTTCTCTCGCCAAGGGCTGCGGTACGTCATGCGACCTGCTCTCAAGCAAACAGCTTGCGAGGATTTGTTTGCTTTCTTACAGCCAGGGTTCAGAGTTGCCATTCATCTTACTCACACGAAGTCGCGGTAGCGATAAGGTTTGGTTTTGGCGAAGGTTAACAACAAGATATCAAGACGTGCCATAGCCTGTCAGTAAATGTGAATGTTTTGATATTTCGTTTATCTGTCACGTAGGTGGTGGCTTGTGCATAGCAATGTGAGGCAACACTGCATTGTCAGAGTCACTTATACGCTGCCAGTATTGTAGTTTCGAAAATCCGAAAATTCGATCCTAGGACCTCCCGGTCAATGATGCCGCAGAAGGAAGAGTTACCGCTGCACTATCCAGTTGGTTTGTCCTCGGGGTTTTCCAAAGGAGATCCTCTTTCCGCGAGCAAACGTGCGTGACGGGCCTCGAACGCGATACCTGCACGCCAAAGGACGCTATGCCTTTGTAGTAGGGCTTGCCCCGGCGAGCACTAACGAGCCTCGCCCCACTCCGACAGGTTTTTGTTGCACGTGCCGATCTTTGTCTTTCGGGCTGGGTTGCAAATCTCCTACAGCTTTTCAATACTCAACTAGTCGACGTGATTTGTTGCTGCAATATCCTTTGTGACTTACACATGTGGTTCAGGATAAATGTTACAAACTTCAACGGGCAAATCAGGACGAATCGAATGTCATCACGTTTTGTCAATAAACGTCTGGTGGAAAATCATATAACGAAGTTCGATACGATACATCTGCCTTAGAATGGAAAGTGAGTCTTCGTCCATTAGAGTTTCTTAGATAAACAAAATCTCTTTGATTGCATCAGAATGTATCAAACTGCACGTGTGTAACTTTGCTATAGGAGACTACTTCAAAAAGTAATAATCTCCGATCCCTACAAAATTTAGATTTTTGTAACGTTTATACTCAATCGTTCTTTATAATTACTACTTGGTTCTGCGCGTATTCCTCAAATGGTAAATAATTATTTTAAACTTGACAATTGCTGCATACTGGAACCTTGCTTTGGACGGCCAGGCCATGAACTGTGCCATCCACCATTTAGGCTTTTGTAATCAGCTTTAGAGGAAATGGTCTTTTACTGCTCCGTACGTTTTTATTTATTTATCCAATGGAGTATATTATACGAATGATTTAAATCTTCAAAAAAGATAATAATAGTAATAAAAATAATAATAATAATAATAATAATAATAATAATAATAATAATAATAATAACAATTATAATGTGTTAGTTAACGAAGAATATCATTTACCTGGCCAGTTCTGGAACGTACACTTAAAGAATGTTTCGTACAGTTCTCGTCACCTTAACGTAAGGACTAAAATGCAGCTCATAAAAAAATGTTACTTTTGCACGGGAATGTGTACTCCAAAGCAAAGTAGGGTCTTTTATTTTCTTTTTGTGTAGTAATGCAAATGGTGACTTATTGATTTATATTTGCTACAAAAAATGACGACTTCCGGAGATTCCACCAACATGTACACAGTGCATCTAGATTGTGATCGTTTGCCATTGTTTCGACTAACTTGCGTCAACATTTCTATAATTTTACATTTATTTGCTTTGTTTTATTTATTTCACGTCTTGTAGTGCTTTTTGATTGTTATTGCTTCCTTTATTTCAATCTGTTATAGTTAAGCTAGTTTCAGTAGTTTCTTCAGTACTAATTTTCTAAATCTGCAATTTATTTTTTTTTACTTCATATACTTTTCATATACTATAAATATTGTGCATTTTAAGTAAAGATTACCATATGAACCCATTGCAATCCCATGTTTAAACTTGCATCATCTGTTTGGAATCAAATACGGATTATTTTAGAATTTTTTCAATTTTTCTGAAGATGAGCATTTTGAAAAATCTCAAAATTAAAATTTTAAATTCAAAATTGAAAAACGTTTTGAACAGAACCCCTATTGAGTGGCATATCATATAAAAGGCCATAAAGAAATCTGCAAAATGACATATGTTCTAGCTCTCTATCTTAATTTGGAGAGGTTCTACATCAATTTAAAACTTTCCGGGAATCAAATTTTACATGTCTGAATTTCACAAACGGGTGGAAATATTTTACTCAATATTTTGTAGTTTTCTTATTCTTCATTCATACTACCTCTGTGTCAAATTTCATCTGAATCTGAGATGGTGATGTAAAATGACTGCGTTGATTTAATATGGAATGACTAGTAAGTGCTTCAAATGAAGTTTTTCGAAAACTCAAAACTTTCCTGTAAAAAAGAGCTTCAAATTTCGCACTTACAGTAGCGCTTAAACGCCATTTTCTTGAAACGGTTCCAAATTTTTCAACTAAAATTGTCATTTAGGGCAAGGTTTAACTTTTTTTATATTCTTAAAATAATAGTTTTGTTCTTCTATTGGAAAACCGAAAACTTAAGAAAATGTCGAAAAAAATGTAGTTTGGGCGGCGATAGATTGCAGCTGCCAAGAGTATTGGCAGGGCCGAAAAGCTAGCCGAGACCAAACAAAACAGAAAACTAATACGGGAAAGTCTGTGCTATTCTGTAGCACCACTAGTTTGGACCTGGCACAATTGGTATCGTTATCTTAAAAAGCTAAACAAAGTTTTTACAGCGATAAAAAAGTTAAACAAGTGATGGCGATAGAGATCTCGAATTGGTTTAATTTGAATATATTCTTGCTTAGCATTGGCCTCTTACGACACGGGCAGACATGAATGAAATAGTCCAAATAAAATAATTGGGACTTTTATCTCTTCATTGAGGGAAACATTTAAATCGATTCACTTCTGAAAAGTTCTCTTTCACATGTCCCATCAACTACTCAAGTTGCGCGATCCGCCACGCTGTTTGCTTTCAATTCGCTCGCGTTGCCGCTGAGCATCTGCCTGGCAGCCGTGCAAACCTTTGCCCTCTGGATGACGTGGCGGCGCCTTCTCTTTGATTACCGCCGCGGCCACGAACCATTTCGTTCCCTGGAAGTTCCGCCGTCCTCCAGCCAGGAAACACTGTTCGCTGCTCTCCGCATTACCGTCGAGAGACCTGGAACATCAAAGGTACCGTCCTCAGAGGATACTCCCGCAATAGCGATTCGGGAGGCACAATTTAAGAAAAAGATATTTGCTCTATTGCCTGTACTTACTCCAAAAGTAGTTCACACATTGATAAAAAATGCTGCGAGTAAAACAAATATGAATATTGTAAAATAATAAAGAAAAAATTAAATGAATAGAAATAAGCATTGATAAAGTACGACAGTTTGTACAACACAAAGTGTGATAAATAATATACTATGTGAATTTTCTTCACAAATCTTAGAACTTTGATGGTACAGTGATTGACCAGTCAGACCTAACGTCAAGGATGCTTATCTTCTTTATTATTTCGTTTAAACCAACTAAGAACCACTATTATGGGCACCGTTGATAACTGCCCGTGCCAGAACGTCTCCTAACAAACGTTCGTTCACTGCTGTTGTGGTTTGAATATTAATAAGTTGGAGAGACGCAGGTGTATAATTAATACACAGAACCATAAAATAACAACAGAGACATGTTTTAAAACTACAATTTTTTGTTATGTCGGGTTTAGAAACCCAGAGCACCATCATGGAAAGGGTAGTACATGCAATCCGTGAGTCGACCGGAGGGCTTTTTATACTATTTTATTATGGAACGTGCAGTTTAATGCCTTTTTAAAAGTATAACACGCCTTCCTTTTGACCTAGAGAAAAGAACAGCGTTATAGTTTCGTTTTTTATGCAATCTACGTTCATACCTGAAGATTTTCATTTCCATTGTAATTCATACTTGAAATACAATAGTTATTTCTGCCCAAGGGCGCCAAAAGGATTCTAATGGTCAAGTGTGGCCGTTCCGTCGCGACTCTGTCTTTATTATAATTATTTCTTTACCTGATTTACGTATTACATTGTTATCCAAGCTTTTTGTTTATTAAAAATTTTAAACTAATAATACTTCCGGCACGAGCGGCGTTGCAACTGGAAAATTTATAATTGGTCGGGGGACTGAAGTTTCCCCCTGTACAGGATAGGAAAAATGATATTTCTCCTATCCTCCCTCTTATTTATTTATCTATTGGTAATATGCAGGGAAATTATCTTTATTTACAATCCAAAGAAGAAATAAACATTGTTCAAGTTACATTCAGCACCATATTCAGCGATACCGCGTATTTATTGGGCGGTGTCAACCCGCGCCGTCGCCACTTTTCTCCGTGACGCTGCCCATAAAATCAGTACACACGCACACACACACACACACACACACACACACACACACACATACACACACACACACACACACATACACACACAAACTCACACAAAGAAACAAAAAAGATGTTTACAATAACAATATATCTAATTCAACATTCACACTTACTGGTAAACTATTTACACTATTAACAAGCACACCGTGGACGTCATAGTTTTAATGGCTATCTACGTTGTTTCGAGTTTTACAAAATCCAATACAATACTCGGTCTTCTTATAAAATATGTGCCGTACAAGACAAGAGCCTCAAAAGACATGAAAACTTGCCAACATATGCCACACCCTGTTTTCGCGGCTCATCATCTATCATCCTTCCGTGTCTTTTCTAGTCAGTCTAGTCTTTCGATTGTTTTTTTCAACAAAACAAAAACGCTCGCGTTCCTCTGTCACCGAGATCTTTTGAAACGTTTTATATTTTCGTTACCTTTATTCTGATTTGGCACTTTTCAGAGGTTCTGAAAAATTTGCCTTTTAATTCGCCGCATTCCCCGAAGTTCATTGCCCTCTGGTTCACTTGCTTTGCCGAAATTCCAACTTATTTCGAAAGCTACTTACATCAGTTGCCTATATTCAATTATCTTTCCGTTAAGTATCTTTCTGCCTTTTATGTTTTCCCTCCAAATGTGCCCCCTTTTCGAAATGCTTCCGGATGATTCTTGAAATTGCTTATTTTCCTAACACTTGTTTACTAGTTCCGAAGTTCCCCTTTTATTTAACGAGAATATAAAATCGGTTCCGCGTTCATGTTGTCACTTGTTTCTTCTTCTACCGACTTCGTTACTAAAACATTATTTTTCTAAACAAAAATATTTATTTTTGACATTTTATTGGACTGGGGTTCTGCGTACGACACAAGTTGCGATAAAAAGACCCTTTGGTCTGAATGGGCTCGAGATCATTCGAATCATTCAACGCTCAGGCTACATACAAGATTTTTTTCCTAATCTTAATATTTCAGTTTTTCTTATTTACTAATTAACTTGATGTGAACTTCACTCGTTTTGTCTTTCCATATTTCCCTCCCCATAATTCCCTTCTATAACTCCTTCTAATAATTCTCTCCATAAGAGAACATGTACCTTCATTCCACTATTTTCATATTTCCCTCTTAATCGCTATCTTCCAGATCCAGGTAATCTATGCAGTGTGTATCGAAATCCGTATCGAAGGTAAGAACACATCAGTAAAAATAAATGTCAATTTTAAATAAATTCATATAATATATATCACTTGCACTCTGAAAATTGTAGATCTTTGGTTTATTGCTCGGGAAATAACGTAGGTAGGAAAATAGCCGTAACTTAATTGACAACTATAAGACTTTGAATATCATGTGTTCGTGACATGTGGAAAGGACGCTCCGAATGGCCATTTAAAATATTGCAAATACAAAAAAAAATCTTTCAACTTTTCATTAAAGCTGTCTCATTTATAACAAAAATCAATTTTTTCATACAAAAACACACTATATTATAATTATTTAAATTATTTACAATTCGATCGATCAGTTTTGTAAGCAATCTAAATAATTCCTTGCAAATATCTTCAAATTCATTGAACCGCACTAACATACCCCGAGACCAGAACCAAACATCCTTCCTTTGTCTCTGAAACACCCTCATACCAGTTGTAGCAGGACAACTGCAGCCCAGCTACATGATCAAAATTGTAATAACTAAAATATACTTTTGGATGTTTTGCAAATAAATTTTAATTATATTTTGTTGATTGGTTCGAACGTGCGGGACCGAGAAGAAAGTTACAAAAGAAAACAGAAACTACACAATCTCATTCCTTTTTGTAGCCTTTAATTAAAATTCGTATTTCCACATCTCGGTCGAGCTGTGTTGTTGAATGTAGGGCAACGCAATCTAGTACAGCATAACCGCAATGCTTCTCTGTCCTCTGAAATAAATCGTGCTGAAAAAGCTTTCACGGTGCGCCTCGATGTATCACAAAGCGGCATCGGCGGTATCGCGATGTTTTTGTCCCTCGCGTAAGAATGCTTAAGCAACCGGAATTTACCGGTTACCCGCTTGCGCTGACGTCCGGGGTCGCGATAACATGTTTTCCCGATTTATTCGCGACTAGCGTTTCCCAGCCCCATTTCATGGTGTGGCTGCTTGCACGCAGTAGAGCAGAAGGCCTGGAACCTCAGCGCGAATCTAACGACTGCGATGTCTCAGCGGCAACATAGAATTTTTCACCGAGAAGACCTATGGTTCCAGTTCCGACGATGGCGGATTTTCGTCACTAGCTAGGTAAATAGTTCGAGTTTTCATTAAAAGTCCATTTGCTACCTTCACTTTTTACAGGTTACAAGGTTAACGTCCATTTTTTTAACGGTAGCCAGTTTGTCATCAAATAAAAAAATTATTATTTTTTGTCATTTTATTATTTCTTTACGACATTTTGGGAACTACCTTTTTGATGACATACCTACCTGATGATGGGAAAAGGTAGTTCCCGAGACGTCATAAAGAAAGAATAAAATGACAAAAATAATATATTTTTTATTTGATGACAAACTGGCTACCGTTAAAAAAATGGACGTTAACTAATAAATTGAATTTCTAACTTATAAATAAATCGAATTCAAACAACAACAACAACAACAAATCACTACGGTCTGAAAACTTAGTTCGGTTTTTAGGCCGAATGTCAGAATTCTTTGAACAATTGAAACGGCGGGCCGAAGCATTACAGTCATTCGCTAAATGTAGTTTCTTAATTACCAAGAAATTCGTTCATTTAAGATCATGACATCTTCGTATCCTTTTAACAAATGACAAAGCAAGGTAGGAATACATGCAACATTAACAGAAAACTCCACACAACAGGCAAAGCGTGTTCTAACATCGTGTATTGGCAATATATTTCCAATACTTTTCCAATTCTTAAACGATTATTTTCTCAAAAAATGTTTCAAATTTTTTCTTTACTTTTTGTCTCGAATAGAGCAAAGTACGTTTAGAAAAATTATTTTTGGTGAACTCTTTATATTTTCGAAAATTACTTACACACAGCCTTAGATGCAATACACTACCACACATGCCGGGAGACCGGACCAGTCGGTAAATTTAGAGCTGGTCCCTTTTTGGGGCAGTGCCACGCTGGTGGGATCTCCTTGTTTGGGGAAAACCCCACTAGCCGACAGGTAGATCGGTGCCAGATCCCACTATTCGCCGAAGGAAGATCATCTCTCCTCCCGAGAAAAACATTCACTTTACTTACGAACACATACACACACGATCTTAGCAATTGGAACCGGAATTACTAATCAACCAGAACAGTACCCTAACGAGCCACGGTCCACTGCTATTTTTTCTTCCTCCTTCTTGACTTATCCTCTCCCTTTGCACACACACACACACACACACACACATATACACACATACACATATATACACACATACACACAAACACACACATACATACACATACACACACAAACACACACAAACACACACACAAACACACACATACACACATACACATATATACACACATACACATATATACACACATACACACACAAACACACACATACACACAAACACACACATACATACACATACACACACATACACACACGAACACACACATACACACAAACACACACATACATACACACATACACACACACATATACATACACAACAAGCACTACACTACTACTCATATTGAAAGATCAGTCGAGAGATTAGAGCAGTGGTGTCAAGGTTTTCTACTGGTGGCTGTGGCACGCCTCTTGGCACCGTACCATTCCACAAGCTTCTCTGCGCAATTTGCGTCGGGAAAGGGAACTATTACGAGTAGTAGTAACTCCGCCGTTTAAAGTAGGGTTGGCGTTGTGTATGGTGACGGGGTGATGAACTGCGTGGAGGGGCGATTTCTTCGTGGTACTCGTGCTACGGTCTCCCGTTCGTGGCATCGATCTTGACAACAGTGGATTAGAGCTTGCCGTTGCTGGGGCTGTGCCCGCTGGCGGCGATATCTGGAGGGGACATTCCTACACATGCCGATGTGTAAATCGTTTCAAAATGAACTTTCACCGCTTAATCTGGACGAACTTCAATCCCTGTTAAATTCAAACGGATATTTTGATTTTTGGAGATACTTTAAATTAAGCCTTAACAGCATTTTAAAGATTTTCTTAAAATTGACACCAAATTCTGTGATATTTTCCTCTTCCGGACCGAACTACGAATAAAAACAGAGTAGTTAAAAAGTTTCTTAAAGTCTCTCATTCTTTCACATTTTCAAATGTTCGAACTTTCTTGAGCATCTTCCTAAAAAATGTAATATTGAATTAAACAATTATTTCTGAAGTTTTTCTTCTTAGAATTAAGACAGATATTTAAAAACGATCATGCAAAATTTTGTAATTGATTGCTTATTCCATGTTTCCGGGCGCGTCAACTGCTATGGTCATTAGTCTCGGAAGTGGAGCGCATTTTGTTTTTATCACGGAAGGTATTTGTTTGTTTATTTGTCAAAAAACAGTAAAAACCGTATATGACGTGTGGGGAAAGAGATTTATCTGCGCACATTTTCTTGAGGGCCAGAATCAAAAAATTTAAAAAAAATTTAAAAAACGAAAAAATGAATTTAGAAAATAATTATTTTAGAAAAATTAAAATATTTGAAAAATGTTTGTTCCCGAGTTATAGAAAATCAATTTCAACGGTAAATGAACTACAAGCAAAAGGAGTGCTCAACAAAACGTGCGCACAGTGAAGCTACATTTACGTCCAGAAGCAAAGCAAGGGTCCATCTCAGCATTTGCTCAATGGATCAGGGAAACTGGACAAAAACCTGATCGAGATGGGGTTCATTGACCCGGAAGCTGAAGTACATTACGTGTTACAGGCATATTAAATATTTTAAAAAATATATACAATGCAAACGTAAACTAATTCATTAAATATCTTTGTTTTGTTACACTAAACATTATTTTTCTTTTTCACGATCAGTATAGTCTCTAATTGTATAGAAACAGTTTTGCAGCAGAAAAGATTTTACTTTTACCGTAGCGATTATCTTTTCCCGCTGGATGACGAGATCCAGCGCTGATGTTCTCTACAGATTGCGGGATTTTCCCCATCCTAATATCTTTCACCAGCGGGGCAACGCCCCAGCCGAAGGAAGCTTTAAGCTCCCCAGTCACCCGACATGCGTGGTAGTTTAGTGCGTGTAAGTGTATTTAAGTAAGGGTGAGAATAGGACAAGGAAGGCCGCGCGCGATTCCTGGCCCGTTTGTTAGGGTACTACTCGGGCGTTCGCCGGGTGTACGGTCACGGTAAACTACCGATCAGAGCAGCCGGCAGCTTGAATTGTTTTCCAGACGGCGGCTGAACTCATCCTGTGTATTTAACTAGAGTTTGAAGTTTGACAACCTTCGGAGTTTGAATGCAACGTATCGTTCAGAGGACACAGCAGTGATATACATCGACATTCTGAGTCACTTCACCCGGTACAATTTCTGAAAATATGACTAGTTTTCGAATTCTTTCGCGTGAAATATGGGCAATTTCCAAACGAATACTTTATCGAAAACGGTTCTAATTTTTTTCTTTATCTTTTATCTCTCGAAAAGATCAAAGTACGACTAAAAGAATGATTTTTTGGTGAACTTTCTGTATTTTTGAAAATTGCAAAAAAATAACCTCACAGAATTACAATATTAATAGTAGATCAGTGATCCTCCGTGAAATCAATTTTAAAAAATTAAAATGAGCTCATGTACAATGTTTCGAACACAGGAGTAGTTTTCGCATAATTTTCGGTTGAATTTAAGGCAATTTCTAAATGTTTTCTCAAAAAAGACTCAAACTTAAAATTGTTTCTCGCATAAAGCAAAGGACACATAAAATATTACGCCGGCCTGGAGTTTGTTAAATCCTCTACATTTTTGAAAATTGCAATACTCACAAATAATGGGAGAAAGTATGTGGTGGTTTTCAATGTATTATTTGAGAGAAGTTTTAAAATGTTGACTTCGTGTGTGGGTAGTGTTCTTTCCTCTAAAGCGCCCGCTTCGTAGGATCGAGACACTGTTTTCGCGGCGTTTCTTTTGCCACTCCGTGTCCGGACATAGTGCAGCCCTGGCGACCCCCACGCCCTCCGCGCTGCTGTGACCAGCGCCTGTAAGGTGCGGCTTGTTTATGCGGGCGCGGGCGGCACCGGAAACAGCCCCTGCTAAGGCCAGGGCGCGCTCACGTGTGGTCACATGGCTCGTGTGGTCACGCCACAAGCAGAGAAGCCCAAGTCTAGCCAAGCAGGCAGGGGTCTCAAGGTCATATTAGGTACTTTTTATGGGAGAGTAAGGATTATTGATAAGATTATTGATGGATTTATGTGACAATAATTAATTTTGTAGATAATTGATGGATTGTATAATTAACCTGAATATTTTTTTAGAATTTGAAAGTTGTTTCCTGAAAGTTTTGTTTTTGCTAGGTTTGACGAAGATTATTGAAGGTTTTTATTTGGTTGCCCTGATTTTCCAGACGTTTCTAGCGAGCTGTACAGGCATGGCTTATGAATGGTACATTTGTTGAATTATTAACTTGTTTAAGTTATTATAAGTTTGTGAATTGTGTAAGAGTGATTACCAGTATTGTACGCTCAAAATTCGTGAGCAGACACAGAAAAATAATAAATTGGATTCTGAATTCCATTTAAATGTGTCGAAGACGCACGTTTCGGGGAAACCGAATACAAATAAATTGTGTTGGTTTGAAATAGCTGTGTCAAATATTATTTTTAAAAGAATATTTTATTCACGGTACTATTGGGCAAAAATAATGTTTGTTTTTCACTTTCTGATTAGTCATTATCATTTTTCACATAGAATCCCTATCTGTGATAGATGCACGAGTAGATGACCTGTTGCCGTGAAACATGCTCTCATGACAGTCACCGGAACAATCATTGACACACCATCTCTCTAGAAGAGAATCGTAATATTGACTAGTCTTCTCTATGCAATCGCTTCGGCTTCCGACGGGAAAATGGAACGTAAAATCTAAACTGAAAGAGGACGATTATGCAAATTATCATCGCTTTTATTTATCAAATATAAGCGCTATACACAGACAATTTTTCTTAAGATGGCGAAGGGCTGCACGTATGGGGGTCCAGTCGACTTGATGTTTTCTTATAAAGAAGTTTTCATTTATGTTGAATATAAAATATACTTTTATTTGTGACTTCTATTTAATATTTATTACGTTAAAAATTGATATTATGAATGACTTTCGTTAGTAGAGAAGCGATATTTTTGAATACGTATCATTGACTTCCAGGGGGGGGGTATACGTCCCATGAGCCCTCTTGGGTGCGCGACTAATATATACTAATTTACAATGCGCCCATAAACTAAAAAAAATTACAGCCTACGACAGTATTGTGTTACGAAACAACACCTTTTGAAAATATTTTGCTATAAAGAACTGTAGTACATGTATACACTATATTACATTATTGCAGGATTCGTGAACGCTCTTTTTGTTAAAATACTTATTTATTGCAGTGTTATACAAGTGTATTTATTTGTCCTTAAGCGTTTGTGTGCTAAATTGTGTGTGGTTTTGTCCAGCAGCATTTTTACTTCTGCAGACCAATAAATTTTATAATTTCATTCGCATTTTGCTATTTGGAATAAATTGTAGCATACCATGGGTGTACTTAAGATATTTGACGGGTACATTAATCTTAGTTGTTGAAGAGGTCTCAAATCAGTTATCAACATCATAAATATTGTGGCTGTTCTCGTCCGTGTCTGCATCTGTTGCAATGGAAACGGTAGGAACACCAGGGATCTGGTATCTAAGATAAAACTCTATTTTTAAATGCGCTTCTATATGGATTTCACGGCATCTTTTTAGCATCACTGTGCTTTGACTAGTTGGATGAATTTGACTATTCATTCTGTGAAATAATGATGATGTTGTTGATAATGATAATAATATTTAGTAATATCCATAAATTATTGGAACACTTGTGTACTACAAAATTGTCCTCAGTTTCGTTAAGTGTGATTTATAAAAAGTGTATAAATTGTTATTTACATAACTAATATACAAGGAGAGGTTTGGTGTACGAATGTTATATTGACGAACGAGGAAGTTGCTGTAGCAACCGAGTCAGGCATTTTGAAAACGTTACGCCAAAGATACTTCTTTACGAGTGCCATGTATATTTTCGTTTTTAGTACGCTTTCACAGATACATACAAATATTGGATCATTCTCAATACGAAAGCCGCTGCCATTTTAGTATATATCTCCCCATTGTTTTTTTTTTTTTTTACATTTCAGTACCCAATTGTTTTATATGGCCATGACTGCCTTCAGTTACGCGTTCGTCAAAGAAACTCATTCTCATCAATAAACGGGGAATGTAAGTACAAGTTGCCATGCCTGCGTGCTGAAAAATATTACATTATATTGTTCCGCACTACACTCTAAATAAATAACTAAAAGTTAATATAAGAATCCATGTCCACCGGAAGGCTGCGCGTTTGGCGTTTCGCGCGGATGGGTCCGCGCTCTAACGCTAGGAGTAATAAAGTTGCTGGAGGCGCCGCGCGGCGCCGGGCAGTCGGAGAGCGCTCATCGCCCGCCACCTCAAAGCTGCGCCGGCGGGGCGGGGTGGGGAGGGCGGGGAGGGGCGGGGAGGGGCGGGGAGGGGCGGGGAGGCGGGCAGTTGAGCGCGTCTCTGGCGCCGCGCAGATTGCGGCGATATGAGCTGACCATCCCGCGCCGCTCTTTGTCTTTGAGTGCCCACCGCCGCCGCCGCTACCCACGCAGCCCCCCGCCGCCTCCGCTTCTCCGCTCCGCTGCCGCTGCAGCTGCCGTCACCGTCGCCACTGTCGCCACCGTCGCCATCGCCGCCACCACTCCGCTGTCGCCGCCGCCGCCGCCACCGCCACCATCGCCGCCACAACCGCCTCTACCGTCGCCGGCGCCACCGCCACCACCTACCGTCACCATCATCGCCACCGCCACCGCCACAACCATCGTCGCCGGCGCCCCTGTCCTCGCCACCCCTCCCACCACCGTCCCCGCCACCGCTACCCGCCACCGCCACCGCCACCGCCACAGCCTCCGCCACGGCCACGGCCACCGCCACGGCCACCGCCACCGTCACCGTCACCGCCGCCGCCGCCGCCGCCGCCGATGCCGCCGCCACCGTCACCGCCATCCCCGCTACCGCCATCACCACCGCCACCGCCGCCTCCACCGCTTACGGGGCCGCGCCTGCCGTCGCCCGCTACCCCCACCGCCCTATCCGTTCCGCCCCTTCCCGGAAGGCCCCTCTTGCCTCCGGCCTCCCTCTCCCCGTCCCGACCTGCGGCATCCCTCTCCACCACCGCTCTTTCAGCTTCCATGAGGATTCCGTTACGCCAGTGCTCCTGCCTCATTTCTCTCCTAAACTTCTCTTCTCTTCTCGCCTCTTACCGTGTGCGACTCTTACCCTCGCCGCACCTCCCCTTTCCCCATATCATCTTCTCTCCTCTTTGCCCCCCCCCCTTTCACGGAGACTCTTCGCTTCTGCCTCCCCGTCTTTCAGTCTCTCATCTTTCAGCCTCCCCACGTTTCAGCGTTACCCTTCTTGCCACTCACCCTTTTTTCTCATCTCTCACTACCTCCGCCCCTTATTTTCCACCCTCCTACCCTGTCCGATTCTTATCCTCTTTGCACCTCCTTTTTCCGCCTCTCATGTTCTCTCCTTTCATCACTATCACATATTTAGCATCACAATCTCTGAGTTTTTTCCGCCTGTCTTCCGCCTTTCAGTCTCTCCGGCATTCTGTCTCCCCGACCATTCTCCATCCCCTTTCAGCTTTATCCTTCTTGTCTCTCAGAATTCCCGTCTTTGACCTATGCCGCCACTCATTCAACCCACGGTTGCCACTTCCCTCCCTGACACCACCATGGCCCGCTCGCTTGTTCCCGCCTCCACCAGCCGATCGGCTCCTTTCAGCTAAGCCCATGTAATTTAAATCCTTTGTCGCTGCGCTTTTGCATGTATCTTTCTGTCCGCAAATTCCCCCGCCTTCCCCAGGCCTAACTCTTCCCGTCACCCACTCTCACACATCTCTCCGAGCAATGCACTTACCCCCGTATTTACTTATTCACTTCCGCACGCTGTTTCTTCATCAATTTCAACCTTATCCCCTCCACTACCCTCTTCACCTTACGTCTTCACCTCACAAACCACTTACTCTTCACCTCACCACCAACAGTCTTACCGCCACCATCGCCACTGTTATCCCTGCCGTCGTCGTCACCGTCAGCCCCGCCACCTCATTCCGACACCATCATCCCGGATACCATCATTCCCGATACCATCATTCCCTCCATTGCCATTCCCTCCATTGCCATTTCCGTCATTGTCATTCCCGCCATTGTCAACCCCACCACCGTCATACCCGCTACCGTCAGGCCCGCTATCGTCATACCGCCACCTTCTTCTCCGCCACAGTCATCCCCTCCAGCGCCATGACCGCCACCGTCATAACCACCACGTCATCACATCACCTCCACCAGAACCACCTCCACCACCACCTCCACCATCACCACCTCCACCATCACCACCACCACCATCTCCACCACCACCACCACCACCTTCATCACCACCACCACCATCTCCACCACCACCACCACCTTCATCACCACAACCACCACCATCATCACCACCACCACCACCACAGTCGCTACCGTCTCCGAATCTACCTCCATCATCACTATCTGTACGGGCACCACCGCCACTACCCCAACTGTCCCCCTCCCCTTTACATCCTCCACATCCCCGCCTTCTTTGCCATCGCTGCCACAGTTGCCACCTCCGCAATTCCCGCTTGCACCTCTGCCACCGCCGCCGCCGCCGCTGCTGTTTTGCTCGCGTTGGCGGCGTGCTCTCCTTTCCATTGAGCGGAATTGCAGCGTAACCTGGTGCTCGGACGTTGGTGCGCTGGTGCGGAAAGGCGTATGGTGCCGGATGCCTTGTTCCTAGTGCGCGGGATGCGCTGTTGCTGGCAGCTTGAAATTGTTCTCTAGACGTTTCCGCTGCACACATTTTGTTTTTCTGTCTCGCTTCCACAAAACGTTGGCAATCAGACGGAGATCAGAAATAACTGCATATTTCTAGGTATTTTTCATTTCCTTTATCTAGCGGCACCGGAAAGAGACATGTTTTCAGAACAATTGAGTATGTTAAGGTAGTGCGACGAGAGAATAATGAAGCGTTAAGATATTTAATTTCAATATTGAAGTAGGAAAAGATTTTTCACAGGATTTTCAATTAAGTTTCAAATAAGCAATGAAGTAATTTTAATAATTAGCTCGCTGCTTTTTGCTGTGAATTGAAAATGATTTAAATATTATTTGTATACTTCAAGCAATACTAACTTCAAACAATACTACCTTGTTGCTGGCAAGACGAGGATCAATCGAAGTAGACGATCAAAGACGAAACATTCACAAACTCTTCCGAAAAAAATCATTTAACATACTTACATGCAAAATATGTACCCTTCTTTACATTCTCTACAATAAAATTATGTCATGAGTTATTTATATTTTCAACATAATTTCTTAAAGAATTTGAAGCCTATATCGGCTTAAAATCAATGGAAAAAAATTACCTAACGAACTTTAGGTTATGTTGATTATGATGACACATTGTAATGTTGATTATTTTAGTTCAAAGAAAAAAGTCACAGATTACATGTAGTTCTCACGGTCACTACAAGAGCTCACCTGGCTCTCGATGATATCAGACTTTTCTAACTCAACTCTAGGGCGCCAATCTGGCAGAGAACTTTCATTTCATTAGGCGAGTAATAACTGATAAGGAGGTGGCAGGAGGACTCTTCTGGCAGTGCCCATGGTATCTTGCAGGCACCCGCACACACTTGCAACAGTTCTGGATGTGTTTACTAGCATATGTTCTATTAGCTTTAAATCTTTTAACATCTTGTTAGAGGCAACCATTATGATTTACAAGTATTTTTACACATACTGTATCACTCACAATCTGAAAATATATGGTTTGATTATTCGGACATCAAAATCTGTCCATTAATTTAAACGTTATGAGGTCGGGAAAAATCATACAAATTTTACGGTGGTTTCATAATCTTACAAAATTGAGCAGAAATAACAAACTCTAAAACAGAAATGTCAGTCTGAAAGGCAACCAATACCTCCTGGAGTTTTGATATTTATTATTACTGCAAATGAATTCATTTAGGGAAGAACTGAGCCTTATCACAAATTCTTGCTGAATACTATGTAAAACGTCGAAAATATACATTATCTGATCTTTAATAACTTTCTGGCTTATGATGATAAAATATGTGAAAAAATTTACAGGTGGTAAATAATGTTTTTGAAATTACTTGAGATAAGAAATATAAACGAATGGCTCTACGTTCCTAAAAGTGAGCTGGATTTACTATTATCTACAGATCGGCATTCTCGAAAGAAAATTTCAAAAAGCTACAGAAATAAACTGAGAAGGAAAATATAGAACGCAGTCTCAAAAACTATTAAGATCGCATACCATACGAAAGCGACTCAACAAACTGAACGTAAACAATAAAAAAAGTTATAATTGATGAAATGCCTATCCGTTGTAAGATATTTGTAGAAAAAATAGATGTCATTAAATATTCTCAACCCTAAATTTATAGGTATAATAATATAAATAACAACTAAAGTTTTTTCTAATTCTTTAACAAATTTATTAGTTTCATTCTAGTAGCTAGTACGGCGACCTAGTTGTAAATGTAATCCACTACTCACAACCGGGCCCGCCTTTCATTTCCGGATTCTCTGGTTTGTGAGTGCCTGTGGTCACTTTGTTGGTCCTTTGATGGAGAGGAGCGAGCTATCTGTTCCTGAGGCATTTCCGGAAACTAGACGAGCATTCAACCAACAGACAACGTTCTACTCAAAGTTCTAGGTTGAAGTGCTGTAACACAAAAGCGTCTGCATTTATTATAGCAATGCAGCGTTCAGACACTAGTTCCTGAGGCATTTCCGGAAACTAGACGAGCATTCAACCAACAGACAACGTTCTACTCAAAGTTCTAGGTTGAAGTGCTGTAACACAAAAGCGTCTGCATTTATTATAGCAATGCAGCGTTCAGACACTAGTTCCTGAGGCATTTCCGGAAACTAGACGAGCATTCAACCAACAGATAACGTTCTAATCAAAGCTCTGGGTTGAAGAACTGTAACACAAATGAGTCTGCATTTACTATAGCAATGTAGCGTACAGACACTATTTAGCAGTGATGTTGTGATTACCGCTGCAGGCATAATTACAATGTTGGTGAAATTGTTTTTTATATGATCTTTTCATTTGTATAAGTTGCAGACCCTTGGTGTTAGTTTCTGGTCATGTACTACTGTTAATAACTTCGTAAACTGAAGGAAAACCTCATAGATCGCATACCTGGATATGTGTAGTTTAGTGAATTATATGGAAGAAAATTTACTTAAAATGATATGAAGTAGTAATTTATGTTTATTCTTTATTTTATATTTATTCTGGTAAATAGGAGAAAAGTTTATATTTATTTTCTTTATACATTTTTATAAAGGAAATTCCACTTTGTTAACATAAAGTTATGCACGATCAGTATCTAATTCTTCTTTGTACATAAAGAAGTAACACAGATAAAAAAATCATATTTCATTAACAAAGCTATTCTACTTATAACAAACAATCTCATGTCAACAAATATTTAAAATAATTTACAGTGAACATTTTACTCTTTCTTTACCATCAACGAACACAACTATTTGGTTTCTTAGTTTTCTTACATTAATACGGCTAATGCCTTTCGGTCAACATTTCATGAATATCTAATTAGTATCAATTAATATTCTATAATAGTTTCACTAGTAAAGTTGAGCACATTCCACGCAATTCCCAAGGACCCTACCGTACTCCCTACATCCTTAAGCCTCATTCCTTTCGTCTTCTTACCTCACTTGCTCTGACCCAATAGTTTTCATCGGTCAAAAATTCTTAGAAATAATACAGTAATGGTAATTTGGAATTTTCCCATTATTATCACTATCGACATCATCGCTGCCACCAAAATTGTAGAAAATACTTGTACTCCACTCCGTAGATCTGTGCTTGCCACCTCAAATGTCAGTTCAGCTTTCGTCCCCGCTTCCACCATAACCACCACCCACACACCCACCCGCACCACCACCTCCGCCACCATCACACACTTCATCCAATGTCGCCGCCGAAACTATCACTACCGCCAGCTAGCCCGCCTCCGTATCCGTCCACGCCGTCACCACTAATCACGCAAACCCCGCCAAAACCCATCACTACAATTTCATCGCCGACCCTGCCCCCGTCACTGCCTTCGCCACCGCCGCCTCCTCCAACTCCACTGCCGCCACCATCCCCGCTCCCGCCTCTGTCGCCGCTTGCGCCCTCGTCACCACTGCCGCCAACGCCCCGCACTCTCGCCCGGCAGCCATCACCACCGCCATCCTCCTCTCTGCCTCCGCCACCGCCCGCGACGCGGCCCCCTCTCACCGTCTCCACGCCCGCCCCATACTTCCGTCGCGACAGCCATCACAACAGCCAACGTTTGCCATCGCTTTCGCCGTCGCCCCCACCTCCCCACGTCCTCGTCCCTACCATCGCTTCACATTCCCTCCTCCCATTTGCATCCGTCCGGGATCCCGATTCTGCCATCGCACCCTCCATCTCCACCACATCACCACAAACCACCACCACCACAGCGTGTTCCACCGCATAGCACCGCAGTTTGCCGACCAATACTACCACGTTTCATCTCACCACTCGTACCTTCCCCACGATCTGCGCCGCGGTTCCCTCCCACCGTCTCCACACCCGCCCCATACTGCCGCCGCGACAGCCATCAGAACCGCCAAATCTGGCCATCGCACTTGCCATCGCCCTCACCTCCCCACATCCTCGTTCCTGCCATTGCTTCATATTCTTCGCTCCCATTTGCACCCGTCCGGGATCCCGATTCTGCTATCTCCACCACATCACCAACACCACAGCGTCCACAACCGCCAAGCACTGTAGTTTGCCGGCCATCACCACCACATTTCATATCCCCATTCCTACCTTCCCCACGACCGTGGCAGAACCTTCACGGCGCGCCGCCGTGCTTGAGCGTCGTGGCCGGGCGGGGGCGGGGGCGGGGTGGGGCGGCGCCAGGCAGCGCGAGGTGCCCGCCGCGTCCCCCGGCGCTCTAAATCCATTAGCTGTCTCCGCTCGGCGGCGGCGGAGGCACTGGCGGCGCCCGGGCCTGCGCCCGCGCTGCATTTCAAGCGCCACGCCCCCCTCCCCGGCACACGGCGCACGGGCACTCGCTTCCTGGCGCCTACAGCCTTCAGAGCTCGCGATTACACGCGCTAGCTTGTAGTTGCAAATATGCTGATTGATTGGTTGTTAGTTATTCCGGGTGCCTTAACTACCGAGATCATTAGTCCTTTAAGTATAGTGCATGTTTTATCCCTTGGAAGGTGGCGGTGATCTTCCTCCGCTGGTTGACGTGACCTGGCACCATCGGTTAGCAGGGCTTTCCCCGACCAGGTATCTCCCACCAGCGGGCAGCGCCCCAGCTGAGACAGGTTTAAAGCCCCCGACCGATTTTCCGGCATATGTAGTTGAGTAGTTTTCCCCAACCAGGTATCTCTCACCAGCGGGCACCGCTTCAGCCGGGATATGCTCAATGCTCCCGATCGGTTTCCCGGCATATGTAGTAGAGTAGTTTTCCCCAATCAGGTATCTCTCACCAGCGGGCACCGCTTCAGCCGAGATATGCTCAATGCTCCCGACCGGTTTCCCGGCCTATGTAGTAAAGTATTGCATGTTAGTGTAAGGGTGTGTAAGTAAGGAAGAGGACATGATAAGGAAGAGGAAGGAAATATCGCGCGCGGTCAGTGGCCCGTTTGTTAGACTAATGCATTCTCCTGGTATTGATTGGAGAAATCATGGACAACTACGGATCAGAACATCCGACAACTAGAATTCTCCTACAGACGACCGAATTCGACCTATCTCAAGGACCATCCGGTCAGAGGCACTCCAGTGATCTCAGTTGATGTCCTGCGCCATCTCTACCGGTGCAAAAATGCTGTTGAACAAAACCACTCAAGAGGGTTTTGCAAAAAGTTGCAATCCCACTGTTTACGAACAACAAATAAAATAATCTCTTATAAACTGCGATAAATTAAACTTGTGGATACCCGTGCGATTAAATCGCGCGGGAAGATTAAAGCCGAATTATTTTACTTTTACGTACGGTAGTTTAATATTCATCTTTTCAGTCAGAAAAAATAATTATTGCTGTCTTTAGTGCAGGAATGTCCACCTTAGAAGGGCTTATGGGCAACATATCAAATTCTAGTTAATCCGCAGGCTGCACCGAAATTTAAGATAGTTTTTACCCTAACTACCGAGATGATATTGAAACAAATATATATTATATACAACTTTTATTCAACATACTTAATAGTTAATGTACATACAACGAAAAAATTAATTTAACATTAAATAAAAATAAGGTGAATTGCGCAATTGTATTGTATTTGGATGATGTAATAAAATTTTTCAAAGCAGTCGCGGACCACACAAAAAGATCCAGCGGGCCGCCAGTTGAATAGCCCTGCTTTAGTGTATCCTCTCCCTAGTCTGACCTGGCGTGGCCTGCTCTGCTCTGCCCTGGCCTGGCCTGCCTCAAAGCCGAATTGTCGAAACCCACCCCGCTCCTTGCCACCTTCCTCGCTCTGTGCTGCCTTGCCTGCCTCCAATACTGCCCGCCTTACTGCCACGTTGTGCGTGATGTCGACATTTCAAAAAATATTTTTCAAATTATTATGTGCATAACATTCACAAAAATATAAACTACACATGCAGAAATCGGGGAGTTCAAGCTTTCAAACACATTATTTTCTGAAATTCATTAAGTATTTCATCCAGGAAAGGTGTGTTTACATAACACGTTTTAGAAATAATATATCTGATATTTTACCAGTCTTCACGAATACTGTAATATCATGGTATGATATATTTATACATTACAGATGTTATTAATATACTAAGGTTATAAAAATGTTCATGTTCTATAACGCTAACATTTAATGACAGGAGCACTCTTCCTAGAATCCTCGTTGTCGCATGATCTCAGATGAGTCGTAAGCCTTGTGATTTAATGCGATCTAATGGAGGTCCAATATTATCATTAATTGCTAATAAACATGTGGAAGAAATCTCTTATAACCACGTTATACACTTCTGATTGGTGGTTATCTAAACTAATATTTTACAAGTAAAATAATTCTCTGGGGACGATCTGTTTAAATGTACTGAGTTTTTTGTCTCCATTGTTCTGCTTTTACTACCTCATAACGTCCATCGACCAACCCACGTGTGCTCCATGGCCTTTACTTGTGGACGTTTTTGACGGTGATATTGCCGGCACTGGGTAAGATACACTAGGAAACAGGATTTGTGGATCTGAGTTACTGGTTTTAAATGTGTAGAGCAAGGACGAGGATTTTGGAATTGAACCATTGTATGATTTAATTTTTGTAATATTGTTGTGAGAGTTCTTTTAAATTATTTATTGTTCTTATTGTTCTTTATATCTTTGTTCTTAAATCTTTATTGTTCGTAAGATTTGGTTTGTTTTCATCTTTTTACATAATGGTTATAGAGATATGCGGTGGTGGTGGACGTGGTGAGGACATGGGTGTGTGTGATGTAGTTGGCTGCTACAATCATGGTTAGAAAGACGGCAGCATGGCATGCATGGCATAATGATGGTGTTGTTTGGGGAAAATAATGGCGGTACATTTACGATCGATCCCAATCTTGAATGGTATTTCACGGGGAACGGGATGCTTTAAGTAATCAAGTCGAGGTCAACAATGTTTGAATGAGAATTCTGGAAGCCGGTTACTCTGCTTCATCGTTTTCATGGTGCTCCAATCACTGCCTCGTTGAGGCAGAAGCAGTTCCTTAAACAACGGAAGGGGGAAAACCGTGGCGAAATAAGTTGCTCTTTTGTTGTATACCGCGAGTTTTATCTTTCTCTTATCGATGAGGGATTTGTTTTGCGTAAATAGAGCACTGGGTTGGTTTTCTTGATGTTGATCTGTTATCCCTATACCTCATTTTAATATTCATTTGTCATCTTTCATCTCATCATTGCTATCATTCAGTCTTGATATGTCATATGGTGTTTGATGATATCAGTAGTTGATCTTTTTCTTGCCCATCCAAGCCCTGAAATCATCGTGAAGATCGGGAGATGGTCTAATTCTATATACAAATTAGACCTAATTCATACAAAATTGAAAGAATTCAATGAGTCTACGAATACGTGAGTGTTGAACCACAGTTAGACCTTGGTTTAGAGCCTTGTAAAGAAAGGGAGGCAGAGGGACAGACCGACAAATAAGGGGAAAAGGGAGAAGGAGATATGTCTATTATCACAGTTTGTCCGTGCAATCCTTCAGTTAACTCTCTTCATACTTCTTAACTCTTAGCTCTTCTGTTTCAGAACTTCTTTCCATAACTTTCTACGTTTTTTTCTGTTTTTGTACGACGTCGGTTCTGTTTTTGCCGACATTTTCCGACACTCGGTTCAGTCCAGTGTTCCCATCATTTTAGTACTTTGGTTTTAGTGATATAAATTAGTTTTAATATCTATTCTATTTCGTCTTGGATTTCGTTTTCAAACTTTATCGAATAATATTGACTACTGCTTTAATGCCAACCGTTCACGTTTTGTTGTTTTTCTGTTTTCGAACTATTTATCACACTCAACACCAATTGCACTATGAATGAAAAACGATTACAACTGCTGGTATATACTGGTAGGATATTACCATCATTGTCCAACGGATATCAATTGTCTACACGTAATGAATAAAATCACACAATCTTATATGTTTGTGCCATTTTTAAGATTTAAATCCTATGGGAATCTCCAATACATTCATTCAAATAGTGTACGCGATATTGTGTTAACTACATTCTGCAACTATTTTTGCGGCATCGCAATTAATATCCAATTATTTTTATTTTTGAGCATATTTGTGCTGTTCGTATTAGTTTATTAACCTTCACGTTTATAAACAGGTCCGATCATTGTGTTTGAATTTTTCTACTGGTGTTCGATTTAATGCATCATCTAAAAGTTTTAGGGTTGTTTTATTTCTTTCTGACTAAATTTTAATTCTAATTTTACATAAACTTCCTAAAAATGCTCATACGTTATGTGTCTTTTCAACTTCTTGTAAACTTCATTCGAAGTACGAATTCCGCATTGAAACAGCGTCTGCCGTGTTGACTATCTTCTTGAACAGCAACCCGAAACAGATCCAGTAATCCATCGATTACGATCGATAAACCCTCGAGAAGAGGTGCCGGAGGCAACGACATCGCTCCGCGTTCGACGGCCCAAATCAAGCACCTCTCAGCCGCGGATCCCGGGTGCGGCCGGATGCGTTCGCCCGAACGCCCCCCCCCGCCCCGCCGCCCGACAAATAATTGAGCACGTGGCAGTGGCGGGCGCGGGGCTTCGCGCGCGTTGCCCGGGCGACGGCACACATGCGCCGCCACCCCCTCTGCCCTCACCCTCAGCGACAATACCCAAACCCCGCCCCTCCGACAACTCCATGGTCCCCGGCAGGCCCATCGCCGCCACGGCCCCCGCTGCCACAAAGCCTCCATGGTCCCCGGCAGGCCCATTGCCTCCACGCCTCCGCGCCACAAAATCTCCATGGCCGCCAACGCCCCCATTGCCCCCACCGCCCCCGCCGCTACAAAGCCTCCATAAAGCCACCTCCGCCCCCATCGCTCCCAGGGCCCCCACCGCACCAACTTCCATGGCCAACCCCGCGCCCATCGCCTCCATTCCTCCCGCCACCACAAGGCGTCCACGGGCCCTACTTTCACAATCGCCTCCATTGCCCTCGCCTCTCCAAAACCTCCATGACCGTCACAGCTCCCATCGCTTCCACGGCCGTCACCACCCCAACGCCTCCACGTCCCCTTCCGCCCCCATCGCCTCCACGTCTCCGTTGCCCCAACCTCCACGGCCGCCACCGTGCCCATCGCCCCCACGGCCCCGGCCGCCTCAACGTCTCCATGCCCCCCCGCCCCCAACGCCTTCAGGGCGTCCTGCGGCTCCAGCGTCCTCAGATCCCTGCCATCGCCCAATGGCCACCCTCCCTCCTCCAAGTCCCCAGTCGTCAGCTCTGTCCTCACATCCCGTACATTTCCACCCCGCTGCCTCATGGACCTCGCCGCCCCTACCATCCTCACACCAAGTGGCACCTCCTCGCTCTCCTGCCCGCCACGCCTTCATCGCCACCACCTCCACCTTCTCAGTCTGTCTAGTACCCACATCCCTGCCGCCATGTTGACCCCGCCGCTTCCACCACCCTCACACCAAATGACATTTCCCGATCTCCTGCTCGCGACGCTTTCTTCGCCGCCACTCCCCCTCTCTCTGTATAATATCCGCAATCCTACCACCATGTCGGTGCCGATTCCGCCACAGCCTCAACCGTCCATAACACCTTCCAGCCTTCTCGCCACCTCAGCCATCTACATTGCCTCGACTGACGCCACCTCGGCCCTCTCCAACTGCACCGTCCTCCGCCCTGCCGACCACGCCTCCCTTCCGTTCTCGCCACCCTCATCGCCCTCCAAATAGCGGTGTGTCACCAACCTCTTACCCGCGACTCCTTCGCTGCATGCTCCATAGCCCCCGCCATCTCCTCCCCCCCTACATCACTCTTGTTGTATTTGACCTCGCCACCACCGAGACTTCAGCCAGCCACACTCACCACCTCCAGCCTCCTTGTTTCCTGCACCACACCTGCCACCTCTTCAAAGCCCACCATCTCCCACACGCCCGCCGCTCCTATCGTCTCTCTCGCTCTCTCTACTTTCTTCCCCACCATTTCCCACTCTCATTCTCACTCCGCTGATCCAGAGTCTGTTCTTCCCCTCTTTCCTCCTCTCTGTTTTCCTCTCCTTCCCGTCCCAACTCATTCTCTTTCTTCTCCCCCTCACCATTCTCTCTTTCAAACCTTTCTCGTTAATCCCTGTGTTCCTTCTTCCCCTCTCTCACATCCCCTTCTCCTACTGCCCCCTTTCACTCTCTCTACTCTCTCTTCTCCCTCACTTTATTTTCTCCGCTTACTTCGCCTCCGTTTATTGTCGACCCTGTCTACCTCCCTCCTACCTCGCCTCTTTCGCTCTCTCGCCCTCGGTCCATCATTTCCGCCTCCTACCCTATTCAACGTCTCTCTTCCCTCACCGTCTCGTACCATCACCTCCCGCTCCTCCTTATCTTCAGCGAATCTACTTCCAGCTGTTGCACCCTCCCTCCCCCGTCTTCCCCCATCCCCTTCCCTTGCCCGCCCGCCCTCCGCCGCCCCACGCGCGCCGCCTCCAACCAATTAAAGTTGGGGGCGTGACTGCCGTCTTTGTTCTCGGCCGGTTCCCCCGAGGGGACGCACTACCTGCTAACGCTCTTAAGACGTCGCCGGTCGCTTGGTAGCTGCGCCTTCCTCCTGGCCAACGGCGCGGCGTGGCGGCGACCTCCATTTCGCCACAGATCACCCGGCCCGAGATCACCCGGCCCGAGATCACCCCGCCCGAGATCACCCGGCCCGAGTTCACCCGGCCCGAGATCACCCGGCCGAGATCACCCGGCCGAGATCACCCGGCCGAGATCACCCGGCCCGAGATCACCCGGCCCGAGATCACCCGGCCCGAGATCACCTGGCCCGAGATCACCCGGCCACCCGGCCCATGGCCACACGGTGGCCGCAAACCACCGTGGCACCAAACTGCAGCCTGTCAACGAAACCGAGAGAGGTGGCTCAGGGCATCAACTGATGTCACTGCAGTGTCTCTGACCGGGCGATTCTGACATTCGAGTCTCGACAGTGGCAGGATTTTCGATACTAGCCAGAGAGGTAGGTCTGATTCTGTCGCGGTCTGGAGGAGCATTCTAGAGGCCGGCTGCTCTGATCGTGGTTTATCCGATCAATACCATACGAATGCCGGAGTAGTACTCTACCGAACGGGCCACGAAATGCACGCGATCTTTCCTTACCTTTCCTTGTCCTAGTCTCACCCCTTACTTATACACACACACACACACACACACTTACATGCACTACTCTACCACACAGGCCGGTAGATCAGTCGGGAGGTTAGGGCTTGTCCCGGCTGGGGTGGTGCCTCTCTAGTGGAAGATACCTGGTTGAGGACAACCCTGACAGCCATTGATAGATTGGCGCCGGATCTCACCATCAGCAGTGGAAGATATCCGCCACCTACGGAGGAAAACACATCCATTACGCTTAGGGACTAATGTACATAGCAGTTGACGCGTCCGGAATTACTAAAGAATCAAATCCGACGCACCAAACTATAGTCAGGCAACTTTACAACACGCTTTCGGACAAAGTTCTCACGACAGTTACCGAATTTTTTCAACCATTTTAACCTTAACCTCCTCAAGTACTCATTTGTCATCACACCTATTGACATACCTCAAAGCAATAGCTGTTGCCTCTGCAATGTGTCTGACCGGGAGCTGCTAGAATTCGAGTCCCGACTGCGACTGATTTTCCACGTTAGTTAGATAGCTAGGTCGAATTCAAGCTCAGTCCCCAGGAGATTCTAGAGGCCGGTTGCTTCAACTAGTAGTTTTCCGTGGTTTCTCCGATCAGAACCACGCGAATGCTCGAGAAGTACTTTAATAAATGAGCCACCGACCACGCATGATCTTCACTTGTTTATCACTGTTCTCTGTCGTCACCAGGTCCACAAAGATCATTCGTATTTTACATTGTGTTTGTCCTTGGGGCTCCACGACGTTTCTATTTTTTGTGAAGCTACCTATTTTCTCTTCTTTCTTCATCCGCTTCTCCATTTTTCACCACTATTGCCTTTTTCGTTAAGTGTAAATAAACAGGATCATCAATCCAGTCGCATCAGTCCAGCGGCGTCATGCCGTCCGTATCGATCAATACCAATAACTAAAGAGAACCACACGTGACAAGCGTCATGAAAACAAAAACTCGGACCTACACTTCAACACATATTTAAGCCTCTTATATCGTGTCTGAGAGTTCTACCTTTCGTCAAAATGTGACTGAATATCTTGTAATGCTCTATTTTTGCTATTAAGCGATTTTTACTGTTTTATTGACTGTTTCTCGCACTCTACAGGTCACCCCTTTTATTCTGTCAGGCATCTTCTTCTATACTTCTTTTACGTATCGATAATGCCCTTCAAAGATTTCCTCGTCCTTCGTTTTCTTCTTTCGAAAGAGTTCTAGTCAAAGCTCACTCTTTGGTATTCTGTCTGCATGCATTATCTTTTTATAATATATTACATATTTATAATATATAATATATGATACTATTAAATTGTTTGAATTCTACTTTTTCGTTCACTTGTATACCTGCATTATTTGCCTATCTTGTAATCCAATAACTTAAATAAGCTGTTTTCTTTCTAGTAGAAGAATGGTTCGACGTCATTCTATTAGTCTCGTTTCCTTTGGCAGGGTTCGAAACGTTTATCCCTGTTCATAAAACTTGTGATATTTTTGAAGAAAAACTGCGTTTTCCTAACAATAAATACTTTTGTGTGTTCTGATATGTTTTAAAAAGGTATTGTCCGTTATTATTAAACTCTTTGAAGTTGTGCAAAGTTGATCGGAACAATTTGACACCTGCATAGTTCGTCCTAGATGGTTATGAGTGCAGCTTGATATGAATTTCTCTGTCGCTTGCAGAATTCACTCACTTAGCGCATGTCTCGAAAATATTCTCACCATTATTAATATTATTAGTTTTTATTGTAATTATTAGTATTACTATTGTTATTATTATACTAATTATTATTAATTTTAATTTGCAAAATTAAATTCTTGGCCGTTTAGACAGATTATTATATTTTCGTGATCAACACCGTTTTTCCCAGGAACTTATTTTGTCGCGCTACAAGCGCTGCGGTGTGGCGAGCGGAAGTACTATCACCACGCCCAGTAGGTCCGTCTCTGCTGAACAGGTCGGTCCCAGATATTGGCCGAGCAGCGATGCCTTCGGCTAGAAGGGTGTGGGGGGCGCTGGCGGAGTCGGAGACAAAGACGAGAGAGGAGGTGGGGAAGGAGGCGGCGTCAGAGATGGGGGAAGAGGCGGGGTGGAGGCGTGGGCAGAAGCAAAGGCAGCTGCGAGAGCGAAGGCGGGTTCGAGGTAGAGGTTGGGGCATATGCGCGGAGGATGGGGCAGAGGAGGGGTCATAGGCGGGTCCGGAGCAAAAGCGGACTCCGGGAGAGAGGTTGGGGCGGGGCAGGAAGGAGCGGGCCAGAAGTGTGGCCGCGGTGGGAGCGGAGCATAGGCGGGGCAGAGGTGTAGGCGTGGAAGAGGCGGAGCAGAGGCGGGTGCAGACGCGGATGAGGAGTGAGAGGTAGGGATGGGGTGGGGACATGGATAGAGGTGGAGGCGAGAGTGGAAAAGGCAGCAGATGAGGCAGTGGTGGGGACATGGAGAGCGGTGGGGGAGGGGCGGACCAGTGGCTAGGGATTGTGGTGAAGGCGGGGCCTGAGTAGGGTGACGGAACCGAGGGCGTAGATGAGGCGAAGGCGAAGTCGAAGTCGGAGACGGAGACGGACTTACCAGAGGCAGAGGGGCGAGGTGCGGCGAGGGTGCTGCGAGAAGATGTGGGCGCAGGCGTATGGAGAGAATAGAAGGAAAGGGGGAAAGTAATTTGGGTCCGGCGCCGTGGTCTTGAAGGCTATTCTTGCCGGACCACGCGCCTTCTAGAGGTGGCGGAACCCCGGTATGGAATCTTCCTTCTATAGCAGCAGCTTCTCCACACTTGATGAGAATTTTCTCGTCTCTGGGCCGCAGATGAAGTTTTCTCCGACATTTTTTGCCACGAAGGCACTTTCAAACGGTCACAATTGGGAGGATATTATTTACATTTGGGATAAATTAAAGTATTAGTAACACATTTAGAGAAACATTATATGTGTAAATTGTAGCAAAACTTTTTTAAATTTGTAATTCTATACCCTTAAATATCCAGTAAGTAAAAATAAAGGCACAAAGATATTTTTACAACCCTAATAACGCGGTGCGTATTATGCATACTTCTTCCTAATAGATTACATATTTTCAACGTCGCATAAATATGTTGATGTTTAGTACTTAAATAAGTAACATGAATATCTTCAAACACGTTGAGAAGACTTATCAGCCGTACATTTCCGTTGACCTTTTGCTACGTTTCATTTTTATTCTAAGATAACGCCTAACGTTTAAAATTGTTCTAGTTTCCTTCGCAATGCAATTTAAAATATTTAATTTTTTCGTAACAATCACACATTAATTAAGACATCTTTTCTTCTTCTTTCTATTTCAATTAATTTCCTTTCATCTCAGACCATAATAAATCAAATGCATTAATACAAAATTTCACCAAATTAGAAAGTAAATATATTTTGTCGACTTTGACTGAAGTAATAAAATGTAGTCTTGTGGGCGAATACGTATGTTGTCTTCTTCCCGGCAATCTAATGTCTGAGACAAGATCACATCCTAGTTTTTTCGATAACTTTTGGACAGCCACTAGTCAAAGCGGTTCTTTCGGAGCATGCGTACCGTGCTAAACGTTTTTACCATTAGTGCTAGAAGTAAGACGATGCTCAAGTGTTCAAATAAAGCTGTGAATGCAACAAAGATAAAATACTTTCGTCTGACCGCATGAACTTATTACTGACCTTAACACATTAATAGGTGATTCATTTTCTTGAATTAAAATACAATCAATGTCACTAAGGCTATCAAAATAATAGCGTATGACACATGTGGTAAAAGTGATTTAATTTTTCTGGTATAATTGCGCCACCCGCCCTGTCGGCCTCGTGTTGCAAACTTTCGTACTCCCAAAATAAAATACCACTTTACCACTTGCATCGTAAAGATGACAATGCGATATGTTAAAATTAAAAAATATATATAAATGTACCGTCTTCTCGACAGTTACGTAATCAAACAAAATGGAACCATATAATGGATATACCGTGCTTTAAAATTTGTTCCGACAACTTAACATTTTTATCACTGTTTTAGTATTGAACAAACAGATTGTCACACAGACGAACACACATAGTGCTTCGCAATGATACTGATAATCATAATGGAAAACCTGACGGTCCTAATTCTTTAAATTCGCAGTGTTCCCTCACCAGAAAAGGAAACTGCAATGCACGGAAAACGCAGAAATCCCGGTTCTTAATGGAGTTGACAAGTAAGGATGGGATTACAACATTCAACGCGAATACTGTTGGTACCAGAAAACCTTTAAAGGGGAACGACGAGAACGCGTGAATCATGTGCGGCTGAGTATTCTTGCAGCGGCGCCGAGCACAGCAAGGCGAGCCGCGTAAGGGCGGTGCTAAACTTGAAAACGTTTCTCGACGCGTGAGTAAATATGAGCAGACTCACGGCACTTTTATATACGTAATAAACGTCACCGAGAATGGCGACTGTGAGGCGAAGAGTTATTGCGGCCGCGAGGAACTTTCTGTTTTATCGGTTACCGGTTTCATTAACTCCAATGGGCTCTATATTTTGGGAACATTTTTTCTTGTTCAGTTACAGAGTTCTGCTCAACCTGGTAATGGAAATTATATTATCAACCTTACTCAATGTTTTTTGTAGTTTAAATCTCAGTTGGCATTTTAGTTGGATTTTAGATGTAGAATACAATTCGTTATATATAAAATTAGAAGTGGTAATTATCTTTTAGATAGCATTTTGGCAATGTAGCACATTAATGACAGGTGACAAATTGTTAAACGAGATGCAACATTGACGTTAAAAAAAATCATAATTACTACTAATACTGCAAGTTAAATATTGTTTCAAATAACGTTTTTTATTAAGAAAAAGGAGAAAGAAGAAGAAGAAAGATAAACTCCGACGCTAAACTTTGTAGTTGTTAAAATTTCTTCGCATTGCTGCTGCTGTAAAAAGAAGGAAAAGAAAGAAAATGACCGATGAAATCATAGGAGGGAAGCGTTTCAGAGAGCTGAAAAGCAGAATAATGAACAGAAGTGAATACAGAAGACTTGGCTTTGTTCAAGGAGAATAATGCGATGACTTCTATTTGCTACTAAAACATTAGGCTTTCCATAGCCATTTGTCAGCTTCGTAGTAAACGATCTCGCCTGCACAGTGTCCTAAAGCTCTTTCTGAATGTGAACATACTACGGAACAACAGTCGCCGCAAGAGCACTAGCTCGGCATTTCTGAAAAATTCATGAACCTACACCAAGAACTGGGCCGACTCCGCCCGCGCCGCAGGTAGACCTGGGCTAATGTTGAACTTGTGAGCCTCGAAGTTGGTACTATGCGGGAGATGTTAATGCTGAAACGGGAGTAGCCAGTGCCGCCCGCCCACCCGCCCGCAACCGAGTGCTTGCCAACCTCTTCGTGCGTGCTTTCTCCGTTTCGCTTCTTCCTCCTCCTCCTCCTCCAGCTTCCTCTTCCCGGGAGACTCTTCTTCTCCTTTTCCTTTTCCCCGGCCCCGCCCCCGCTCCCTCCCCTCCGTCCCGCCCCGCTCCGCTCCGACGAGAACCAACTGCTTCCAGAGGCCTCGACCCGAGCAAAGTGAGTTTGTGAAAAGGTCCCAGAGGGTTTAACACATCTCGACTGGGTGTGAGATCAACAGTAACATGAGAACTTTGACGAAGTACAGACGCCTCAACTTGTAAGGAGAAAGAGGAGGAGTAGGGGACGAGCGAGAGTGGGGGGGGGGAGGAGGGACGGGGTGGAACGGGACGGGGTGAGGCGGGCTCTTCTTGCTTCCCGAAAGAAAGACGGAAGGGGAACTAAAAAGAGCATTATAGGCGCTGGAGCGTCACCAACTAACTTTGAGATCGGGAGCGCGCGACGTATGGGCATCAAGGCTCTTCCTGGAAGCGACTACAGCGGGCGAAATTTCTCTTGGAAATCCGCGCCTCCTTTCGGTGTGTAGCACAACTGCACTCTTTCTCGAGGACGTGATCAGTGTGCGTTGCGCTGTTGCCAGATGCTCGCAGTTCGCCTGAGCCGCGCCGCGCCCGTGAGAGTGAATTAGAACGACTCCGGCGAAAACACTTCGGCGGATGAGACTTGACATTGTTGTTGAGCTTCTACGTGAAGTTGTACTTGATACTTTTGGGGACTCACGGGCGAGTTTCCTCTGTTTGTATTCAGGTCGCGAAGTTTAGATAACGCACATGAAGGTAATAAAATATCTCGTGAATACAGCTTTGAAGTTTAGATTGTAGCCTTTGTAATGGCTTAATGACGATTATTACAGCTAGGTAAAATGTTCAATCTGTGTTATCAACAGTTGACCAAACAAAAAATATAAATTAAACACTAGTAACTTAAACAATCATTTGAACTTAGTTACGTGTTTCATTAATCATTTCGTGCTTTCTGTATAACGGAACGCAAAATTATAATTCAGAACTCTAAATCTTAAATTTGTTGGTGAACATCCGAATCTATATTGGTTGATGATTATTTTAATACGATTCTAAATTAACATCAATGTGTTTAGGCATTAGGCTTTTCCTTTACCAAGAAGAATGCTTTTATACATTAAATGCATTTTCATTATATTTATTCACTGATGAGCGTGAAAAATATTGAAATGCTCACTCAGAGGACCAAGAAGAAAAAAGAATCAAGTAAATACATGTCAAATAAAAAGGAAATAAATAGGAATTGTAAGAAAAGTGAATTAAACAAAAACTAGCCATTTTCACAGTACTCATTTTCAAAATTAAAGTAATTAATGAATATAATAAACTTTGAACAGGTTACTCTAATATGAAATAAGAAACATTTATGTTTTTAAAATCTTACTTAAAATTAAAACACTTACGGATATGTGAAGCATGAAACACACTGAATTACATTTTTCATCTATTCCTAATAATGCATTTGGAACAGATAAATTCTTCAAATGTTAATTTTGTTATATCCGTTTTCATCGATAGACATAAAAGGAAGGCAATAATATAAAAAAGGAATAAAATAATGTTCGGTTTTAAAATTGCCAAATAGCCTTGTCTGTAAAAGTATTTCGTTTACCCAGGACAGAAATAAAAAATTCTAAATTGATTTCTACATTTTTGCTCAGATCATTGTTAGTAACATCTACAATTTTATTTATTATATTGCTAATTAAAATATGTTACAAAAGTCCTAGGATCAAAAGCGATGTATTATTTGTGCAAAATAGAAGCGCTATTATTTCGTAACGTTCCCTTTGTTAATTGAGTTGCTCAATTCATTTCCTTTTATTGCATTCAGTATTGCCATGAAAGTATGAATGTTGAGAGTTTGTTTAGTTACGTGACTGGATGAGATGGCTCAGGACAATAATTATTGCCTTTGCAGCGTTTCAGTCCAGAGGACTGTAGGGTTCGAGTCCGGACAGTGGGGGAATTTGGATACAGCGAGGTCAAATCCAGCCGCTGTCTGGAGGAGAGTTCTAGCGACTGGCTCCTGTGATCTGTTATATATTGTGATTTATCCGATCCACAGCTCCCTTAACATGTGAATCATGCAACCAACAACTGTCAATTGTCCATATTCTTCAGACATGTACAAAATATACCAGTGAACGCCAATCAATCCTACAGACTGATAATCTTAAAAATATTTTATACTCCACTGATTTTCAAGTAAAAATATCAACATTGTGTAAATTATTAAAAGTATATGATGATTTATAAGTATGTCGTTTGTAAATTACTGTTCCACTCTTGCTTAAATTATATTTTCATTATGTTATCCAATCATGTATTAAATATAGTATAACATGTAGTTTTGCAGTCGCTAATAACATTGTTGTTGATGCGACTTTAAATAAAATAAATTTAAAAAAACACCAGGAGAATGCCGGAGCAGTAACTTTACAAACTGGCCACGGAACGCGCACGATCTTCCCTTCATTCTTGTTCTCTCCTCTCCTCACATATAAAAACTTACTTCACTTCAACATCGTTATTCGTTTTATCTAACATATGTTTCTCCAGCTTATTCTTTATGAATAACAGCTACAATTTGCAAAAAATAGAAAAAAATTGGCGAATGTCTTAAACTGCTCTTACAAATACTCAGAGCAGAAAATAACTCAAAACAAATTAACAAATTAAATAAATTGTATAGTACGTTGAGAAATACGTTCAGCCAGCTCACTAAATAAAACTATTTATTTAAATCTTTACAAATCATATCCGAAATGTTTAATTGCCAAAACATGAGTGTTTATGGATAAAAGTATACCATGAATATTTTTTGTATTACCAGATGATGGTAAACTGGAATCCCATTATCAAACAACGGGGATCAAGAAGAATGAGATGGTAATTTAAAAAAAAATTCATTTTCACTTTCTTCGGACCGGAAGATGTGCCTCAGGACATCAACAGATGTCACTGCAGTACCTCTGACGAATCCCGACGGTGCACCGCGGTGTCACAGCAGAGGCAGGATTTTCGGCACTAGCTTGTCGACTAGATCGAATGCAATCGGTGTCTGGAGGAGAATTCTAGCGGCCGGCTGACGAATGATGAACATCAGACGAATGCCGGAGCAGTACCCTGACAGGGCCACGGACCGCGCGCGATTTCTCCTTCCCTCTCCTTGTACTATTCTCACCACTGACTTACACACACTCTAACATGCACTCCACACATGCAAAGTCCACATATGCCGGAAGACCAGCCAGGAGCTTAGAGCTTAGAGTAGGTCGGCGCCGGATCTCGCCATCCGGCGAGGGGCGATCCGAAACCCCTGCCCCCTCCTGAAGAAGAATATACATCAACTACACTTATGGGACTAATAATCTCTGCCGCTGACGCGCCCGGTATCTTCAACAATCAATAAATCCACTTTCCTTGGATTCTTCATGTTCTTTGTTTCGCCTCAAACATCCCGCGCCGCCACATTCGCAAGCGCCTCGGACGATGTGAGCGCACGTGGTTCCAGCTTTGTCCGGGAGAAGCGCTCGAGTCTGGCACATGTGGACGGTTGGTCACTGCAAAACTCGCTTCGATTTTCTCTCCTGGCGCCGAAGCGCGCCAATTTTATTGTGGATGTTGCGCGTAGATTGTCTTTGTGATGCCCATCTAGTGAAATGGTTAAACTGTGTAATAGTTTCAGGGGAGACATAAAATTATACCGCTCCCACATTAATTTGGCTGCACATTTGACCCATCATTGCGAACTATGTAATCTAGCGCTGTAAACTTTTAGGAACAGCTTGGTGGACAAACAGATTTACATCTTTTGAAACGTTTTTGCAATTTACAGCACATTTGAAAAAAAAGTAAAAATGTCTATATTATATTTTATACCTTCATGTAAAAATCCTGAAATATGAAACTTACCAATAATTTTTCTGCCATATATTCATTATTAATCGTCCTCCTGCAAAAAAAATCAAAATTACTATTTGAGTACTCTCACAGCAAATGGGACATTGTGAACAAAAATGTCATTTTTCAGCAATCAGTGTCCAAGTTTATCAAACTACAAAACCAGCCACCTCATCATGGGAACAAGTAAACAAAATACTTTTGTCGCTTAAATAGTGATAGAAGGTAAAGCTTTGCAGTGCAACCAGCATTAAATAAAGATATTTTCTGTAGCATTTAACGAAAACCACAACCTTCTATATGGATTCATTCAAAAGATAGAACATAAATAATGGAATCGTAATCAAAATGACTGCCATTTTGAGATATGCAGATGAAGAATAAAAGAAAATAATATCCTTTAGAATAGTGTATTTCAAAATGGTGTACATATCATTTTATTCGGATATATTTAAACGTCTAGACAATGTCAAAATCTAAAAAACCTCAAAAGTTCAGATTTTTGTTTTGTCTTCCCTTAATTGTGAAATTATGGTTATACAACTATTTATTTAAAGAATAAACAACTTAACTGTCTTACCTGTTTGTAAAGTAAACGTGTAGTTAATATATATGAACGTGCGTAATCATGAATAATGAATTGTTTCTGAGACAAATTTCAGTTTAGTTTATAAAATTATATGGTTCAAGATTCTATTTCAAATTTTCATAAATATATGCATCAGTATAAATTAGTTTACAGAAGTGGATGAAACGTGCTTCAGAATTCACCCAAGGCAATGACACTTTTATTATCCACTCGGAATTTGTCACGAACATGTATTAACTCCTTTTATATAAAATATAATTTGTCACTCCTTTACGTACTCATTAACTTATTCTTTAAATAATATTATTTCTTAACCAATTAAATGCTTATTCTCCTTGGTATAATATTTCATTTGTTTTTATTTTATACTTTTTGAGATCTTCTCCACGCCTTTTAACATGTATCGCATTTCTAAGAATCTTTTTCCATTTTAGGTTACGTGAGACATAACTTCACAATTTCATTTTTTTCATTCTCGCCTTTCCTTTTAGCTTTCTTTACTATTCACTGCCTGCCCGTTCCCGTCAACAATTTTCCTCGCCTCAAAAGCCTCCCACCATCGTCAGTTTCACCAACACTTCATTTTCTGAAGGAACGCTCTCCCCCATCGTTTAAGAATACAACTCATTCTCAAGCGCCTATTCAGTCTTTTCACCCTTACATTTTCGCTCGCGAGCAACCACAGTTTGCGCGTCATCTCCATTCAGCGCGTCGTTTTACTCAACTCCCTCCTTATCACCTTTTCTCAATTTCTCCCTCCTCGTCGGCCTCCCCGCTTCCTGTCCCTCCGCTCGGCGTCACCTGATTCTCCCCGCACAAAGCAGGAGGGCTCAGTGACGCCAGACGGATCCTATTTCCCTGTCGATCTTCCAAGGCGTAACCCCTCCGTCGCTGCACAACCACTCCGCTCCACTCCACACCACTCCACTCCACTCCATTCCACCTCACCCCACCCTACCCCACCTCACCTCACCTCACCTCACCTCACCTCACCCCACCTCACCACACCCCACTCCACTCCACCCCACCCCACCTCATTCCACCCCACCCACTCCACCCCACCCCAACCCACTCCACACCACCCCACTCCACTCCACACCACTGCACTGCACCCCATTCCACTCCACCCATCCCACTCCAGTCCCCCGCAATCCACTCCACTCCAACCCACTCCAGTTCTCCCACCCCCTTTTCCCACAGCTGCCCCGCGCACTGCCACCACTCGCAAATGTTGGTTTTGACTAGTACCGCATTCACCTCTCTATTCAATCCTTTCCCTTCCTCTCTCTCCCCATTTTTCTCTCTCCACACCATTTTCCCTTCATCTCTTCGCTCCCTCCACTCCCTATTCCCTTCATCACTCCCTCACTCCCCATCCTTTCGCATTATTTCTATCTTCTCTTCCTGACCCCCTCCACTCCTGTCTCACTCTCCACTTCTATCTTCACGTTTCTCCCCATTTAACTCCCGCGTCTTTCCTCCCATCGTGTATCCCCTCTCAATTCTCCACCACTCTTCCCTTCTCTCTCTACGTCTCTTCTATTTTCTACTCGCCATCCTCTACTCCTCTCCACTCTCTCCAAGACTATCCACTCCTTTTCACTTATCTCTTCCCGCCTAACTTTTCCTTTCTATTTACTTCCATCTCACCTTACGTCCCTTCTCTCTTCCTAACTCTCCACATCTCTCCACTTCCCCCTCCCTTTCCTTCTCTCCTCCTCTACCCAATTTCCGATTATCCCCCGTCCTTATCCCGTGTCGCTCTTTGGCTTTCAACCGGCGTCGCCTTAATCGTCGCCTCCTCTCCTCCTAATTTCTTTATCCACCAACTTCCTTAACTGCCTATTGCTGCTCTCTCTGCAGCGATTCTGCGCTGGAGGTCCTATGCTTCGAAAATTTCCGACACTAGCTTCATCGCAAGGGCGAAATCCGACTGCTTTAATTAAACATTTTTATTTCTCCAATCAATACCATGTGAATGCCGCAGGAGTATCCTAACAAACGGACCTTAGACTGCGCGCGATCTTTCCTCGTTCTATCTTCTCCCCTCACACAAACACATACAAATACTTCGCTGCCACACGGCGGGAGCTCTACGATTGTTCCGGCTAGGGCGGTTACCCGCTGGGGGGGGGGAGGAGCGTGGAAGGGGAAATCCCCCGTAAGCCGCCGAGTAGGTCTGTGCCGGATCTCACTGTCCAACATGGAAGAAATTACCTCCATTAAACCTTCACTACATTAATGGATGTTGCGTGACAATCGTCAACAATGCCAAGGTCAGACATGGGCCAGGTGACCTCCAGTACACTCTTCTTCAGAAATGAATCTCTTTCTGAACAACTAACGTTAATTAATTCTATTCTAGTATATCAAGTACTTGTGGATACATTTTGAAACTATCCACATCTTATCTACTACAGCCAAACAGGTCTACGTACTTTGACCTCTTAAAGCTTTCTGATTGTTTCCTTTAACTTCCCCAACAACTTCTCCTGTTGCTAAGCAGGAGTTACGACTACGTTACACGGGACTAATTTTATTTATAATATTTATTTTAAGTGTATAGCAACCCTCACCTATTACAATTGCCGACGTAAGGTTTGGCCTTACGTACAAAGTAAATTACAAAGTAATTCTTACAATTGTTACATGGGACTAATGACCGTGGTAATTGACGTGCCCGTGAACATGAATTAATCAATCCTCCTTCCGCTGGTTTCTTCCCTGTTTCACTCCTCTCCTCGCCCTACCGTCTCCAACCGACGATCTCTCCCCGTCCCATCTTCTCACCAACTTACCCCGAGTCTTCCTTGTTCCCCTCCCTCCCCCTCCCGGTCTCCCGGCCCCGCCCCTTCCCGTAGCGCGGGCGCGGGCGTTTTATAGCGGGCAGCCCCTCTAATCCCCATCGCGGCCCCGGAAGGCGGCGGTGGCGGCGGCGCGTGCGGCCAACGCCCCTCGGAGGAGCGATCTGCGCGCGAAGGCCGCCCCGGGCGGGGGCCGATTCATCGCGCTCAATGAGCGCGCGAAGAGGCCCTCGAACGCCGCCCACGCCCACGCCTCTGCCCCTGCCACGCCCACCCGCCACTCCGCCTCGTCCCGCCCTCGCCTGCGCCTCCACCCGCGCTCCAGCACTTCTCCTCCTCGCATCACCTCATCCCACGTCGCTCAGCCCGTTCTACTCACGTCCGCCAGATCACCGCCCGCGCTGCCGATCTGCCTCCGCCTTTCCCCGCCCTGTCGCTGCCATGCCTTCGCCTCCACCCGCGTTCCTGCCCTTCTCCTCTTCGCATCACCTCATCCCGCCTCGCTCAGCCCGTTCTACTCACGTCCGCCCACCCTCCACCCGCGCCTCATCTCCCTCGGCCTGTCCCGCCCTGTCGCTGCCTTGCCTTCGCCTCCACCCGCGTCCCACCACTTCTCGTCCTCGCATTATCTCATCCCGCCTCGCCGAGGCCTTTCTACTACTACCGAATTCTACCGAATCACCACCGGCGCCCGACCTCCCTCCGCCTTTCCCCACCCTGTCGGTGCCTCGCCTTTGCCTCCACCAGTAATCTCCTATCCTCATCCCTTACTTGCGCACACACTTACCTGCACTACACTACTATACATGTCAGGTGACCAGTCTCCAGTTTATGACTTGTACCGGCTGGAGCAGTGCTCTGCTGATACCTAGTTGGGGAAAAGCCCGCAAGCTGATTGGTATTCGGAGTCGGATCTCGCCATCCAGCGGGTGAAGGTCACCGCCACTTTCCACAATAAATACATGAACTACACATACAGGACTAACGTCCTTAACAGTTTACGCAACCCGGAATCACTAATCAATTATTCGACCCGCACCCGTCTCGCACCGGGCCATCTTTTCCGCGCCACATGTGTGTCTTGTCACCGCCTCCCCCTCGCGTGGACGTCGTCACCCCCGCCTCTTGCAGCTGTCCCTCTAAGCCTCCCACAAGCCCCTCATTGTCTTGCCTCCGCTACCACCCACCCCCTCGCTACCTTCAGCTGCCGCTTTCCGCACGCAGTGACGATGTTGTGGTGCTGTCGACACGTCTTTCCAGAACCCCCTGCAATGTATCTCTTGCCCGTGTCGTAGCCCACAACACTGCTGCTTTGAGACTCGCGCGGCCGTTCATTCTTGACCCATTCCTTTCCTCTAAATTCTGCGCTTGATTCCAACCCGTTCTTTTTTCTCAAACCTACCTTAACCTACACATCTCTGACAGGAAGTCCTTGGCTCAACCATTATTCTACTACTTCTTTTCGTATTTACTAATTTACTCTCTCTTTCCTCTATTCCTTTCTTCTCACTCTTATTTCCACCTCAACACATTTCCTCCAGTTATTTTACTCATCTATTAGTCCCCATCATTCCCTTATTTCCTGTACAGCATTTCACGAAAAATACTAGTTACATGTAAGAAACTGAAACATGTTCAATTGAAACTGCACGCTATTTAAGAAAATGTTGGAAATTGTTCGCAGAGAAACTTCATTGATTTGTAGATGTACAGGGAACTGTTCTTGCTGTATTTGAAATTCTATCTAAATGGCTTGAAAGTGTAATTGCGTATCACTTACCAAGGAATGTTATTTCTTATTTTCAGATTATTTAAATTTTAAATAGCATACGATTTGGTGTACATATTATAAGTGATTCCAATATAATATTCGGTTTGTTGTTTCCAGATCAAAAGAACCATTTGTGGCTTTTGTATTTGAGGACGTGCGTACCATTGAGGGTCTGTAATTATATGATGGAGCTCACGAAGGAACCTAACTCAAAAGTGAGTTATTTTTTAATTATATGTAGAAAATAGAACAATGTACGAAGTTGGACTGAAGGCCTTCGCTAATATTTCTGTAAATCTGCTACTAAATTTGTTTTCCGTATCTTGATGTCATTAACGTTTCAATGGGCAGGAACTGTTACTTTAGAATTTTATTTTGAGAGCTGTCGTTCTCCCCATCGTTGTACCAAAAATTACAAATATATATTAATGAACAATTTCGGTAAGAAAAGGGAATAAAAATTCCCAATACTAAAGATGTAAAACTAAATAAAACGTATTATTATAATTGCATTTTTAATCTGATAACCAGATTGAGAAAACATCGTCAGTTCTAAAAAATTAAATATTTGTAACATTTAAATGTAACCACCAACTGTCTTGCATATGAAATTGAAGTATTATCTTGCATATGAAGCATCAAAGTTTCAATTAATTTAAGTGCACGAGTGGGAGACCAAATGCTATATTACTTGCAAAAATGCTATTCTGAGTAGTGAATCTACTGAATTCCACTCCGTTTCGTAGCTCTTTTCACTTTTGTCACACTCATCAGAGTTGCTTCTTGAATGCAATCTTTTACGAAGGGTTCGACTCTTCTATTAAGCTGGCAGGTCTTTCGCAAAAAATGGACGAGCATTGATTAAATACTTGACTCTCCTACTCGTTCCCTTTGAATGCGTTATTAACACTCCTGTACAAAAATATTTCTCGGAAGAATCGCCGCAAGCATAACTCAGAATTTTTTCCTGCAACTGCCTTTGACACGATTGGAAGTAGTAGGTTCACAAAGACGTTTAAATTGCAGCGAGGTAATAAACTTTTGATTTCGTATTTAAAACATGGCTTTCGACGAACAAATAGATTGTAGTTTTCGGGAATACACAAGGAAGTAGCCACCGAGAGAAATGGAAAATTAATGAAGTGACCTTTCATGCTGTACATTGGCGAGTTTTTTCTTATATTTCTATTAAATCTTCTTGGTGTTGAAATTAATAAATAGTGCTACGTTCTGTAGTTTCGTAAAATTTTAATTTAATAATCATAAATTTGGAAAGGTAATGATATGAACAATTTATTACTTAATGAGTTACTGGAAATATGTGATTATCTAACAAGTTAATTTCCTTTAAAATTGGTTATTACGTTTTGTACTACATGTAAAGTATTAAGCCCATTGGCACTGATTTTATTGTTTTTGTTTATTGTATTAGGGAAGACAAGATGTAAGAGTTTTTATAATAAACATCTAAGATTTATTAGGCGATTTTTATGTTTATTATATTGATATATTTTTATCTTTGCGTTTCCTGTCCATGAAGGTTTACTCATTTCTATACACAGTAGAACACTTCAAAATGTTCTTTGTTGCATGATTTTATAACACTGGTTTCACAACTGTTTTCATTAAAAACTTCTTATTAAACCATGCTTTAAATGTAAAAATTGAAAGGCTTTGTCGCATTAACTCTCCTATTTTTCACAGATTTTTAGACGAAAAAGAAGAAAGTGAGTAGAACATAATGAAAAGAAACTGTTTTAAAACACAATTATATTTCTATATACAATTACACTATTATATTTCAATTAAATAGTTTTGAAATTATATTGAATTTTTGTAGCGTGATAAGGCATTTAATAATGTACCATAGGACGAATTGAAAGTAAATAATTCATTTTAGTATTACATATGTGTTCAACATTAAGATGTGAGTTAATCTACAGTAATCAATGATGGACTTTAATTATTTCATAAATAACGGACAAAATCAGTTTTATTTTGAACAAAATCTGTCCGTTTTTTTTTTCACGATGCAAATTTCACTTCTATGCTAACACTGAGATTTCCCCCAAACCTAACACACTTATCTTTTGACGTGTTATGATGACACGGTTTGTTTTGATGTTGACGTATTCACGTGAAAATGAATTACAAACAGAAATGTTTTACAAGTTTGACGAATTGTACATTCGCGTGAAAGCTAGGTAAAATACATATCCCTTTGTGTTAACTTAGTTTCGTAATCGTTTGAAAAACCGGAGGTATATAAACTGAACGAAGTTATTTCGAGTTCCACTATGGTTGCGAAACATTAATGTTTCAAACATTTTGTTTGCATATCTTTCCTTGGTTTAGTCTTACTTCCAGTGCTGTAGGGTGAATCTATCTATGAGAAGTTATCTAAACAACGCGATGCGTAATGGGTTACGGTATAACGAGGCCTCCTTCTCCAGGCACAGCACCTCCCTTGGCCCCATCGTGCGGCAATGGTCCCATGAGAGCCCAAATTTAATCCCCAGCGAGAGAGCTCCGCTCAAGCTGCTTGTAAAGCCCCATTGGGCGAAGCAAGAGGGAGGCGAAGGGCGGAGCGGGGGAAGAGAACGTCGAGGATGGGGAGAGCAGATACGACGAGGAGGACGGAGGGGACGGAGAGAGCAGAAATGGTGGGGGGGAAGTAGGGAAGGGAGTGCGGGAATTTCGGGTGAAAAAACGAGGAAGGAGCGAAATAAGAGTGGCTATGAGAGCGGAAAGATAGTGGAGAGAGCTGTGATGGCTGAGAGAGGGAGATTAGGAATGGCAGTGAGCGTGTATAAAAGGGAAAAAGAGTGGTAATGTCGGAAGACCTGTGAAAGGGAAGAGAGAAGAAATGGAGAAGGGTGCAGTGGGGGTAATACAACAGAGCGATGATAACGGAAAAATCAGGAAAAGAGGGGAGTGTTTGACAAGTGTCCAAGTGGAAGAAATGGCACGGAAAGTTACGAGAGCAGAGAGAGCAGGATTGCCAGGGACAGTGTATCAAGTGGAAAAGAAGCAGGAATTGCGGAAGAATGAAGGTGGAGAGAGGGTAGGGTGGAGAGAGCGAGAATACCGAAGAGGGAGAAAGTTGGACAGAAATGACGAACAGAACTAAAAGAGTGGAGCACACAGGAATGCCGTGGAGTGTGAGACAAGTGGGAAAGGAGCATGGATGGTGGGAGAGAGGAAATTGCGACGGCGGAGCAGAACAAGAGAGGTGGAGAGTGTGTGGGAAGGGCGAAGGAAGTAACGGGCAAGGGTAGTTGGAGAGGTGGCGTTGAGAACGATGGTGAGGGCGAAAAAATGGTGGTGGGAACTAAGGGTCCAGTTCATCTATACATTAACGAAGGCGTGACGTGGAGCGGCGACTGCGGTAGGTGGTAGTTGGGGGGGGGGGTCAGAAGCGGCGGCGTTTCCAGAGAAATTGGCGAAGGTGTAACGACGAAGACGATGACGGCTGTGGCATAGGCGTAAGCAAAGATGGTATCGGGAGCGGAGGTGGGGTTGTCGGGGCTGGAGTGAAGGTGGCGGTCGGCAAAGTTGTGGGCGGAAGAATCAGTAGCAGAGGCCGCGCAACCCGCGGCAATGGGGACGGTTACAGTGGAGGTGACAGGAACAGGTCAAAGGCAGAGGTGATGTGGGTGGATGCGACTGGAGCGGTGGCGAAGAGAGGAGGGGCGATGGGGGTGGAGGTGCCTGGAACGCGGACAGTGGGACTAGAGGTGACGGGGCAGAAATGTCGGGAATGGCCGCTGCGAGAGGGGAGGCAAAGAGAGAGGCCGGAGACGAGAGGCTGCGGATTAAGTGGCGGCGGGGACAGAGATAATGGGAATGGGTGCGCTGGGAGCGGATTCGGTATCAGGGAAAAGAGAGCCTTAGGGGTAGAGGTGGAGAGGACGGAGGGAATGGGAATGGGTGCCGCAGAAGAGGAAGTGGCGGGAACGGAAGGCGGTGGGAGCAGAGGACGGCGCTTGGGGGGGGGGGGTAATGGGTGCGGCGGGAGTGGGAGGAGTGGCGGGAGTGGAGGAGGGGATTTGGCGGGATGCAGCGGGAGCAAAGGTGGAGAGTTAGGGGTGGTGATCGGTGATGGGAATGGGAGTGGAGGCGGCGGCAGGCGTGGAGGTGCTGGGAATAGGAGGAGACAGGGCTAGAGGCGGGTGGATGGTGGTGGAGATCAGAGGTGTTGGAAACTGGAACGGAGGCGCCGGGAGAGGAGGAGGAGATGGGAGTGGGAGGCAGTGGGAGCAGAGGTAGTGGGTAAGGCGCAGAGGTGATTGAAACGCGAACGAACGTGGCGGGAGGAGTGTGTCGGAACGGGCGGCGGTGGAAGGTGAGGAAGGGGTTGTTGGTGACGGGGAGGCGGGAACGTGCCGTTGGGAGGGGTGGAGAACACGGGAGCATGAGGCAACAGGAGCAGAGGTGAGGAGTTAGTTGCGGAGGTCGGTGGTGAAGGGAACCGGAGTGCGCTGGCGGAAGGTTTGGAGGAGAAGGGAGTGGAAGGCAGCGGGTGCAGAGGTGGTGGTTAGACGCGGAGATCGGGGGTGATGGGAGCGGTGGATCGGAGATGGGTGAGGGTTTATGGGAGGGGTGGAAGAAAGGGGGTGGATACGACGTACGTAAGGGCGAGCGGAGGAAGCAACAGAAGCGGCGGAAGCGACGAAAGCGCCCCAGACGCCGCGCGGAGCGTCTGTTGCGTCCCCGACGGCGGAGGCGTTGGCGGTCCCCGGCGGCCCGAGGGGTTGGCTGCACTGGTGGCAGCAAGCGGCCACTTACCGTAAACGTTTATGAGAGCCCCGGCCGGCGCCACCGCCGGCGGCGATACAGACTCGGATTGCATCTCGGCGGGACGTTGCCCAGCCGATGCCCCTCCCCCCCCCCCCAACCCGGCGCGGAATTTTGGCTTGCTCCTTCGAAGAGCGCGCCTCTCTTTCCCATATTCCCCAGGCGAAACACGCGGTTACGTTCTTCGCAGTTTCGAAATGAATGCGTTTAACTGTACACAATCAGAGACAAATGATTTCACACAAACATCAGTTCATTTTAATCTTGACGTAGGGCAATCTTCTAATGACTATTAGATAATTCTTCATAAGTCTAACTGAATCATCTCAGTTCGAGGATTTCAAATAACATCCAAACATTTTATCTTTTAGTGATGCGCAGAGAAAGTGGTGGAAATATGGGGATGTGCAGTCGTAAGTGAAAGCTTACGTAAAATTGAGAGCGAATGCTTATTCAGCCGCCGGTGGGTGATTCAGAGAGTTCTCCCGGGATACCCTCAGGCTGGCTCTTGTAGCATTCGCGTTCCATTACTGTATCCATTAAGGGTGATACCAAAGTATCCAGAGGTCATGCTCGTAGCAATATATTGCGTAAAATGCGATTTTACTCTTTATAACAATGACACAATTCACAAAGTTGGAATTTACAATTCCACACAATTTACAATGTGTGTATTATTCGCATGGTTCGAACTAGTATACTAGTTGTACTCTTTTCGAGACAAATCACTTGAATGTGGTGTAAAACAGTAAGAGTTCCTAGTAGCTATTGTTATCCTACTCCAAGAAATCTCTCGCACCGCAGAGGAAGCAGTGGAAATGTGAGGCCGTGGGGACGTAAGTGAAATCACATGTAAAATTGAGAGCGTAGGCGTATTCAGGGAGGGGGTGAGTGCTGCCGGCGGGTGATTCAGAGAGATCTCCCGGGGCGACCTCAGGCGGCCTCTTGCGGCATTTGCCGTCCATTAATGTGTCTAGTGTGGGGTGATACCAAAGAACCCAAGGCCACGCCCTTAGCAACATACTGAATCAAATACCGGAGGCACAAATCTATATTTCAAGCATAAAACCCTTCCGTCTGTGGGTCCTCACGAGTTCTGACGGCCTTGGTGATAATCGTGATTATTGTGGTAATGATGGTTATTTTGGAGTTGGTTTTAATGGTGAGAGTATACTAATTGGGTCGATCTTAAAGGGTAGATTACCCAAATGTTTAGTATCATGTAATTCAGCTATCGGTGTAGTAGGTAGTGTTGCTGTAGGGGCTAGTATATCTCAATTACATATTGAAAATTTAGATCCGGAGGTTCAGGAGGATTGACTTGAGTAGTTTCCACATTAAGAGTTAGATTTCAACCTTATAGTTAAAGGTTTCAACCTCAGATTTAAAGCTTTTTGAGTTAATTACAGAACCACTTTTGTGAAGGTGTCTAATATTCGATCAATTGGAGTACTTACATTGACTACCTGGTCAAGAATTCTTCTGGTACGTGAAGAGAAACACCAATTTCAATAGTCATTATTTTTGACGTGTTCTCTGTAGTAATGATAATATGCTTTCTGGCAACAAAGGGACACTGAATATTTCCAAAACATTTTCCATATTATCAGTATATGCTGGACAAATTTATTGTCTTCCTATATTATATTATTTTTAAAACACAACCTAGCCTCAACCTTTGACATGTGTTCACATAAAAAAGTTTTCATGTTGTTTCGTACTTGCAGTTTAATATGTCATAGATTATTTTTTAAATACTTATTTTAACTCAATTTAACTATTTTTCGTGTCAAAATAAACAAACTTCCTACTTAACTCTGCGTACAGGGAAGGTGCTGTCTGAACTCTCAACTGATGAAACAAATGAAAAGTAGGATAATGAAAAGGTAATCAATTTTTAATGGATTACATTTAATTTTCTGTCACCTCTTTATTATGTTAGTTATGACAAATAATTCTTATTCCTTTCGTCTCCTCCATTTTCTCTTTCTTACTCTCAGCTTTGTTTTCACTTTATTTTCTCTCGTCCCTTTTCAACACTTTCGTTTTCTACTTCTTTCTCTTCCTTTTTGACAGTCATTCTTTACTCCAGTTCTCTCTCCCTATCTGTTCTTTCTCATTTCTGTTCTCTCTTCCTCTCTCTTTCTCTCGCCCTCTCTTCTTCCCTCGCTTTCCCTCTATCTCTTCATTTTCTTTCCCTCCCTCTTTTTCTCCCTCCCTTTCTCTCTCCCTCTCCTTCTCTTTATCGATATTTTTGTTCCCTTTTTATTCTTTACCTTTCTTTTCTATTCTTTATCCTATGTTTATCAAAACGCGCGCACGCATGCATCACGCACGTCACGGTTCATCGACCTTTAACTGAGTAGCCACAAATTACACTAATCATCCTGCGTTTGTGATTCTTCTCAATCAGCATTTCCCTAACGCTTGTTTGCTCCGACCTCGCACTGAGCGAACGTCTGGCTCCACGAAGCTCCCTCCCCCCACCCCCACCTCGTCCCTCCCCTCCTCTCTTCCCACTCACTTTGCTGTGGAGCGCACTGGGGGAAAAGGGCCACAAAAGTTCCATAGCAAAAACAAGGAAGTAAAACCTCTAAATGGATTCAGTTAAAAGATTTATTCTACAATTGGACAGATGTTGCCAGGTGGCAACCCCGTTGTCCGGTAGCAATAAGTTTCTTTTTAGTGATAAATTGTACTAATCAAAAACAACAATTCTTTAAAATGTGGAACTGTAGCTTGCAACATAAGAGTAAATATTACTATCTGACGTTTTGGACGAAATCAAGATCGTTGACTTTTATAGTAGAGAAGAAGTAACACTTTCTATATTCCAAGTGAAAAAAAATAACATTGATATTTCCCTCGTATGTAAATGCATTCATCTATTATTTTGTGTGAGTAGTTGAACAAAAATGCGTTTTCCCACAAAACGTGATTTCTCAGATACTGTTACTTTATGTCGCATATGCCTCATTCATAAATGATTAAATGTATTTTAATCTGCTCTGATTAGAAGTTGACATAGTGATGTTAGAGCGATTGGTGTTCGTAATGCGCTGTGTGCGCGACTTGGGCAACTGTGCAGTGCGGCCCCTAATTCCTTGTGCATTGAGTGCGACCGCAGAAAGGCCTTTGGAGTGCAACTAATACCCCGCCCCGCATTCACTGCTACTATCGTCGGCCTATTACTCGCCCATTCACCGCCCACGGCGGCCGCCCCTCCTCGCCCCTCGCCCCTCCCCCCTCGCCCCTCGCCCCTCGCCCCTCGCCCCTCGCCCCTCGCCCCTCGCCCCTCGCCCCTCGCCCCTCGCCCCTCGCCCCTCGCCTCTCGCCCCTCGCCCCTCGCCCCTCCTCGCCCCTTGCCCCTCGCCCCTCCTCGCCCCTCGCCCCTCGCCCCTCGCCCCTCCTCGCCCCTTGCCCCTCGCCCCCCCTCGCCCCTTGCCCCTCGCCCTCGCCCCTCGCCCCTCGCCCCTCGCCCCTCGCCCCTCGCCCCTCGCCCCTCGCCCCTCGCCCCTCGCCCCTCGCCCCTCTCCCTCCGCCCACCGCAGGCGCAAAGGCCCCCTGCGGCCACGGGAGCGGCTGCGGGAGAGCGAGGTGGGAGGCGGTGGTTTTGTTAGGAGGGCAGAGCTTGAAGAATGACTACCCTCCTTTTCACCACTTCCCGCTCTTCCTCCCCTCCTTCTCCCCATCATCGCTCATTCCCTTTCTTCCTATCGCTCCTTTTGCTGCTTTTATTCCCCTTTTTACCTTTCATCCCAATTTCTCCTTCGCTCGTCTTTCTCCTCCTCACTCTCTCCCTCCTCTTCCATTTCTTACCGTCCTTTCCTTTCCTGTCCTTCCCACTCTCCTCGTCCCTTATTTCTCTTTCAATCTTTCTACTTTACTCTTCCCGATTCATCCTCTCCAACATCCTCATTCCCATCCATTAATGTTTAGAAAACAAGTTCAATAAACCATCATATACTTTTGAACTTGTTTTCTAAACATTAAGATATTTCACTTATTATTTTTTTAAATTTTCTGTCTGTTTTTCCAATTTCTTTCATACTGTTTGTAATATGTCTTTAAATTTTCTAAGGATTTTAACAAGGTGCATTCTGTTGACTCGTGTATATATTAATTTTTTTGTAATTCTTCTGTTTGGCACTTTTCAATTGTTTTTTAATATATTATAATTATTTGTCACCTGATGATGGAAACCAAATGTTTCCGAAACGTTGTGAAACAAATTTGTATATAAAGCTGATAAAATGATTTCTGTCTTATCAATGATGGACCAACTTATAATAGATAATTTGTAAATTCATGGTGCGTATTTGAAGTAGCAAGTTATCTTTTAAACTTCTTTTTAAAATTTCTTGTTTATTACTACTTCCTGTTCATGGCTATATTTAATTGATATTACTGATAGAAACGTATTATGATCAAACCTATATATGATGAAACCTATTAACATTGAATGTTTATACAATACAAACGATGACCTTGTGTATGGATGTAAATGTCAAAAGTGTGTAACAAGATAATAATGAGATTTCTCTTTCAAAGCAAATAGCAGTGAGTCCATTAATCGTTGTATGAGATCTTTATACACTCACATTTAAAAAAAATAATAAAATTATTTTACATTACTTCTCGGAGAGTGAATTGTATTATGTTTTTATACATTTTTGTAAGTCTATTTATTTATTTTTATAAAAAAGTATATGGTCTCAATTAACAACGAAATTGGCATTCTCATAAAAACAAATCATTTGGTTATTCATGCATTCAGATCAATAATCATCCTTTATTGCCTTTCATTTCACCATCCAGTCTTCACTAGTTTCTCTGCAATAATTTATTTCCATATTAAACACTACATTCAACATTTGTCAATTCCTCCCTCTTAAAACATTTGCCTCTGCATCTGCTTCAACCATTGTCCCTTCCACCTTTCGCTATTTATTCTTTTGACACGCCTTCAGTCGTCACGCAATTTACGTACTCAATTTCTTTCACCTCTGCCACACGTCTGAATTCCTTCCTCCCACTTTCCCCAATCTCTCCCGTCATCTCTCTTCCTGCGTCGTCTCGGGTCTTTTGTCTGAGGGCGCGTGCCCTGACGAGGCGGAGCGGGGGGGAGGAGCGAGGCGGGGCGGGGCGCAAACAGCACGGGGTTAATGAAGTGTCAGCGCGGTTTGACACGCGCGGCTTATCAGCCCTTCGGGTCACTGCTACGCGTGCAGATCAATGGGCGCGGGGGCGGTGGTGGATGGGAAACGCGGCGTAAGTGACGATAAGTGACTCGCTCACCTTTGGAACACCTCTATTGCTTTGTAGAAGGGAAAACTCTTGAAAGAAGGGAAAACTCGATGGCGCGGAATAAGTTTTCTTGTTCGGTTCTCTTATTCCGGCAGTTCAGTTTGAGCCTAGGCAGGGCACTGCGATAGCCCAATGGAAGAATTTGGTCGTTGGATCTGCAGCGTCGCTGATTAGGATCTAGGTGAACTAGGAGAGCCTAGGAATTCAAGCGCTGTCCGATCAATATCAGGCGAATGCCGGAGCAGTGTCTTAGAGTTCAGAATACGGGCCATCTTTCCTTTCTTGTCTTCGTTCCCTCCTTTCCTCTTACGTACACATGCGTACACTGATTGCACTACCAACTGTGTAGGGAGATCAGAGGGAAAATCCGTAAGCCGATTTGTAGATCAGCGCTGGATCTCACGTACCAATATTAAATACCGCCACTTCGCGGAACATAGAATGAGGTAGTCACTTATGAGATTAAAGACCACAGCCCATGACGCGTCCTGAAACATTAAATAACCAATCAATCTAAGAATGACATCCGCGTGTACGCCAACTAGAAGAAAGATTTCATGCGGGACAGGCTGAATGAGAGATCATCCCATCGCTGACTGCAAAGGTGAGGGTGGTGGAAGATGAAGAGAGTATCGTGTGCGGTCTCTGGCCTGCCGACATAGGTATTCCATTGGAATCGGCTTCAAATTTGCCCGTATGAAGAAGGAATAGATATTAAGTCTAACCTAATTATACAATCTAATAAAAAACCTATCCTGAAAATATTAACTTCATAAACATTTATTATTAAAACGATTTCTTCCTTTCTTTTGTTATATTTATTTTGTTCTTTTATTTGTTTCTTTCTTCAGTTTGGGACAAAACTTATTTTTAAGAATATTTTTTTTCCATTTAGAATATATTTACATTAAAAAATAACGTATATGTTATTGTTTTCTTGCTACTTGCTTTGTGCACTTTCTGAAATTTTAATTCAACTGTAAATAAGTGTGTTTGAACTAGACTTCTCAATTGTTTTGAAAAAGGAAACATTTATCATTAATAGAAAATTAAACCACACATATTCTCAATGCATTTGATGGAAAAAAAAGTACACATTCAAGTGCGAAGTTCACACCTTCAGTACGTACTGAGCCAAACATAAAAATGAGGTTGATATATAAATATCATTTATAAAAATATTCAATCCTCACTCCTTCACGTTGAAAATATTACCAAAAATATTCTCCTTTTTCTGTAAATATTATTTATTGAAACGTCCTCGAGATCGCATATAGCAGATTTCGCAATTACAGCGAGACAAAACCGGCGTCCTTAGTTGAATTCCTCTCCACCGAACGAGGTTTTTCAATTTCATCGGATGTGCGAACAATGGCTCGGCAACTTTTCTCGCTTTGGTTCCCCTTCCAGATAAGCGACAACTCGGCTAATTAACGCGTCCCCGACGCTCGCGTCGCTTCGCCTCGCCTCGCCGCGCCACGTGACCTCTCCGGTGAGCGTCCCTCACAATGTCCCCGGCTCCAATCTGCAGTCGTTAGTTACCGACGTTCATTAAATGTTTGTCCCCCATTGACAGCTTCGGGCGCGGAGCGATTCGCGCCCACTGAAGCGCGTCGGCGGATTCACAATCCCTGTGTTCACGACGCACGGAGAAAGGTTGAATGTCATGGGGGACACGCTGAAAATAACCCCTAAAGGAGGTCAGATATAACGTTCCCCCTAGAATTCGCAAAATGTTATTTTCTGTCGCTTCTGGGAATTTTTGCTTGAAGGCGCTTTGTTAGAGCGGCAGCGGGTAGCTCTCAGTGTGCTTGGGCAAATCAAAGAATAAAATGGTGTATAAACAAACTTATTTTTCTATTTTTGGCCCTTTAATTAGCGATGTACTGCTTATCGTCAAAGAAACGTTAAATATTCGTTGAAGTAGTAATCAAATGAATTAAAAATATACATTACCTAAGAGATTCGAAGAGTTAGAAAATAGAAAACATTTATAAAAAATGTTTTGAAGTTTTGCATTACACCAGTAAGAACTGATCTTTTCATTCAACTTGGAGACAGTAACTGGCATGTGACTGAATGCATCTTAATAATAGTGTTTGGAATATATAGCAATCTCGCTATTATTTAAATATATTTTAGACAATAAAAGCATGGCTAGAAAAGAGTCAGAAAAAAGATCGCGAGATTATATATAGATTCCGAAGATGACAAGAAAATAAATGCGTCTGCTTTATAAGATATTCACACTTCTCAATGAGATACAGAAACAGAGAAAGAAAAGGAGAGAAAGAGAAGGCGAAAAAGAAAAAGAGATGGAAAGGAAGGAAAGGATAGACAGAACGAGAGGGAGAGAAAGAGAGAAGTAACAGAGGAGTGACAGAGGAGTGACAGAGGAGTGACAGTGGAGAGACAGAGAGGAGAGAGAGAGAAAGAAGTAAAATCTTTACCAAGTAACAAACTGAATGTTAATTTCTTTCAAATTCTTTGAACTGAAAAGGCCAATCATTGTTCATTTTTCGTCCAACACAGCATGAAAATCTTGGACGCAGATCATAAATTTCCACTGCTTAGTGACTCACCTACCTACTCCCCCTGGCCCTCGCCCTCGCCCGTGTTCACTGCGACCCCGACCTACACGAGCGCCCGCTGGGCCATGACGTATCCAGCCGCTCCCTCCCCCTTCCCCTCACAGTGTCCTCAGCCCGCGCCCCCGCGTTAGTCAGAGAGCGCGCTAATGCCCGTCAGCCGCACACCGCGACGCGGGGTCAAGAGGTTCCCCGTCGCGCCACTCCGCTCCCCTCCCCTCCCCTTCCTCTCTCCTCCCTCACCCCTCCCCTCCCGCTGTCTTGCTCGCTCTCGGCCACCCCGGACACTTGGACACTCGCAGGTCACGTGATTCCCCGACAACCGGCGCGGTTCCCCCCTTTGCCCGAGAAAAAACGTCTCGTCCTTTCCAGCTCTGGAAGCAGGGGCGGAAACTGCAGGAATTATTTACTTGCGCATACTTGCGTCAGTAGTTTTGAGTCCGTATAATTTAGGTTTGTTTATTAGTATAATTTTTCCTGTACCCTAATCATTTACGAGTGAACATTAGATAACATCTGCCAATGAGGGTTAGTGTTTGGGTCACAAACAAATTAATATAGTACGTAACATTATTCACATATTCGAATAGTTTGCGAAAATATGTTCTGATGTGTGTCTTCATTTCAATCAATTACATAAAAAATGCATGTACGTACTCAATTCAATAGGTATTAATTGAATTTGTTGAGCTTCATCCGACTGAATCTAATAATGCAATGTGAAAATGTGTACACTGGAGACCAACTCGCAACCAAAATGCACAAATATCGGCCAAATCATAACACGAAAAATTAGACATTCTTAGCTCAAATGATAATTTGGAAATGTAGGTCTATGTACCCACCTTGATGAGAGCTTAGATTGAATATGACCTGCTCAAGTTGGATGTTTTCAAAATGAATGTTGTTTAGAACATTGTTAGGAAGCAGCGGTAACTGACTAGGTCCACAATAGCTAATATTATGTTAATAAAGAAAATCATATTTGGATCGTGAATAAAATAAATTACTTTTTATATAATATTCCTATTTGTACATTTGGAACAAGCAGCGAATATCACAATGTTCGTATAAAAATACTTATATTATCTATAAATAATATATATATATATATATATACATATATATAAATATTTAGTTAATTAACTCATTGGTTATGTAAATAAAGAAATATTGCACAAATAATGTTAATATTTAAAGGGGATTACATATTTTCCAGGATTCTAAAGATGTAAACTTTGCCCTTGAATGTTTTAATTTGCCAAAGGCAATTTCTGCTAAAGGCATTGAAAATACATATGGCAGTGTTTTATTTTCCACTAATGATAAATGTTCTTCTCAAACCAGTTGAGAAGCTTCGTTCCAACAGACATTTCCATTTGATTAAAACATTCAGAAAGTGCGAAAAACATGTAGCAAGGAAACCATTGCGTGCACGTTGTATTTTGAAATGTACATATATTCTGCACTATTTTAAAAGGAAAAAGCGTGAATGAGTATATTTATTTTTAAAAATTGATGAAAAATAGAATAAAGATTCCATAAAATAAGCTTTTTTGTCTTGGAAGAATAAGCTGTTTGGTTCTAAAATGAAGAAAGAAAGGAAAGAGAGACAAAGAAACAAAGAAATCAAATTAATAAGGAATGCGTACGAAGTTAATATTTTCTGGATATGCTTATTAATATGTAACATTGAGTTCTCTACTGCACTTGTATAACTACCCAACATAATTTATACTGTACATATATTTATATTTTTATACAGTGTGGACGATAGTGAAAAAAATTAAAACCAATTTTATCAGTTTAAAAAATTAAAATATGAGTCAAAACGTGGTTGGAAAACATTTTTCAAAAATTTTTAAAGAATTTATATTTAAATTAGGGAGAGGTCTCACTTACATGCAACTTTTTGCTGACAAATGTTTGTTTTTATGTGGTTTGTTTTTATGTGTTTTTATGTTTAATCAAATTACTCAGTATTAGGTTTATTAATAATTCATGTTGATAAATTATCATTCATGTTAATAGGTGACTGCCAGAGCAGTGCCATAACAAACGACGGGCGACCGCTTCACTTTCTTATCCCATTTTCTTCCTTTACACACACACACACACTAACAAGTACACTTACACTTGTATGCACTATACTGCCATCTTTTGAGAGGGTAGTCGGGAACCTAGAGTTTGTCTTGGTTGGGAGGTGCCTCGATAGTGGGAGATACGTGGAACGGGATATATCTCATTTCTAATACACCTCATTGAGCAGCATGTACCTCAAGTCGACGAGAAGGTCGGCCCTCACTATGCAACTGGAAGGAATCACCGCCACACCTTCGATAAATCGTTTACTATTTAAATAGATCTATGTAATATACTATTAAATAGATCTAGTTAAATAAATCTATTTATATCTAGATACTATTTAAATGACCATAGAAGATGAAGTGTATAGAACCAATCAACCAATAAAACTCAGCCATGTTTATGCATGTTTCATTAGTTGTCACTCAGAGTAACTCATCCCTTACGTCAGTTCCGTCCATTCGCTCGTTGGCCGGCGGGACACTCCCCAACCCAGTGTGGCGGTTTTTGCTGACCCCCACCTAAGACGTGTGTCACAGTCGCCCTCGCAACCTCTCCTCCTCCCTCTTCCTCGCCGTCCTCCTCCCCTCGAATGCAGACAAGAAAGTGGGAGAGCCTCTCATACGTTAGTGGAGGGGTCGTGGACGCTCTACGTACCCGAGCGTGGCGCGTTCGTCTCGGACGGCGGCAGAAGTAGGGGAAGAGAGATGGACAAAGAGAAAATTTTTGCCTAGAAATCATTGTTTCATACCAAATTTTGAGTGCTCATTGCGGCCCATTGGATTCGGAATATTCACATATACTGCGATTTTTCTAAGAGCGACCCTCAAGGCCACTCAAATCCCATCTTCGCGATGGAATATGTCACGGCATTTCGCGTCTTTTCTCGATCTTGCCGGTAAAAGTCGCATGATCGCAAGCACTGCTTCATACGGTCGCGATCGTGCGGAATCTAGCGGAACGACTGAGAAAGACGCGAAATGCCGTGACATATTCCATCACGAAGATGGGATTTGAGTGGCCTTGAGGGTCGCTCTTAGAAAAATCGCAGTGTAGTTTATTAGACAAAATTTGCTTAGAATAGTCTTAAGAGAGAGAGAGAAAGAGAGAGAGAGAGAGGGGGGAGCATGATAGAAAGAGTTGGGTGGGCGACAGCGCACCGTATCCGACGTAACCCAATATGCTTCAGGCGCCAGTTTGCATCATAATTTAGCGGGAATGTTAAATGCAGCCAGATACCAAAATATCAATTCGTTACAAGTCACTGAAACAGATATATGAAGCATTTATTTTAAATATTGCATCTTCTACAACTTCATCAAGTTATGGTCATCGATGGATGTCATGGGTTGGTCATCTTTGAAAATTATTACTTTGTGCCACTTTTAAAATGTTTTTATACACTGCTCGCTCTCCACGCAACATAGCAGCCAGTGTTTGGTCTGGCTTTTCAAACGAAATGCCCATGTTGTGGTCATATGACGGTCAACTAGTGCTACGCAGAACGAGCAAAAATCGAGGCGCCGGAGTAGCCCACCCACATCTTTCCACCATGGGGGAGAGGGAGGGAGTGGCAGGGAGGTCCAGTCGTTGAAAGCGTAGGCTAACGCGGCCGGAGTGGAATCTACTAGACTATCCGGAAGACGCCGTGTCCTGGGCACAGATGCCAACATTTCGGCCGTCATGCTGCGATCTTCGTCAGGGTGAGATACGAAGAAGGTCGCAACATAATGGCCAAAACGGCATCTACGTCTAGGACGCGACGTCTCCCGGACAGCCAAGTAGAGGCCCAGTGGATGCTCCAGCGCAATGGTGTCAAGGTCTGCTACTGGTGGCAGTGGCACGTCTCACGGTACCGTGCCATGCCCCGAGCTTCTCTGCTTCGACTAGCGTCGGGAGAAGAAACTATTAGTAACCCCGCCGTTTTACAATAGTGATGGCGTTGTCTCTTATGGCGGGGCGATGAACTGCGTGGAGAGGCGATTTCGTCGTGGCACTCGTGTCACGGACTCCCGCTCATGGCATCGACCTTGACACCATCGCTCTAGCAGGCTGACCAACGAGCTCTCTTAGTCCCCTCCTGATCTTGGGCCCTCTACTTGCTCTTCTTAGTTGCAGGTTCCTGTACATTTTTCTCCGCCTCATCTTCTTCGTTGTCCGTCGTTTTTTGTACCTTACCTCTCACGTTTTTCGTCACTTTCTCAGTATTTTTCTCTCTTATTATCTTTCAGTTTCTGTTCTCTCTTTCTGTCCTCCCTCTTTTATTCGTCTTCCTTCCTTTGTCTGTCATGCATTCTTGCTCAGTTTCTACCTCTCTCCCTGTCCCACTTTCCCACATTTTTCGTGTTCTTCCTAGTCTACTCTCTATTGTGTGTGTCTGTATCTCTTTCTGCATCTCTTCTTACTGTTATCACATTCTGCCACTTTAAATATAATTCCGGCTCTTCGTCTGTTCTCACTTGATCTCTTTTTCACTGTCTTACACCCATTATCTTTTCTACATTAATTACCCCTGTATCATTTTGTCTCTGTTCTTCCCTTTTCCCCCTGTATCGATTTGTTTCTGTTTTCATTTATCTCTTTCCTCCTATTATTTTCAATCTCTATTCCTCCCTACTGTGGTTTTTCTTCCTTTGTCACCTTTTGCTTTCTGACTTTCGAGATCTTTATCTCTCGTTCCCTCTATATTCCCTATTTTTCTTCCTCTCTCTTTTGTGTATTCGTTCCCTACTCTTATCCTATTCTCTATCATCCATTTCACTAAATTCATTTATTTCTTGTAGTTTAATTTCCCAAGAATTTATTTTCTCCTGATTTGATCCATCACATGTGAGCCGATTAACCTCGTCAGAGACTTAGGAGCAGGTGCAGTCTGTTATATTATTTGAAAAAGCAGTGAAACATAAGCGAAGAAGAACCAAATTTATTGTCTTGTATATTTAGGGGTTTAATCTTTTCTAATTGTTTGAAATAATTTTTGTTTATGCTAAATGGAAAATATAAAATTCTAAGAAAGAAGAAATGTTAAACTGCCAACTCTTTTAAATTCTTCCCGAGTTTGTCTCCGTGCATTCGGCCGCAGTCTTACGAGTTTTCGTAATTCCATCCGTCCGTCCGACCGTTCGTCTCTCCTCAGTCAATCAGCCTACCTGATCGTCCATTAGTTCACCCGTCGTCTTTCTCTTCGCCTGGCTCTCCGTTTCATTACCAAGCCTTCGATCCATTCTCTCACACATCCGTCCGTTCATCCGTCCTCCCAAATATTCGTCTGTCTGGCCCGCATTCTGCTTTCGTGAATCTCTCAGCCAGTGTCGTATTTCCACGCAAAGGAGCGCTTGGCCGGCTGGAGAGGGCAGATGGGACGCGGGAGGTCACTGAAGAATGGGGAGGTTTTTTGGGGCGGCGCGCAGCTCCTCCCCCTCCCGCTCTCCCCACCCTTACCCCACCCCCTCCATTCCCCTTCTCCTCCTCCCTGTCGCGCTTGAGAGCCTTCTAGCGTTATTCCTTCTTTATGATGGCTCCGAAACGGATTTTGTAGGAAGGTCATTTGCTTTGCGGGATGGAAGATTTTATGCCCCACGTTGTAGTCGCGGAGCGTAGAAACTTAAATTTTCCGAAATGGGTGAAAACTCACTCGCACATGCCCTTAGTTACGGCTAATCTTGCCTAATGAAGATCGCGGCTTTTAAAGGAGATGAAACTAAAAGTCGGCTTGTGGTTGAAACCCGGATCCCGTGGCATTCACAGAAGCTTTATCGGCGACACCTCCGAACACGTAATAATGCTCATAGGGACGTAATCAGTTCACGTCAGAGTGTTTATTCGAATTGACGTATTTTGTAATTATAGTGATATTACCCGTTTAATTAACGCGCTAACGTCCGTAATTCTAGTAAAATATGCATCAAGTGTCAATTGTACTGGTGGTAGTTTATTACAGGTTCGTCATCTACGGGGAATAAATTGAGTTACCGTAGATTGATGCAGTTTTTTTCAAGACTCGGAGCATTGTAACTCGGTTGAACAAATGTAATTTTGTGTTGCATTACATTGCTTTACTGTCTAATTATAAACATTTTCTCTTAGTAAAGAAGAATGTAATGTTTTGAATAAGATAAAATACATTTCTAAAACAAAGATCAGAAATAATAAGTTAATAATAAAAATACTAAAATAATAAATTTAAACTTTATTATTTTGATACGTTCATCGAACATCAATATATCTACCTTGTATTGTCTATATTTTAATGTAGTAGTATTTTCTCGTGTGTATGAGTAGACGCGTAACATTAAATTAAAGAAATTGTTGACTATAATCGATGTATGCCCTGAAATGTTAAAAGAATTATCCGTTGAAATTGGGGAATAATAAATAAGAAGAAATCCCATTTTTATCATAGTACAAATAGTGCAACATATATTAATATTGTAAACGTAATTTCTACGGAAGATGCCACAAAAAGAAATGTTTATTATAATTAAACTATTTAAAAAATCAAATTTAAAATAATAACAAAACACCTCATGAAAACGTTCGTGGCCACAAATTATTTAACCCGGAAAGGAAATAGCAAATTATTACGAAAGTCGCGAAAAGACTTTTGTTGTCTACAATTGCAAAATAAAGAATTGAAAGAAAATACCGTACAGAAGACACAACATAGATAAAGTAATTTAAATGTTTTATACTTTTAGCTCAACACCAATTTCAAAAGCATTCCAGCAAAATATACAGAATAGAAATTCCGTTAAAAGTTGTGTTCACAAAACTTTCTTTTAGTTCACAAAATAGAAAATGCTAATTTGCCATTTTCAGAATTGTCTTCCACGCCAGCGCGGACAACCTAGAACGCTATACTTAACCCACTCCAGCTACACAAGGAGCCACTGTAGCAACTGACCTAAATAATAATCACTCTCTCCACGTTGGTCCACCACCGCATACGCTGTTTCCCTCCCGAAAACAAAGGACTGGGCGACTGCAATAAAAATATCGTCTTCGCTTTGTGAAAACATATTAGAGAAATTTTTAAGCGCCGGCTCCACCGAGTTTGCCTCTATCGATGTGGCTCTCTCTAGCTTTGTCGAGTGCTGTGCAGCGTTGCGGACACAATGTCCAACCCAAACACCAGAGGCGGGCATGCTCCACAAAGCCCGAGAGTTTGAACAAGCACAATAAACCAAATATTTGTATTATCTTCATGATTCCCCTTTCCGCACACTCATTAAAGGGTTTTTGTAATGCTCCGAATTATATCCGACAAGCAGCACAGCCTCACGGAACAAAAATAGAGGGTTTCTGGAAGTTTTTACCGTTTTTTTCGAGACTGAGTTGATAAAATGGGTCGGCTTGGTTCTTTACTATGCGCTCGTAGAGTCCTACATATGACGCAGGTTTCCATACTTTTAACCATTTTATCTTTCAAATTTCACTTTATTCCATTCAGTTCACGGGTTGTTTTTACATTTTATCAGTATTTACACTGCATTTTGGTACAGTGAAGTAAGTCTCAAATATGAACTTTCTTTCTTTCTGAACGTATATTATTTCACTTTTATGCCTCTGGACATTTTTGTTTTTGTAATTAATCTCTATTACGTCCCATTATGTGCGCCTCCTTCTACACTGTAGTGTAACCTCAACATTATAGGAACTTCTTAAAGAATTTCAGCGTACAAATTAATTATGTTATGCAATCCAAGTGGTAATTAAAAATGGCATATCCTCCCGAATTTGATAATGAGTGTTTGTTTTCATAATCTATATATTTTGTATACAATAAACCACAATTGATTGAAATAATTTTACCATTGTTTGTGTAGTGTACTATTTCATTCACCCTGATAATTATTCAACCTTTTATACTGAAAATGAATGATTTGTGAAAAATTTATATTTATATTTTAACACTATAAAAGGTTTTGTACATTCATGGGATTCAATGAGAATTTCTTTCTGAAATTTCCTAAAATGTGTAGATTCACACATATTCAACATAAAAATGTCTGCACATGAGTGTATAATTGAAATTCTTTGTAATTAATAGGATCACTTTCTGTGGGTGTACAGTTTTGAATTACTGATTTCATTTAATACGTTTATTATAATGAACATTTCTTTATCTACTTCATTACACGAATTCACCTAGGTTTGACTAATAAAATGTATAAAGTCTCTGATAATGGAATAAGCAGTGATTCGTTAGGTAATCTACAAAGTAATCAAAAACATAAATTCTTGAAGAACAGGCAGAAAACACAAAATGACTTTTGAAACAACGAACACAAAACACTATTGCCCGTCATAACACTAAGAACAAAATGTCTGCTTGACGTACGGTACTAACAAATATGCGATATTCATTTACCAAACTTTGGACTCTCGGAGGTCGGAGATCCTTGGGTTCGAATCCAGATGGGGGCAGGATTTTCTACATAAGTCAAATTTAGCCGCCGTCTAGATAATAATTCTACCTCTGGGTTGGTAGATTTCCGTGACTTTTTCGATCAACACCAAGCAAATGCCGGAAAAGTAACCTAAGAAACGGGCCAGGATAGAAAACTTCGTAACTTCATATCACATCCTCTATTTTCTGTTTACATAATGATAAAACATAATTACGAAAGAAGAGCAATAAATAAGAGTAAATATCAAATCGAGCATCTGAAACAATTAAGTTCCCCTGTATCAATAAGTTCAATGAGAAAGGAAACTAATATTCTGCTTCCCGGCTATGTGTATTCTTTTCACTGCAAAACTGTCCAATCAGGAGTTACAAGGCATGCTAAGTATGACGCTATCCTCTCGTATTTACTTACACATACATTTACATGTACTACGCTGTACCACATATGTCTGAAGACCAGTCGAATACGTAGAATTTGTCCCTTCTTGAGAACATACCTGAAAGAGGAAATCCCTCACAAACCGACTGAATATCGGCGTCGGATCTCACCATCCAGCGGGGAAGGAACGCCGCTATGTCTCGCAATTAAAAAACAATCACCATACTAAAGGGACTAATGACCGTAGTAGTAGTTGACGTGGCTGGACACAATAAATGAATCAATCAATCAATCATATTATTTCAAATCACCAGCGAGCGTTTCTACCCTCGGCCTTCGTGATTAACACAATACGTTCTTGAGTCGAGACTTCACCAAAATTCTAAAGTATTTTACACCAAAATACTGATACGTCTTACCGTTACTCACATCCCGTGCGTAACTAGTACTAAAGTAGGTCTACAAAATCCAATACATCGTTCCGCTTGTGTTTTATTCATCCACATGCTTTATTTGTTTCTCAAAAAAACACTTGCATGATGACCGTTCATTAATACCATAACAATGGTCTTACAATCTCAAAAGCTAAAAGCCGACTGCCCGTTTTTAGCCGCTCCATGTCAAAATACACTGATCAACATTCTTTTGAAAAATGCGCTGTACGCACTATTGCTTACACTGCTATTGCACAAAGGGGCAGATTTAAACTAGGCTTTTTTGTGAATATCTTTAATAGGTTCAATTATTTCTGTAACCTAAAACCGAGTGTCTACACAATCATAGCAAAAAAATTATAAAACTTTATTTTGCCAAAATAGTTGCGTTTTCACTTGGTGCTGTGTTTCGGCATGAATAAGCCACACTGCGAAAGTAAAGTTTTTGGTTTTCTCGTGAACGAGAAGAGGGAGTGCAGTCCAAGTCCACGCCGCTTATTTCAATGGGCTCAGGGAAGAGAGACAAGCACGATCAATGGTTGACAGTCGTCTCTTTCAACTTACGACTAGAAGAGAACTTCCCAACTTAAGTTCCGTGTGGCACAGTAGAACTAATTAGTAACGTCGAAAGTAGACACCTGTAGGACACGTGTTGGATACATTACAATGAGATATAATCCAGCTTAGAGACTTCTGAGGGCTTTACATATTTATTCTTTAATTTAGGAAATTGACACTTGGTATCTGTAAATGTCTGGTCATTCATTGCTATGTTTCTTATGTTCATAATAGTATTATACTTTCTCTTTCTATTTAGACAATCAAAAGAGTTAAAAAAATACAAATTATTTATTTTGATGGAAAGCATATGACAAAAATTGGACTTTGAAACGTATATTTAGCTGAAAACTGAAAGGGTGATTTTTAAGATGTAAAAGTAACTGTGACAAAATTCTTGTGGAAGTTGTGACATTCTGAATCAGATTTAATCTATGTATTATCTTACAGTGCATTTTTACCAAGCTTACCCTAAGAAATAATAGTTCATTATGAAACGATGATGTAATGATGTGTATTAATACACGAGTGTGATATTACGATACGAGCGAAGAACGAGTCGTATCGTAATCGTTAACTTCACACGAGTGTGATAATACCCATTACATCGAGTTTCATACGGTAATTTTTCTAAAACTTTTGTAAGTTAAACTTTTACAATGAATAGTTTCGTGGCAGTTGATTCAGCCAAGGCCACCTAGGGGACAACTACCTAAATCTACCCTCGCCTGTTGTCGCAGGTGGCTGTGGTTACGTGTCCGCCTGCTAGGGAGTCCAATAGGATCAAAGTGAAATTACACTTTATTTTAAATAATATGCCACGAAAAAATACTAATAATAAAAGAAATTAAAACTATTGAGCATAATATAATATCAAATATAATTTTAATGTAGGCAATCGAACGAAATATTTACTAAAACGATTCTCAATTAAATGTCAATACTTGGTTTGTAAGCTTCTCTGTGATTGGTCACATTGGAAGGTATGGAAGGTATAGTTCCGTCAGAAGTAAACCCCCGTACATATACATTATGTTTTCGTAAAATACAGAAGAATACCAAAGAATAAAATGTACATAAGAATTTGTAATTCTTCTGGTCAACAAGAACGTAGCGCCGTGGTACGAGGAGTCGCAAGGTTGTATAACACTGACGGGGAATATAACTCGAGTGCGTAGATAACAGTGGGGTTAGAGCGCCAGAGAAATACGTTTTTCTAATACTAATTCTTTTCCATTAATACATGTGTTTAAACAGAACAATAATTTATTCACAAACCAACGCGTTATAAATCATTCAGATGAGGATTATTATTTTTCATTTCCTTTTCCTTTATTTTTGTCTGTTTAAACAAGCACATTCAGTTAGTTCCGTCGTCAAAACAACCACATTGCTTCGATGTCTCTGTTGATTTCCAAGACCTCGCAGTGGCTGGCACTTTGTTGGTCTCCCACGCTCGTTGCTGGGTATTTTGGGCTGACATTTCATTACGGAGGTTTCTTTATAATGCCCTCCGCCCTGAAAGAGGCACGGCCACTAGTCAACAACCCTTCGCTAGAAGGTTGCTTTTGCTCAGAAATCAATCTCTGCGACGGAATTGGAACTGTTTAAAGATTTTTTTTCTCTTTTTTGTCGTTTCGGAGGTCAGAATGAAATGGTAAAGGTTGGGGCATCAAGTCGTATTTTTTATTATGTCTTCTGTAATATTTACATTTATTCTGGAACGAAAATTATAATTTAAGAAAAATTGATGCTTTTTTACTGAAGCAAAGACCTATATATATAAATATGATATTTATCGTGCTGTTTATACTAAAGCATCTGCATTTATATCGGGTTCTCTTCAATTTGTTTGCTGAGATAATAAACTTTATGTAACAATATCACTGATCTGCTGAGGTTATTAGTCCCTTTTTTATTTTTACAATGTCAGCCAATCCTGCATGTTAGTGGTAAGGGTAGAGTATTGATTATCTACAGTATTTTATTATCAAAATATTTTCTTGGACACCTATGTGTCTGGTTATTCCTAGTAATCATTCCAGAAATGAAATTATCTCGCAAATGTTCGATAAATTTTGTTACTTTTTAACGATTAATTATCTCACAAGGTAAATAAGCGGAAAAAACATGATGGTTAGTATATTGATTGAAAAGCTAGGGATAAATGTAAGAAATGAATATCAAATATATGTTCAGTAATTTGCAATGTGGATGAAATACAACATACGTGTGAAGCAATTGTTTCCTCTTAATGAATGCAAGAGATGTGTCACAACCCCAAGTTCATCTCTTCTAAAACTTTTCTGTAAAAAACATACATTTTTTTATTTTCCTTAAGCACATCTCTCTGTTCCATTATGATACGATATTTCCGAGCGGTTTCTACGTGAGCTTTTTCCCCCTTGCTAGATGTAATGGACTTAGAAACATCCCTCTGACCGCTTTGCTTCGCAGTCGAGTTCATTGAACTCATAGCTATAAGCTATGCGCAAGATACGTGGTTTCAGCGGACGATGATGCGATATTGACCTTCTCATTGGCGCTTCTGTATCCCCTCCCCCGAAGATTTGCTGACGACTCCTCTGAGCACATCTTCTTTCGGTAGGTTTAGGAATCCCAATGGTCATGGCTATGGACTCTGATGCGCGGAGCAGAGGGATGACTATTTGACATCGTACATGCAAGTTTTCTACGTGATTGTAAGCAAATATCATTCTTATCCAATACACCACGAAGCATGTGACGAGACGTGGGCTATTAGTTCTGATACATGACTCTAAATAGTTCACAACTAGTAATGTAGTTCATTGAAGTCTGGTTTTTCACGTGGGGTGAATGTTGTTGGAAAGTTGTTGAGTTTTTCTTGAAACTGCATTTTATAGTATAACATGAACTCGCCCCAAAATCTTATTATATTTTCGAAAAATTGTGCGTGTCCTTCTTTAAAGATCTTTCTTTGAAGAACAGATTTCATTAAAAAAAACTATCTTCAGTAGTTGTAGGACGACGGTGAAAAAAAATTTGAAGTCTTGTAATTTTCGAAAACTCGTGGATTTCAACAAAAATTAGACGTGCACCATTTCTTAAAGAGTACTTTACGCTTTTAAAGAGCGTTAATTCAAAATATTTGGATTCTTTTAGAAAATTTTGAAAATGTTGTAGAGCCTTATTGAAAAGCGCATCAAAATATCCGTTTCAAATTCGCAGAGCCATGAGTTCCTTCCAATCGATCAAGAAAAATCAGTTTTGGAGAAAATTGTGTCAACATTCCAGGCGCTAGCGTGAGCCACGGAAGGACGGACAGACACAGTTTTACAGTCAATCTATTTTTAGGGATCAAAAACCCACAAAACATGAATTCTGGCTAAACAACGTGCTAGAAGTAGTTTACTATACAAAAACAAGATTTATCGATGGTTTTGTTCCCAGGGCTCTACAATGAGAGTTTTTCTATCAAAAAATCTCCCTTTTCCGGTGAACGATTACATTTCTTTCTCGAATTAAGGCAAGAAAGTAAAATCATATCTTGTATTCTCATTGGATTTATTTTCGTGAAATCTAGGCGAAGTTAGGTTCGAATAAGGATTCCATGAGTACATTAGGACTTTGGAAACTCGATATCAAGGTTAGTGACATTCAACAATGATGGCAATTACAACTATTTTCTGTAGGAAAATGTTTTGACATTTTCTATGAGTGGTAACAGTTAATTGCTTTTAGGGTGCATTAATATTTTGTATATTTTTAATTAACGTTAAATAGTGAGTTACATGAACTACTTCACTATTCAATTATAAATTCAATATACTTTTAAGAAAACGTGGTGTTCTGAATTATTTAGTCAATTCGAAAGACTGTATGATTATAACAAAACAATTGTTCATATTCTTCGTTTTTTGTTACTACGTATTATTTCGTTATTTCTAACATTTTTATTCTATGTTGTAAAATTAGTTTTTCGGAGTTAATTCATTTGATTTTACCGAGAAAGTTTCCTTTTCTGTAAACTGTTTCTGTTTCAACGAAATATAGGCAATGTGCTAAAGATATAGTCGTCCATATGTGTTGCTTTCACCTCAGTGAATCAATACACTAGTTTCTAAGATCTGGTAAATTTTATAAATTTAGGCGTAATGTAAAAATTTCAAAACCAAGATGAACATTGTTATCTAGCAAACAAGATTCCTTATTAAATTGAGAGGCGATGACTTTAAATTTCATTTGGAATAACCTGGATGCTAACATCGCTAACCAGACTTGGAAATATACGTATAAGTTGTAAAAATTGTTAAAATTAATTTCCCTATTCTCCCCCTGAGCAGGGCTTTCTTATATTGAACTAATATATATTTAATTATATATATGCAAGCCTTGAGAACCATATGCGACCAATCATACCCGAGCCTTGAGAACGAGACCGAGTAACTTATCCAAACGTTTGCCGTAACGGATTTATTTTAATAGATCTTAAAAGAGGAATAAAATGACTGCTTATATAAATCTTGGACCATTCTCCTAAGTTTCATTATATTTTCCCATTTTGACTTTTTTATTCAATTCGGCTAATATTTTGGACTAGTTGGAGTTCTACCCTGCATGGGAGCGCGTCACCATGGCGCCATGGTTCTAGTGACGAACGAGCCCCGGGGCAAGTTGCTTGCTTCTCGTCTTTGGTGAGGGTGACTCCTCGCAGCGCGGCCCAGCGCACGTGCGGTCTTCAAGATTTCGCCCGCGCTCATTAATTCTCCTCCGCGTAATTAAATTCGAGTCGGTCGAGGGTCATTCGTTACTTCAACACGAGCACAAGGCGCGAGAGGGCGCGCGCTCGGGGCCCCGCTCACGCCCCCGCCTCTCCACCCTCGCCCCTCGACCTACGCCCCTCCGCCCCTCCACCCACCTCCTCCACCCACACCACTCCACCCACGCCCCTCCACCCACGCCCATCCACCCACGACCATCCACCTACGACCATCCACCCACGCCATCCACCCACGCCCATCCACCCACGCCCATCCACCCATACCCCTCCACCCACGCCCCTCCACCCACGCCCCTCCACCCACGCCCCTCCACCCACGCCCCTCCACCCACGCCCCACCCACCCACGCCACCACCCACGCCCCTCCACCCACGCCCCTCCACCCACGCCCCCACCCACGCCCCCCACCCACGCCCCTCCACCCACGCCCCTCCACCCACGTCCCTCCACCCACGCCCCGCCCACCCACGCCCCCACCCACGCCCCTCCACCCACGCCCCACCCACCCACGCCCCTCCACACACGCCCCTCCACCCACGCCCCACCAAGCCCCGCCACGTCCCTCGACTCCGTCTACACTGCACCCGGTCCACAACGTCGGCCTCGTTCCCGCCCTCACTCCCCGGCCTCATCCAAAATGTATACTACCGGCTTTGCCCCAATGTTCTCACTCAATCGTTTTCACACCCTTTTCACCCTCACACCCCCATCCTCCATCCTCACCCCACCGTTCTCGCTACGTACTCTCGCCTCCCGCAATCCTTCTCCGTCATCCCAGTGACATGTCCAGTCTTCATCCATACCCTCATCTTACTACCTTCACTCCCTCCCTTACCCATCCTCACCTCGTACTCATTTCTCGTCTCCCATTTTCATCCCACGGCATTATATCCCGTCCTTACTCCCTGTCTTTCCCCCATCCTCATCCTACGGACCTCACTCCATTGTACTCATTTCAGTGCCTTCACTCCACCGTCCTCAATCCATCCTCATCTTCTACCATTGCTGCCCGACCTGGCCTCGTTCGCGTCTCCCGCCCTTACCACCGTCCTGTGCTCTCGCCCTCACCTCCGTCCTCACCGCTTTCTCTTCCCACTCTCACTCCTTGTCTTCAACCCCTATTCATACTGTACTATCCTATTCCCATCGCCTTCAACCCCACCTGCCTTATCTCACCACTCTCGCCACCCACTTGACATACCCTACCGTTCTAACCTCCATCAATCCATGCCAATTCAATTCATGTCATTCAATCCTCGCCAATCTCACTTCCACCGTTGACACCTCCACCACTGTCACCTCCACGGTTCTCTCTTTCGCCCTCTATTACAGCACTCGTACTAGTTTCAATTGCCAAGCCTTCACTTCGTGGACCGGATTAGGTGTCTCAGGGCACCAACCGATGTCACTACCGGGAGGTCACAGGGATCGAGTCTCGACAGGCGCAGGATTTTCGACACTAGCTACTTAGCTAGGTCGAATTCAGAAGCTGTCTGGAGGGAAATTCTAGCGGCCGGCTGCTCTGAGAGGTAGTTTTCCGACCAACATCAGGCAAATGCCGGAGCAGTACCGTTACAAACGGGCCACGGACCGTGCGCGATCTTTTCTTCCTCTTTCTGTTCTTATTCTCACCCCTTACTTACACACGCTTACACCTACATGCACCTCACTACCACACCTGGAGAGTCGGGGGCTTAAAGCGTGCCTTGGACGGAGTAGTGTCCCGCTTGTGAGAGGAACCTGTTTGGGGAACGTCTGCGAGCCTACTGAAAGTTAACTGGCTCACCATCCAGCTGGGGAAGATCACTGCCACCTCCCGAGAAAATAGCATGCACTACGCTTACGGGACTACTGACCTTAGCCGGTGACGCTCCCGGAATTACTAATCAACCAATTTACTTCATGGCCCCACTTCCCAGACACTGTCACACTCCCATCCCCACTATTTCCTCTCCTTCGTCGCTCCGCGTTCACTTTTTGGAATGGGCTCCGAATGTCCACCGTGTTTCTCACCTCATCTTTGTATTTGCCCCTTCCTCCTCGTCTCATTCCATCATTCCTCACGCCCGTTCTTCCCTCTATCCCATCCCGCATCTTACCTAAGAATCATAAAGAGCCTTCTTTCACCACCTTCTCTCACCTTCACTCCTTTTTTTATCTCCGCATTTTCTCGCCACATCAACCAGTCTTAACTCTCAACTCCAAAACAACGTTGAGAGAACAAATTCCATCATCTCTACGGTCTTCTTTGGCAAAATACACAATATATCCCAAGCGTTTTACCATCAACTCTCCTTCTGTCCCGTTCTTAACCAATACTGTATAAACACGTCTTCGTCCCTCGCGCGCATTCAATGGCGTGCTTATTATCAATGAATCTACTGCCTGGACGTTAAGAATTATTGACAAACCGGTTCTTAATTTACACGGGACAGATTACATGTTGATGGTTTTAAAGGTGTTAATTAATGGTGTTCGGTTCGTGGACTGCGTAGAAGCTTCCCATGGGGCAATCCCGGTTTCAATTTCCGGTCGGTGCAAAAATAGTGTTGTAGCATTCCTTGAAAATCGTTTCAGTAGAGGGTGACGAAGAAAACCTCAGGCAGGCGGAATTTGTTAGTTACTGTGAAAGGAATAGGTACCTGACGTTCGCCACACGTTTTATTATGCCCCAACCGTGGGAATAAAACTAGACCTAGGTATGAGAGGCCCCGTGAGGTAGCCAGCAAAGTATGACAAACGACTCAAAATGCCATTTACATACATACAATTAATTAATGATGTCATTTTTGACTTCGCCAATATCACAAGAGCTTGTGCATCCAACTCAACTTGGAACTGTCAAAAGCAAAGATTTTTAAATGAAATGATTTTTCACGAAATCTGCTTGTCAAAAGAAATTCTCATTTTGGTGCGCCTTCTTTCCCTGCCTCCGACGACCCGCCGTGAACGGTTGTTTTCCGCGAGGCAACTCCGAAGTCACGGCGCTCCCGTCTTATTATTTGCAGCTTTCCGGATACACTTCCATTAGCACGAGGGAACGTCTAATTGTAAGTTACTACCTCCAACTTGGCGGGTAATGGCGTTTCCTTGTGCGGGTCCCCAAACTCTGATCAACGCTTTTAGATGTTATGGTGCTCTCCCCTCCCCGGTTTGGCAAGCCTTGGCGTCGGGGAAAGAAGTATATTTGTCAGGAGCAATGGCGCATCTTCTGAATTAGGGGTGATTCATGTGGTGGATTAGTGTCGACTGAGTAGGGAAAAGAGCTTGCTTTTTGGGCTAGTAAGCTGTTGGTTGTTCTTCAGAATGCTCTTTTCAGGTAGAATATCATGCCACTAAAGTTGAAGTTAATAATTCAGATGCCAATGAAAACACATTTCTGTAATTGTTCTTGTTACTTACATGATTTTTGGCCAACCTGGAACACGAAATGTTGATCAGCAGTATCAAACTTACGTTTATTTTGGAGTTTTAAACATTTTTTTAAAATGTTCTTTCTCTTTCGTTATGTTCTATGATTATTTGAGATAAGTTGCTAATTTGCTAAGTCTGTAGAATTCTAAATTTCCGCCGATTGACTGATAAACTGTACAGTAATATTTAATAAAAATATATCATAAAAGTTTATTTGTCTACGTCGTTGTCTTTTTCTATCTTGTAGGATTATACGGTCAGCTTGTACTGTTGGATTAATAATACTATATTCTTTTCCGTGTTATTCTTGGCGACCTTCAGCGTCCTGAAAACTTGTACATGACCTGACATGTTGATCTCATTATTTTGTACCCCTGGACTGGACACGCCGACACACACATCGGCGTCGGATTTTTCTCTGATGTCTCCATTTATCACTTCACCAATTTTTGCTTTTCCAACAATATTTCTGAGTGGCAATTTCTGAAAGAATTTGATAGCTCTCAAAATTAAACTAGAGGTTACGGAATGTTTATAATTGAAGATCTATCATTTAAAAATTTCAAATTTTCAGAACTTGACAAGACGAGTAGAACAGATTGTACTCGTCGGGTTCTGGTAAGTACCAATACATTAGGTCTCGGTGTATGTATTTACCTCAAAACTTCTTATGCATTAATGGTAATATCAAATTAAAAATAGTCTTCAATAATGAGCCTCGGGATTATATTGATGTAAATATACTTATCGTAATATATTGTATATATATATATATATATATATATATATATATATATATAGATGATAAGTAATTGAAATTTCACGTTATTTGATTTTGGTTGTATTAATTTTTTTTATGAAGTTTGCGTTAACATAAAATGATTTATGTTTAACATTAGAATACGAATTTTTCTCAATTCCCGCTATTTGGTAGTGAAATTAAACTGCTTAGATCACAAAGACTGAAAAGAAGTTCACAATCATAGCTGACGCGCGTACGATGGCACGTACATGGCTGATGTATCACGACTTTTTAGTACTGTGTTGTCTTCAGTCTGCTCTAGAGGTCACTGCACGGAGCAAGTCAAAACGCTGGCGCCGCGTCGCGGCCAGTCTCGCAACTAATTAGCCCTGCGCACATGTACAGGAAGCGAGGTCGAGAATGGTGGGGGGTGGGTGGAAAGGGTTGAGGGAAAAGTGGGCCGTGCAAGTACTTGATTTTCCAAAACGTCCTTTTATATATTCCATGCTTTGTGATTGACAAATGTGAAGAATGATTGCCGTTAACGAGTGTTATCGCAACCACTTTGCAATTAAATCAAGAATGGTCAATAAATCTGTAAGTTATTAGGCTTCCTCAACCGGGGTCTCTAGGAATAATTTGAAGTGTAATGTGAGGAAGGAATATTAACACGTGTTTGCATCGGTCATTGCCACTTTATAAGATAAGAACCAACCCCATCTTCCATCTTCCACACATGTTATAAATTGGTTCCATGGAAGACGATGTCGTACACATTAGCAGATGCAGAGAGTTATGGAGACTCTGTCTTCATAACGCAGATGGAGGCTTTGTCTCCAGATGTTTTCCCGCTCAATGCATTCAAAACAACTACAATATATTGATCGCATCGCATCACTTCCAAAAGAGTAAGCCCATTGTGAATATAATTATTTTCAATCTATCTTAGAATTTTCAAACATATTATTGAAAAATACTTATTGAGGACGCAGAACACGCTGGAAATGCCCCTTGCCTTGAAACACTTCTGCATTGAAGGTACGTATACTACAGCTGACATTTGACATTAACTAAGATGGCTGAGGGAAAACACTCTTACTACTGCATGGTCTCTGACAGGGAGGTTCTACGATTCGAGTGACGATCGTGACATTTCGGCACTTGCTGCAGAGCACAAAAAGATCTAAGAAATTTTAATCTGCAGGAGAACCGTTCTCATCACGAACCTATCCTCTAATTTTAAGGCCAAAAACTGTTTTGCTCTTTATTGAACTAGGAACGACTTTGTGAAAAAATTTAATGAAATTTTGACTAGTAAAAATAGACAATTTTTTAAACATATTACTTCACTTAATACAAAAATGATAATTTTTCATATTTGTAACTTCGCTAGTGCACCGACGTGTGATTTTGATATAATTGGCCTCTCTTACCATCTCGTATCCTGTCTGGAACCATCAGACCAATCATAATAACAATTTCTAATCACAGAAATTTCTAATCACAGAAATCTAAAAAGTAATGAAATAAAGTATATTATTTTACTTTGACTCGGTTAAAGGTACTTTTCAATTTTTCATGCGGTTAGTGTTTTTTGTAACAGTTAAGAAATAATCTTCTTCTTCTAAGAGAAGAGTATTCCTTATTTGCTTGTTGTCCTTTTGCTTCTCCACCTGTTTATTCCCCTCCTTCATAATTTTTTTTCTCCTTCCTCTATGACTCCTTCCCAACCCTAAACTCGGTGGGTCGTCAATTTCTTTGTGCCAGGTGCCAGTATAATTTTAGATGGTTCCCCGATACCCATAATTCATTCAATCTGTGTTCACCTATTCAGGGTGCCATTGTTACTCTACCACACTGTTTCTAATTTTCTGAATTTCCTCCTTTTCTTTCTCTTTTGTTCATGTTATCTCTTATGTCCATGGTATTTTTACATTTTTCTTCTGCACTAAATATCGCATCTTCGAGCCGTTTCGCGGGATTTACTTTTCATAATGTCATTTCATTGGAAAGAACAAAACAGTATTTGGTCGTCAAATATTATTGACAAACCTGAATTGAAGTAATATTATATTTTATTTTAATTAATCTTTAGAAAATAATTATACTTGTTTATTGGAATTCAAATTATTATCCGAATTTAATTTTAACGCTGGAATAATTGAAATTCTGCTTTTATCTTAAGATGTCATTGCTTTCTTCAACGAAAATCGTAATGTTTCGCCTGTCTGTTCCTAAAGCGTCATTATGATCAAAACCAAGGAGTATTTTTGTCATTCGTAGAAGCTGTTTCATTGCCACGTGTCGATCCAAGGTCCAAAACAACACACACGGGCTGCATTCATTTGCAGTCTCATTTACTGTAAATGTATGTCATTTGCGATGTAAAACAGTTTTTAGGTGCATCAAACTTCACGTGTGTTTCGCAATTCTTGTGTCTCATTTTCTGGCCATAAAGTATAAAAATTGTCACTAAATTGTATGTTGTTCGCCTAACCAAATGCACACGCTAGTAAAATATGAAAGGAAACTTTGTTGAGTCTAATTAAGTGTTTCATAACACATGTTACTGTAATAGAACATTCTCCTAAAACGAAAACAAAGAACAGTTTTGAAAAACCTGGAACTAAATTATGTTCTGTGAATGTCATAAACCTGGTTATTTCTCATTTGCATTTTTAGTAGTTGTAAAATCCCATTCTTTACACACACACCCACACAGAGGTTTAAAGCGTCAAAAAATCATTTTGTTACATTCAGTTTTTGTACTAAAACTACATTGAACGAAAAATACCTTGCATTAAAGTAACTTTATTAAAAGTTTGCATGTTTGTGGATGAATATTTCAAAAAATTCGTTTCATGAAATACAGTATATTTTCTTTTCATTCTTGTGTTAAGCCTTGAATACTGTTCGTGCGGACAGAATATTACTTCAATAAGCTTTGAGCTCTTTTAAATTTGCTATTTTGCAAAAAGCAAAGTAAAATAAATGCATTATGAGACGTTTTTACCGTGAGAGAAGTGGATGAAAACTCCAATAGTCATTGAAAACTGTTCGCGCACAAAGTAAGAAAAAGAAAATATGATTTTAAATTCAGAGAATACTATTTTCGAAGAGCGCGACAAATCTGAGGGCACTCAGAAACTTTTTGATATGCAAGATTATTAATATAATTTCCGCAAGACTGTTACCTGCTTTACTTTCAACAATTTCTTTGGACTTTGAGTTTTAAAAGTAGTTCACTATTTAATGAGCGTTCATAAGTAATTTTGCAGTCAATAAAATTGGCCGATTTGAAGTGATATTTTTAAAAGTTCAATTATTGTCGTGGTAGGAAAATCTAAAATATAACATCTTTATTGAATACGGGAGAGACCAATAGACATTTTATTCAGAAATGTTGGGAACTTCATTGGTAAAGAGCTTTTTTCCATCGCTAATCGGAGATTTTCTAAATCAATATGGCAAACGAGGCTGAGGGAACCGTCCTTCTCTCGAATAGTAATGCAATACAATAGTAATGCATCTACAATAAAACATCGACTTTTTTTGTTGATGCCGCATTACTATTCGTAAGATTATTGGCAAACATAATATTCGAAGATTATTGGCAAACATTTTATAGAAATATCGATGTTTGCAAACATTTTATATTAACATCGATATTTTGAAAACATCGACATCAATGTCTCATCTTTACTCTCGATTCTAAGAACGGATAAGGGAACAGGATAGGGAAAGAAGATTCGGCCGAGTTTTGTGGCCAGTTGTAAATGATGCTTCTACAACCGCTACAACGTTCTCTGCCAGTTCCCTTCCGGCTGTTGTACCGAACACATCGCTGAACTGCGCGAGCCGCTTGTTGTGATATTTCATAACATAGGGGAGAATGGGGTAGCACCGATCACTTAAGGAAATTGATCGCTCATATGGAATGTATTCACCAGAAAATTTAAAATATTACATGAAACGACAGATGGATATTTCCTAGTGTCTGTGGTTGAGAACTAAAATTCGCAGAAGTTATTTTCTTTAGCACAGATTTCGTAAAAGAAAAAAACAGCTTTGATCGGCATTCCCCTGCCCGTGGGGTAATGCCGATCGTATATTTGTCCCGTGTATTTTATACGGGAAATTTTGAAATGTTATTATTATCCTATATATTTCATCTATTACACTCAAATTCTTTCAATAATGCAAAATTTCAATAATATTTAACCAAAAGAGTAAATAATTGACTATCCTTCTACTCCAAGTGAAAAACTACTGAAATAAAAAAGTTTTACAAAAAGTTACACATTGAACGTAAGGGTTATAATGTTTTAAATGCTAATAATAATAATAATAATAATAATAATAATAATAATAATAATAATAATAATAATAATAAGCAAATAAACCTTTCAAAAAATTAAGGGAACGGTTGACAACTTTTATCTGAATAAAACCAATATAAGTTTAGGTCAGTTTTATAATTTAAACTTTAGTTTGCTATTTCTTGAAGCAAAGGTCACAAAAATAGTTTACAGCTGAATCAGATCCACTGCAAAGTGCATGGTTCCAAAGTCTTCAGCGTGTACTCCTAGATCAACCTTCGCCATTTTCCCCAAATTCAACGTGAACGAAGGACATCTCTTCCTCTTGATTGCCCAGCAAATAATTATGTTCATCATTGTCACACAACTCATCTTCATTTACTTTTTCCCCCTCCCTCCCAACTAACCACACAGCCAACTCTTTTTACTTTCTCTCCTTACGAATACTTTGTATTTTGTCCTTTAGTGCTAACTACGTTTTCAGGGTCTTGGACAGTAGGCACTCTCGCCTCATCCACGTTAAAAATACGATACGATGTGGAAGCAACTTTGTCATCACATCTCCCTAATTATCAAAATATATATTTTACTTTCTGTCAGTTCAAAGCTTTTAATAGGTTGATATTAATTGCTTCCGATTTTCGGACACTTAAGGGATTCCTTTTGAGAAAAGCATAAAACCAGACACCAAAATCACTTACAACATATTCAAGATTTTTTGAAAAATAGTTAGGAACGTTGTTTGCTTTGGCGGATGCAAAAGCCACTTTACAGATTTGCAGTGATTATAGACCATAAAAAAAGATTTTCCATCAATTTTATTCGTTCATACAATGCTGCTTCCTGCTCTTGACTAAAAACTGTTTTTAAGTGGGTCTCCTGAAATCCCCTTAAATTTTCTGCCAACCAGTCATGTGAATGGAATGTTGAACTGTTTACTTGCTGCTCATATGGTATGTCCTTCATGGATAAGTAACATCGCCTATTGCAGCTTTTCATCAGCCCATCCTCCTCTGGTTAAGGTCCTTTTCCACGTTCTAGGCATCAAAAGAGAAGCAGTCTCTTGCAATATATTTTGGCCATAAGTAGTACAAATATGGAAGGACAGCGCATTAGTATTTAGATCTTTGAGGGGTTGTGTCGATCATTGATCGTCATTCCCCCACTCATCAGATCGGTGCAACCCCACTATGTATACTGCAGAATATCATAACTTAACAATTCGATAAGTTAGTTTAAAAACGTAAACCGTGAACTAAAATGATGCTGAAAATATTACCAATCCATTTGCGCGATTGACTTATTCAAAATACAAATGTACATGTTAATTACATTGCTTTAAAAACATGAAGAAATTAGAACGATTTTCTCTGAAATACACTTACTTACTTCACACCAAGCGCATGTCCGGAACTGGTCAGTAGCTGCATGTAGTTAATTTATTGCTCAATTGGGAAGAGCATAGCACTCACCAGACTTTGCTAGAGCGCACTCTACTGTCATTACAGACCTGATCGGGGATACCCGCTGATCGGGGCCAACCCACTCTCCCCTACTGTGTCACGACTGGTAAACTGTGTCTAATTTTTGTGCGATATAGTATGAACTCTATAGAATATTAAGGCTCTATAGAATAATGTTTACCAGGCATCCGTAATCACGGCTTGCCTCCTGCTGTCATGTCATCTTCCGAAAAAGTCAACATAACCAAAGTTTCATGAAACGTTCAACCAAATGTGGAAGCCAAGAAATCCTACGTCAGCGCTGCATCGACCAAGATGTTCCGGACTAAAGACCAGGCCATTGCAATAGACTCTCAAGAAGGAATTACTATAAAAGACTACATAAGTAAGTTAACCTCAATTGTTAATTCCAGTGATATAAGATTTGTGTCCCGTATCTCTAATAGTAGAATGTGTGTCTTTCTCAGTACTAAGAAAATTGCAGACTACGTAACTGACTAAGTATCTTAACGTATGTGACAAAGAACTATCCATCATACTTCTCATTTGTAAACAAAAGAGAGTTATCATTGCAAATGTATGCCCCATCATTTCCCATGCTGTAATTGAAAATGAATTGGTCAAAAGAAATATTTAATGTTCATCTAAAATCAGTTTTCTCAAAACAGGCATCTCAGATCCAGATTTGTCACATATAAAGAGCTTTAAAAGACAGGTATATGTAGACTCTGATAATGTTAGCAAACTATCTGATCTGTTTTAGTTGCAAACAAGCAGAGAATTTTGCCAACATATGCCCAAACAAAAATATTGCAACTGAAGTTATGGAAATTGATGTGACTAATGAATCTCTTGTACAACATAATGACAACTCGGGGTCAACCACAGGTCTTCTGAAACAATCAGAAGAAACTGATGTAGCTGAAGAACAGGATAACAACGCTGGTGCTATTATAAGCCCCCCAAAACCAGCAGAAGAGCCCTTGTTTAATAAAAATTACCTCCCTGCCATTCAGAAAAGAACACTATCTTCTCAAACATCCTCACAAGAGACAAGTGACAATAAATCCATACTGCTGAGCAATAATGCATCAAAATAACCGAAGAAGAAAAAGCAGAAACAAGAGAAAAAAGAAGACACTGTCATCAATGAAAATGTTTAACCCAAACTTTGGAAGACCTCATTTATCCCTTGAAAAGAAAAATTGAAGGCAATCCAGAAAAATTTGCACTAAACGTCAATCAATTCAAAAACTTTTCAGAAAACTGTACAGGTTCTAACAACCATGCAATGGTTGTAAAAGACTGCACTGATAATATTCCATCGGTTATAGATATGCTGTTAGACACCTGCACTTTCCTGGAAGAAAGATCCATCAACAATAGGTTTTTTAGAATTATAAATAATCTGAAAATGTAAGTTGACCATCAAGAAGGAATTGAATCAAACATTTCTGAGTAAAACCCTTAACATGAACATTCTGCAGTGGAATAGTTTCTACTCCAGATATGAAAGGAGTATGATGCTATGTAATAGTTATAAACCTGAAATACTACGTTTACAAGAAACTAACTTTAAAGAAACGCGAACTGGCAGGTTAAAGGATCATCTGTGCTTTTAGAAAAATCGTAACTCCTAGTGGAGGTGTTTCCATATTTGTAAAATATTATATGAAAGCAAATTGTATTAACATTCAATCTGAAATGGATGTTATTGCAATAAAAATACAGGTACCATTATCAATTTGCATATATAACATATACAGACCCAATAGCTTTCCTCTTGACATGTATGAGGTGAAGGATATTATAAGATAACTCCCTAAACCATTTATATTATTGGGTGACTTTAATTGCCATAACACCCTCTGGGGATCCACCAAAAATGACGCAAGAGGAATCGACATGGAAAATCTTACAGAAGATAGCAATCTATCACTGTTAAACAATGGACAACCCACACACTTCAATGTGAGTAATGGACAGCATTAGATAGTGCAATAGATATCACAGTATGCTCTAATAATGTGACAGCTAAATGAGATTGTTTTTTTTTCTAAATGGCCCTCATATAGTGATCACTTCCCCATTTTCATTAACATCGATACTCCTTGTTCTACTCCAAACTATGCACAAGAAATTAAAAGATGGAACTACAACAAAGCAAACTGGACATTCTACCAAAATAGGATTATAACATCTTTAAACCAGAATCATAATTTCGAAAACATCAACAATATTGACAATACCATTAAATCATTCATAGATATCATTACTAATGCTGCCAATGAATTTATTGAATGCATAAGATCTCCAAAAGGTAGCAAGATTGTTCCCTGGTGCAATGAAAGATGTAAGAACTTAAGATGGTCTTTGCACCAGTTCCCTGGTGCAAAGAAAGATGTAGGAAGCACTTAAGATGTCTAAACGAGCCTTCAACCGGTATAAGAAACACCCGACCACGGAAAATGAAATTTAATTTAAACAATTAAGAACTTCTACAAGAATAAAAGAAAGAAAGCCAAATCATGGATTGATTATGTGCCTTCCATCACGATCAGCAATAACATAAAAGACTCCTGGAAGAAGATCAACTACATACAAGTTGATTACTATTTACAAGGCAACAAAATATTGAATCAGATTCACTTTCTACTTGCGACAATAATCAGATTCTTACCAAACAAAAAGACATTGCCAACGAACTTGCAAATACTTTTGCCAAAAATTCTAACTCACTAAAATATTTCGAGACCTTCAGGAAATATAAAAGAGAACAAGAAAATAACATTCTTTCACAGACACAAGATGTGACCAAGAGCAAGAATGCCTTAATATGCTCATAACTATGAATGAGCTGTGCGATATATTCGAAGCCTCTAAAAACTCAGCGCATTAAATCTATCCACACAAAAGGCAAAGGCAAGTCGCATCCACCCATCTTAGTGGCACACCTTAGTGCATTCGTCTTAATGGCATTTATCAGTGAGCATTTTTTTTAAAGAATCGCAAATTCACTGTTAATGTCCGATGCACAATTCTACACGATATCGTATTTATCATTATGGTCTCTATAATATATTTAAAGAACGATGAACCCATCGTTACAAGCGACAAAATCTACCGTCCGCAGAGACGTCTGACCCTATGCGACGGAACGCAAAAGATGCAACAGAAAAGAACATCTGTCCAGTGAATGGAAACACTGCGCAATAAATCCATCCACACAAAAGACAAAGTCAAGTCGAATTAATCCATCTTAGTGCATTCGTCTTAATGGCATCTATCACTGAGCATTTTTTAAAGAATCGCAAATTCAGTTTATGTCCGATGCACCACTCTACACGATATCATATCTATTATTGTAGTCTCTACAATACATTAAAAGAATGATGAAACCATTGGTAGAAGCGACGTCTCTGCGGACAAAATCTACTGTGTTCTGACCCTGTGCGACGGAACGCAAAAGAAGCAACAGAAAAGAACATCTGTCCACAGAAAGGCAACACTGCGCATTAAATCCATCCACACAAAAGACAATGGCGAGTCTCATCCACCCATCTTAGTGCATTCGTCTTAATATCATCTATCACTGACCATTTTTTAAAGAATCGCAAATTCACCGTTATAGTCCGATGCACCGTTCTACACGATGTCCTAGTTATTATTACGATATCTATAATACATTTAAAGAATGATGAAACCATCGTTACAAGCGACATCTTTGCGGACAAAATCTACTGTGTTCTGGCCCTATGCGACGGAACGAAAAAGAAGCAACAGAAAAGAACATCTGTCCACAGAAAGGCAACACTGCGCATTAAATCCATCCACACAAAAGACAATGGCGAGTCGCATCCATCCGTCTTAGTGGCATAGCTCCCCACTCTCTCTCTCTCTCTCCGCCTGCGCCTCCCCCCCCCCGCTCCGGCCGCGATAAGCTACTTCCAGTGCGCGTCCTTTCTTACGCTAAAGAATGTCGGCGTAGCGTATGAGGCGGTTTAGGCACCGCCGCAAAGGATACGGGCGAGGGGTGGGGGAGACGGCGTCACGGCGGCACAATGCATCGAATGCTTTTCTCCTTTGCCTTGCTTTCGTCTCTCTCCCTCTGCATCTTCTCCTGTATTGTGGCGGTAACCGCGCCCCGGCGTGCGGAAAGAAAGCCGGTGCCGCGCTGCTTTTTAATCCCAAAGCCGACTAGGCGCACCTCTGGAGCGGGGCCCTCCTGCGGGTTCCTCCAGCTTGCGATCCGGGTTGCGTTCTGCTTCTTCGTGCCGCTTTGTGATTTTTTTGGTGTGTGTGTTCGCGTCTCTTTTCGTTCCCTTCTTACAGCATTACTACGTGATCTTTGCCATACTCGCTTGCTGTAGTATAGAAAAAGTATTGTTGTGGGACGAAATTTCTAATTCGAGATTTTCAACAAAACGTATTGATTTTCTGCTCCTATGCTTCTTGGTAGAGCTTTTTGTGTCATAGTTTATTTTCAAGTAGTCTTTTCATTTAATGCTCTCTCCTTTTCTTATTTAAGAATAGAGGGCAAGTTTTGAATGTGCGACTTGACGTATTTGACGAATGACGTATTTAGCAATACTGACAGAGAAAATTGATTGTAGTGTACTTCAAAGAGTATGACTGAATTATACATTTACTTTTGAAATGTGAATGCAGAATTGATAATTCAAATTCCTTTCCCAGGAATGTATTTAAAATGTTTACCGAGATTTCCCAATTGAATTGCTACTTACCACTCTCTTATCTCACACAGCGTCCGCCTCTTTATCACCCTTTTCTCCACTCTTCTCCCTACCACCTTTCTTAGCAGTGTTTTGTAACGATACGCACGTGCTTCGGGTGAGAGAGCCGTCATGCTCCTGACTCTTTCTCGCCATTGTACGAGTAGTAACATCCTCTGTTCCAGAGTTTCCTGTACCTTCGTCTCGCCTCCTTTCCACTTGTGCAGAAGCGATGGCGGGGCGAGCTTATCTCGATGACTGACGGGGCATGCGGGCAGACACAGTACACATCGCCTACTCCTGTCACCTAGCTTTGCCTCGAGCCGCCCCGCCTCGCCCCGCCTCGCCCCGCCTCGCCCCGCCTCGCCCCGCCTCGCCCCGCCTCGCCCCGCCTCGCCCCGCCTCGCCCCGCCTCGCCCCGCCTCGCCCCGCCTCGCCCCGCCTCGCCCCGCCTCGCCCCGCCTCGCCCCGCCTCGCCCCGCCTCGCCCCGCCTCGCCCCGCCTCGCCCCGCCTCGCCCCGCCTCGCCCCGCCTCGCCCCGCCTCGCCCCGCCTCGCCCCGCCTCGCCCCGCCTCGCCCCGCCTCGCCCCGCCTCGCCCCGCCTCGCCCCGCCTCGCCCCGCCTCGCCCCGCCTCGCCCCGCCTCGCATTGCCCGTGCCACAGGCGCCTCCTCATCTTTGTGTCCGTCTCCGCTTCTTCAATGTATCCATATCTGTTCACGCTTCACTCAGTCCCTTCTCCCTCCCCCATCGTCGTCACCGCCTCCACCGCACCTTTCGCTCACGCCCTTCGTGAATTGTCGCGCCGCGTCTCCCTCCCGCCCTCCATCGCGGCTTCCATCCCGCCTCCCCAGCACGGCTAGTTCCCATCTTCTTCCTCTCACCTTCTGCCCGATACTCATGTTCACGCGCCTCCTGCCTGTCCGCATTTTTCCTTCTCACCTTTTCCTCGTCACCCGCCAAGCCGCTCCACACCTGCGCGCACCAAAACTCCTGCACGCGAGTGTTTTATTTTAATTTTTGACAAACAACTAAAGCATGTGTATAAATGGAATATGATTTTGCTTTGTAGTTGGTTCAAATTCTGTTTTCAGAAAGATCGTTAATTTGGTATAACCAATTGGACTAGTTTCACTCGCGCATTTACAAGTCAACGGCAAGCTTCTTACCTTCGACCCCCGCGATCAACATAAAACGTCCGAGTGCAGAAACACAAGATTTCTAACTCTTGTTATACAAATAGCTTCGTGCGTGACATTTTTACTAATACACAATCAATGGTATAAAATATTTCTATTTAATTAAATTCTGGCAATCAGCACGGGTTCCAATTATCCATTTCTTTCAGCTGTACGTAAAAACATTTTCTCCTCCCGCACATGCCCTTTCTCCCGTCATCGCTTACTCCCTCATTTCCCCACTCGCCTCCTCCCACATCTCCTCCGTCAAATCTGCCATCACCTTCGCCCACACCTTAACTCACTTCTTCCTCTCCTTCCGCTGCCACCTACGGTCCCCTCGGCGTCTCCAGCCCCTCCGCTTCCTCGACAACCTCCCCGGGCTCCGCTTCCTCCGTCCTCCCCCTCAACCCACGCCTCACGCCCTGTGAAATAAGTCCCATTGTGGCGGCGTCGAGCCGAGTCGCGTGGCGCGGCGCGGCGCGGCGTGGCGTGGAGCAGCGCGACGCGGCGGCGGTGGCGTATGAAAGCTGCTGCGCCCCAAACAAAGCCCTTTGATGCGCATTCAGCGCCGCGACGGCCTCGCCCGCTTCCCCGCCCCACCCCCTCGCCCCGCCCCGCCCCGCGAGCAAAAGCGCAAGGGCGCGCGGAGGTGTTTATTAGACGGCGGCGGGCGAGGTGAGGTGGAGGGTGGTCGGAGGGGAAGGAGGCGTGGCGGGAGAGGGAGGTGACGGGTCTCAGCGGGCCGGGTACGTGTGGTGTTCGATGGAGGTGGTTCTGTGTGTTGGGGTTGGTTATCTGGTTTGGGCGCTGGAGGAGATACCTGTGAAGGGCGATGGAGGTTGTTGCCTATGTTCTGGGATGGAGGTGTTTATTAGACGGCGGCGGGCGAGGTGAGGTGGAGGGTGAGCGGAGGGAAAGGAGGCGTGGCGGGGGAGGGAGGTGTCGGGTCTCAGCGGGCCGGGTACGTGTGGTGTTCGATGGAGGTGGTTCTGTGTGTTGGGGTTGGTTATCTGTTTTGGGCCTGGAGGAGATACCTGTGAAGGTGGAGGTGGTTGTCTATGTTCGAGGATGGAGGCGGGCGCGGATGGAGGCGGCGGCGGGCAAGGTGAGGTGGAGGGTGGGCGGAGGGAAAGGAGACATGGCGGGGTACTGCGTGTGGGTGAACCCGGGAGGGGCGTGACTGGTCTCAGCGGGTGGGGGACGTGTGGTAATCGATGGATGTGGTTGGGTTGTGGTTGGGTTGTGATGGGAGATTGTTCTGTCTGTTGGGGTTGGTTATCTGTTTTGGGCACTGGAGGAATTGCCCATATAGAACGATGGAGTTTGTTACCTCTGTTGGGCGTTGGTTGTCTGTAGCTGGTGATGATGGTTGTCTGAAGCTGGCGATGGAGGTACCTGTGTGAACCTGACGATGTAGGTTGTCCTCTCTATTAGTCGATGGAGGTGTCTAAAGAGATTGACGGAGGAAGTCTTTATAGGGCAATGAACTTGTGTTGTCCGTAGTGATCAATGGAGGTGTTTGACATTGGTTATGGAGACGGTTGCCTCTGCTGAATGATTTAAGTGGTGTGATTGTGAACACAGAGTGACAACACTTGGTAAAAGTGGTAGCAAAAATAATTCATTTGTAATAAAGGCTGATATCAACGTGCGGAGAATACAGGCAAGAGGCGAGTCTTTTACGAACAGCAAAAGTATGTGGATAAATAGGATAAATGATAAATACGCTGTATATTGTGTAATCATTCACAAAGTTGGATGTATACAATTGTTCAGAAGTAAGCTTACCAAAAACAGCAAGTTTGATGCGGTGATTATCACTAACTTTTCTCGCGCATTTTCAAGTCAACAGCGACGATTCTGCCTTCAACCTCCATAGTTAATACAAATCATACCTTAGACGAACCCAAAAAAGTTCTAAACGAATTTTAGTACATCAAATTACAGATATGGCTCATCTTGACGTACGTTCCTGACGAAACGTCTTCTAAAGCATCTCTTCTTAATTAAACATGCGCTTGCTAAATGTGTACGAACTCTCCACATGCTTTAGTTATTGATCAAGAAAATACTCGCATATGAGAAATAGTGACGCGGGGTGGTTGCTCGGGGTAGCTCAGTATCTGGTAACGCTGCATAGAAAGGTAGGTGCAGATGGAATGGGTGGCAGCGACGGTTGGCGTGGTAATGGCGGCGGTGTGGGTGGCCAGCGGTGGTTTTGGGGGGAGGTGGTAGCGGTTCTGCCAGGGTTGAAGGGATGTATTTTAGGAGAGCTCTTGCAAAGTTGTGCCTGTTCATGCGAGAAACTGAACGTATGTCTGAAGGTGCCTCCCAGAGTCGCTCTTAGAACTAGGAATACGCGTGAATGATTGCCAGGAACAATTTGCGGATTAAGAAAGCGAGGATTTAGAACAGGGCTTTCAGGTCTACTATTCTGTGTTAAATATTTCTTGATGAAATAGTTTCGAACGCCGTATGAGTGTTTATGCATGGTAACGCAGTTTAATGTACGTCCAGTAATGCATGATTTTGAGTGATTTAAATTTTAGATACGATTAATAAAACAATGGTACTATTCCAATTGAATCCCACGGAAAATAATATTTAAGTGCATTACAGACGAATATACTAAGATTTTTAAACACTTCAAGAATAGATAGGTTATTTGTGACTTGCATATGAAACAAAAATTATCACTACCAAATTTTCTTCATCGATGGATCGATTAATGGTCTGAGTTTGGTTGACTGTGAAGGTAGAAGAGACAAATGAGTGGACTGTCAGAAATTTGCTTCTAAGTCTTAGATGACGAGTTTCTGGAAACTAGCCATTCATGTATTTGTATGTCGTTTTGTGGTTGTGTAAGGATCAACAAATGTATCATCATGATGGACTTCATTATTAAATACAGAAATAATTAACATAAATTAATACAACCAAACAAAGGAACACGTTAGGTTTATAGTTTACATTCTGTAAACTATAGTGTTTACTTACTGTAATTCTTAGTGTATCACACTAAGTTTGACACTGACTTTTTAAATATCTCCCAGGTCCTAATTGTTGATAACAAAAACAACGTATAAATTTAAGCATGACCCCACTAAGATGAAGTGGAGTGAAGGCGGAAAAGCGCGGTACTTCCTCAATGACGTCACCCTGCGTCAGGTGAGGCGACGTATCGCTCGCCCCTTCATCTCTGACGGCGCGTGGGCGGCAGGAGGGGGAGGGGAGAGAGGGGAGCCTGTTCACGATGCATCGATTGCCGGGCCGTCCTCCCAGGAGGAGGTAACGACCGGCTGATTTGGATGGAGATAACAGCGCGGCGCCACAGTGCCTGGAATGTGCCAGAGTCTGTGACAAACGCAGCTCTCTCACGGTGGTTCACCCGTTGTCTCGGTCCCTCTATTGTCTGTCGTCAGTGTCGTGTGTTCCTTTTGTGTCGTATGTTGTTTTTGTGTCGTGTGTTCCTTTTGTGTCGTGTGTTTCTTTTGTGTCGTGTGTTTCTTTTGTGTCGTGTGCTCCTTTTGTGTCCTTTGTTCCTTATGTGTCGTTTGTTCCTTTTGTGTTGTGTTTCTTTTGTATCAAGAATTTCTTTTGTGTCGTGTGCTCTTTTTGTGTCGTTTGTTACTTTTGTTTCGTGTGTTTCTTTTGTGTCGGTTGTTCCTTTTGTGTCGTATTTCTTTCTGTATCGTATGTTCCTTTTGTGACGTGAGTTCTTTTTGTGTCGTGTGTACCTTTCGTGTCGTGTGCTCTTTTTGTGTCGTTTATTCCTTTTGTGTCGTGTGTTCCTTTTGTGTCGTGTGTTTCTTTTGTATCGTGTGTTCCTTTTGTATCGTGTGTTCCTTTTGTGTCGTGTGCTCTTTTTGTGTCGTTTGTTCCTTTTGTGTCGTGTGTTTTTGTGTCGAGTGTTCCTTTTGTGTCGTATTTCTTCTTGTATCGTGTGTTCCTTTTGTGTCGTGTGTTCTTTTTTGTCGTGTGTTTCTTTTGTGTCACGTGAACAGTCTGTGTCGTCTATTTTGTCTTGTTTGTACCTTTGTATCCTATAAGCCATAGCTATGTACCCCATAAACCAAAATTGAATATTTTGTTTTGATTTTTACGTACTCACCTTCTACGAATTTACGTCCTAGAAAGAAAATTTTGTAATGCAGTGGAAAGTGGAAATTTTCCTTCAAAAAGACTCTGATACCGAAAAAGTGAATAAATCTTGCTCTTTTATATGTAATAAATTACGGTCTCTCACAAGTTGTGTACTCAGAATCCACGTTTTGTAGAGCCTTGATAACGAAAAATTATTTACGGCAAAACATCTGTCCGTCTGCGCATCTCTCCATGGTCAACACCAGCACCTAAACCGTTTAGACGATTTTATTCAAAACTTGATTTTTCCCTTTTTGATCTAATCGAAATCGAGACCCTCCGAATCGGAAACATTAGAGGCTTTATATATGAGGCCTTAACGTTTTCAAATTTTTCTAAAAAAATTTTCAAAACAATTCGCTTAAATACTTTCCTCTGACGTGGTAAAAGACGCATTATATTGTCATATTGACACCTGATGCGTTTTTGTTGAACTCTCAATTTTTGAAAATTTCAAAAGTTCAATTTTCTTTCGTTTTTTCTACAACTACAGTGCTGAAGATAGGAAGTTTTCTTAATGAAAATGTTCTTAAAAGGCAGCTCTATAAACTAAGTCACATACAATAATTCGAAAATTAGTAGTTTTGGCGAAATTTTACGTGAAATTCAGGAACTTTTTGAACAATTATTATCTCATGAAGGGCTACAAATTTTTTGATTCATTTTTCTCAAATAAAACAAAAATGGCAACAGCAGCGTAGGTTCCAATGTGGTTCCACTATTTTCGAAAATTGCAAATAGTTGATATTGCAAAACTACAATATTGATGATGGAGAAATTCTTTCTTAATGAATTCTTTTGTATCAAAGTAAGTAATTTAAATAAGATCACGTAAATGTCTTGAAACAACTAGTATTTTTCGCGTAATTTTTGCTTGGAATAAAGGTAATTTATATGTTAAAAATTTGCTTCAAGTGAAGGCAAATTAACCAAGAAAAGTAGGTAATGTTGTAGCATTACCACACATTCTTATTTAAAAAGCGTCAACAAAATCTATACATAGATTATTTATATTCCATTTCAATTCGTATCATACTATCTCAACTTCTCTCAAGAATGACCTTTCGTATCTCCCCTGTACTCCTTACTTATCTCCAATCTTTCCTTCCTTCCGTCTCTTTCCCTCCCTTTCTCTTTTTACGTATTTCATTTCTTTCCCTTGTTTCTCTTTTTTCTTCTTCTCGCTTTGTCCTCTTTCGCTCCGTGTTCCGACTCGATCTTTATTTTTCCCTCTTCTTTTCCCTAATCTCTTCATACTAACGTCTTTTGCAAGACTTCATGGACGTACAGCAATTGTGATAAACACTGATACTGAGTGTATCTCAGACCCGGCATTAACTCTGAGCATTGGCTCTGACCGAGAGGTCCTAGTGTTCGAGTCCTGGCGGTGCCGGATTTTCGACACTAGCTATGTAGTTTCATTCAATTAAACCTCTGCGTAGAAAAGAATGTTAGCGTCCGGCAACTCTGTTCGTTAGTTTTCCGAGGTTTCTCCGATCAATATCTGCGATGCCGGAGCAGTGCCCTAGCAAACGGGTCACATACCGCGCGCAATATTTGCTTCATCTTCCTCGTTTCCCCTTACGTACACACACATACTCTCTGAATCTGAATCAGTGAAATTGTCACTGATTCAATCAGTGAGAGCCGAAGTCACTGATATCTTCAGTCGAAATGGGTAGTTTTGCTGACAATCAGCGAATATGCGAACCTTTTCCTTATGACCGCCAGCATTTCACTGGTCGTCAGTGGCAAAAGAGACGTGCCACCGTCTCTCACTGATCGTTCAGTCATCTTCACAGATTCAAACAGTGACGTTTCACTGATTCAAAGAGTGGACCCAATTTTCACTGATTTGTTCAGTTTAATTCACTGATTGTCAGTGGCAGGGTTATAACTGACACCATCAGTGAATAGTCACTCTGCCAATCAGTAGTTTTTCACTGATTCAGACTGAAAGAGTACACACACACACACTTATACAGTATCACACACGCTGCGAGAACTGTCAGCAGCCAAGAGCTATTACGGCTGGGGCTAAACAACTCTAAGGTCCGTTCGCTCTAACTTTACTCAGCACGTAAACAAATACACGTGGTCGTCACTTGTTCTCATTGGCTGACGGACACCACACTCCCCTTCAGGGCGTCGTGCGCTGTAGGAGTTAGGTCCCTTTCAAAATTGATTTATTTCCTGACTTTCTACACAAATAGTCGAAATAATTTTCTCCGTTGTCTTGAAGTAAAATCAGACACCGAGCGTGACCTTAACTGCCAACCTTCAGCTGCCAACGGACCTCTTTGAGATAACATTCGTTCGCCAGGCCGTCACGACGGCGCCGCTCCTGCCAAATTTTATCAGTAGTAGTTCCGTTCTCGAATGAGAAAGTTCTAAAAGACTGCTATATTTTTGTTTGGTTAGTGAAAGGTGTGTTTTCTCATTGCGTTGATTTTGGTTTCCACATCGAACACAATAAGTGAAGCAGTTCCCATGATATTCCGGTTTGAAACATTCGCAGGAAAAATCCCTCAAGTGGTGAAAAGGTTGTATTGATGTGTTTGAATAATTAGCGGCTAAAAATCCGTCAATGACTTTGTGGCAGGTGGAAGAAATGACTGCTGAATTGCAGGTGTCGGTGTCAGAAGTGTTTGAAATCTGTGTAATGCATTAAGTTATTGGAAAGGTAACTTCTCCACGTAAGAAGGTATGTAGAGCAAAACATGTGGAGGGCGAGAGCGATGAATTTGTTAATCTGCCATTCGTATTCATGTGCACAGTTTTTCGTAGAAATGAATTTCCAACATAAAATAAAATTCTTGATGTGGTTAATAAAGATTCAAGACTGGCAAATTTTAAAAGAACGTCACTGCATGTTCTATTGAAATTCGTGCTTCGGGTGGGATTTCTTCTACCTTACAAGAATTCTCGTAAATGTAAATTCTGTGATATTAACGCAAAATATCTGCATATTTTGGCTGGTATTTTGGGCGTATTAAAGAAGTACTAGTGAAAATAATATGCAATGACAGTTCTGGCTGTGGCACGTGCGGGCATTTGAGTATGGTCGTGGCGCGAATGGCGTAGCCAATCACGAACTACAGAGTGGAGGGATACACTGAAAGTTTGTTTACATGCGGAGTGAAGTTACAGCGAACGGACCTTAGGAGGAGATGCCTGAAGGGGAAATACAACGTAAGCAACGTGTAATTTGATGCCAGGTTCGGGGGCGGGATTAAAACATACACTACACTAACTGGACTAAAGACGATAGCATTTGACGGGCCCAGAAACATCAAACAACGAATCAATCAATCTTAGCACTGATGTAAATATTGCAAAATTTTCATTTTGTGTTTCGTTATCGTGCCACTTTAATAACCGTGATGACTTTCGAGGTCCATGTTTTTAGACACTTTGTATTTCTGTTTATTCAAGATATGTGTAGGGTTTGAAAAGCGGTTTTGTCCTCTGGTATACTGACCTCGCCTACTGAGATGGTGACTGACGCCTCACGATTGGCCATCCCCTATAGTGTGAGGCCTTCAGGGAGTGGAGAGGGAAATGTCGTTCGACGCAGGTGGCTCCCTCATTGCCTTTCAAACCCTCCAGGTGATTATTGTGTGAACTGATGATACGAAGTCGCGTCATGAAGGCATTTTGATGTCGGTCTGGTAAACATGGTAAAAAATGTTTTCTGAATGTTCGTAGAAGGGTGGAAGATATCTAAATGTGTGTCCATGTTGAGAGAGTAACTGGGTCTAATGATGATAATTAATTCCATCACAGATGTTGAATCTCAAATATTATTTATGAAATATGTGTTTCTCTGAATTCGAAATCATCAGAATTTCGTTTACAGTGGGTAGCAAGTTTTTAAGCGGAAAGATCATTTATTCACAATTATTTACACATTTCTTAGTCAGACGATTAGGTACGAGCTTTTGATAACGAGATTTGACATTTAAGTATTTTTAATGTAAAGTAAAACTCAAAACAATTCATGATTTTCATGATATTGTAAAGAGATTTATTTGTATTTCCAATTCATTGAAATGTCAGAAATGATTTTACAGTATCTCTAAAATTAATGCAGGGAATGCATACATTTTTTAATAACATAAATTATTTGCTCATAACATATCATTAATAATCGTGTTACATTTTTTAATGTGATTTAAGTTCATTTTTTCTTATATTAAAGTATTATACCTTCGTTGCCGTGGCGATTAAAGGAAAGCGCAGATGAAACAATGTATGACTTTATCCTTTCTCTCTTACTGCATGCAACTAATACAGACTAAAACAGCGATCACATCTAAACGAAGAAGGCTGTGCAACTATCGATAATGAAAGCCACTAGATAATCTGATATAAACTTGTACTAAGCTTGTTTAAAAATTAAAGAAAAAAATGAATTAAAAATAAGGGTATAGAATTTATCTGACCTTAATGCTGTCTAAATAAACATGTTCTTTTCACTTTCGCGCTGGGAATCTAAATTCCTGGAGGGGGTAAGCCATCCTGTAGGTCAGCGCCGGATCTCGGCTGCCATCGGGGAAGAATACCGCCTCCTCCCGGTATAAATATTCACTACACTAACGAAACTAATGACCATAGCAGTTGACGCGCCCGGGAACAAAATGATCAATCTACCATGCACAATTTTTTCGACCGTGTCTGTTAAATTTATGTATGTCCATCAACTATTCCCCCATCTTCATCGAAAATAATTTCTCATAACTGTCTTAAGAATGGCTTGTTTCAAAATTACGATCGCAGCAACAGACAACTAAGAATTTGAATCACACTGTCTACGAAAATAGCTATATATTTTCCAAATTTTTTGTTACCTTTACCCACTAAACCTAATCTCCTTCGTCAAGTGGCGTCATCTTCTAATCTAATTAAAGCCAGCCTTTACACCTTCAATACAAGCGAAAGGCTAAAATTTAGATCTATTACGCGGTCCGTCCGCCAATCCGATTGGAGTCGCTCTGGTTCCGCGCGTCGCCGCCGGGGGCGCTGGCGAGCGCGCCGGGCGACAATTGAGCGCCACCAATTACGAGACGTAAATAGGTCCGGCGGCGCGGGAGGGTGGGTGAGTCCACTTTCCGCGCGGGAGGGGCGGGGGCGACGCGGGCGCTCCGGGGGGAGGCGGCGGCCGCGCGCTGAATTAATCAGCGGCCGAGCCGCACGCCGCGCCCTGTCCCCGCCGCGCCCCGCTCCGGCCCCGCCCCGCAACGCTGCATCCGTCGCTCCCGTCCCGCTCCGCCCACGCTGCGGCCTTGCTGTCGTTGCGCTTCCCTCACCCGCCTCTCTCGCTCTTTTCCGCTCGTCGCTCCGATCTTCGCTCCCCGCTGTCTTCCCTGTTATCCTTCCTCCCTTCACTCGGACCCTTTTCATCCTGTCTCTCTCTCTCTCTTTCTCTCTCTCTCTTCTCTTAGCTCAGGCCTCTCGACTCACACCTCTCTTCCCGTTTCTGTCGCTTCCGCTTTATTCTCTCCGCTCCTCTATCCGAGTTCATCAAAGCACTCCTCATTTCACACCCCATCCCCGTTCCTCATCCCCGCTCCTCGCTCGTCCAACCCCTTTCTCATCCCATCTCCTCACCCTCGCTTCTCGTCTTCTCTACACCGCTCCCTCCTCAGGTCTCTTCACCTCCTATTATTTTCGCTCCTCATCCGCTCGGCTTGCTTTGAATTCCTGTCGTCGCGTTCTCGTGTCGTCCTCACCCTTTTTACTACCTTTTCACTATTCCTGCTCAACCCCACCCTCCTCGACTCGATTTGTCCCCTCCACTCCCCGCTCCGATCACCAACTCCTATTCACACTCCATGCTCTGCCTCACCTGCACCATCTCTGCCCCTACCCGCTCTTTTTTCCTTGCTATACCCTCATTAATTGTCCTGTTAATCCCCCCGCTCAATTCTCCTGTTTTCCACCCAATATTGACCACACTGCTTTGCCCGCCCCGCATTGCCCGCCCTGCTTTGCTCCCTCATTTTGCTCAACCCACTCAGTCCTTCCCGGACTACCTTCCCTCCTAGGCTCGCCAATCACAACTCACCCTGCTCTACCTCTCCCACCTTCCCTTTCTTCTCTTACCCCACTACACTGATCCCGCTCCTTTCACCTCCTCACACGCCGTTACATCTACCTCGCTCCCCTTTGTGGTATCAAGTTTCACCTTTCCACATCTCTTCACCTTCCCTTCCACTCTTTCCCCCGCACCTCTCTCTCCGCTAATGACGCCCCTACCTTCAAGCACCTCTCAGCTTTCTCCACTGTCTCCGCCCCGCTGTGCACACCCACACCGCACCGCCTGCCGTTCCCCGCCTCTCCGTGTCGCCTGCGCCAGCACACCTACTACTTCCTCCCCTTCCTGCACGCCCGCCGCCCACCTGCCTTTCCCCGCCACGCTCCGGCCAGTGGAGCGAGCGCCCGGCAGTGTGTATGCACCCCATGGGGGCCAGCGGATGCGGCGCGAGGGCGGGCGGGCCGGGACGGGGCGGGGCGGGGGCGACGACGTCGAGCCCACTATGATCCGGCTTAAGGGGCGACTAAGAGGATTCCGGCGGGATGCGGCGGCGTGACGGACCGTTGGGACCGTAACCCACCCCACCCCACCACCTCCACAGCTACCGCCGCCACCGCTGCCACCAACACCGCCACCGCCACCGGCACCGCCGCCACTACCCCCGCCGCTTTAACCGCGCCGCCGCCCCCGCCGCCCCCGCCGCCGCCTCCGGCCAAGCCGCCCTCGCCTCCCTCGCCGCCCCCGCCGCCCCCGCCGCCCCGCCACCCCCGCCACCGCCGCCACCCCCGCCACTCCCGCCGCCCCCGCCGCCCACGCCGCCCACGCCTCCCGCCGCCCCCGCCGCCGCCCCCGCCGCCGCCCCCGCCGCCGCCCCCGCCGCCGCCACCGGCCACGCCGCCCTCGTCTCCCTCGCCGCTCCCACTGCCCCTGCCGCCCCCGCCGCCCACTCCGCCCATGCCACCTATGTCGCCCACGCCGCCCCGCCGACCCTGCAACCACCGCCGCCGCCACCGTCGCCACCCCACCGCCACCACCAACGCCAACGCCGCCACCGTCGCCGCCGTGGCCGGGCGCGCAGGTGGGGCTCCCGTTCGGTGTCCCCCAGGGTCCAGGTTCGGGGCCCGCGCGAATTGGGCGTGGAGGCGCGGCGCGCGGTGCATTCTGAATGCGCGGGCGCAGATGAGCCCCGGCGTAGGTAGGCTGTGCGTGCGCGGCACGGCTCGCGGATCAGCACGCGCTCGCGCACGCCAGCCGAATTTCGGAGTCTCCGCAGAATTAGAGTGTATATAAAGGGATCAGTTAGCGATAATCGTAAACCACACGGGGTTTGGATCTAGAAAATATTTGAGGAGGGGGAGTATTTCAGTTTGGACCGTTCATAAATATTTCTGAAAATTTGATTTGGGGCACATACAGAGATGATCAATAATTTAATTCCGCTCGACAAGACGAATCGATTGGTGCTATTCTACCTGCATTTCTGTCTGTAATGAACTTGCTGGACAAGAATAAATATTTTTGGGCCGAGAAAACTCAATGTACAGATAAATTAGTACAGTGATAATAGAACGCCCATCAAGATAAACACTATTTTCAATTCATTTATTTTGTTCCTTTGCCACTTCACCTTTTATGAGGTCCTTTATGAGACTATTCAATCAGTGTTTTCTCTATGCATGTCCTAAATTATAACCGAAAGTTTTTTTCTATCAATATTTATTTTAATTGATCAAGTCTGAATTTACTTTTTAATGATTTGATTGGCTTAAAGAGTAAATAAATCTATATTTATATGTGTATGTAAGAGAGAGGCCCATTTGGTCACACGCTTCAGCGTCATAAAAATATGTGAAGTAAGTATAACATGTCAACAATTATTATAAATTTCGCTTTATTTCCTACATGCACTTTAAGCAATAAAATCGTACCATTGACCAATGTGAATATCATTCAAATAACACTTCACTTCCATTGTCAGGAGCAAAATGTATTGTGATTTTAATCCCCCGGCGCTCCAATTTGCGTATCTGACCTCTAGAGATGGAATAATACGACTTGCAGTCAAAAGTAGTTTATTGCCCTATTCTCGACATCAGAAGCTGCAGCTTCTTCTTGATTTTACTCGTAATATTCTCTGGTTTACTTGAAATTAATTAGTTTCTCATATATTTTCTTTATATTTCGATCTTACATTGTGTGTTGATGTTTCCCTTGTCCAAATGTTTCTCCCTTAATTGAGCTTTGTTGAGAACAATGGTTCCACTTTGGTCTGTTTAGCAAATGGGGAAGTTCTTGCTATTGACTTCAATAGATCTCTTGTGTGTATTAAGTGGAGACGTTCTGTTCGTACTCTGCCCTCCATGACATAAGTTCCTCAATGACTAATTACATTGAAAAAAACCCACGTGTTCTTCACTGATATAGAACCAGTAACGACCCTCACAACAGATTATCTATCATAACAATGAGGCTTTTTAGAAAGGGAGAAAACGAGAGTCAGAGAGGGCCAAAAAAGAAATAGAAGGCATGGAGGTAGTGATGGGAGTAGGGGTGACATGGATGATGACCGTGGGGTAGATTATGCATCCCACCATCACTATCACCATCCTTGGACATCCCCTCACAATGATCATCCGCCTTCCAATGTCTCCTTCCTCACTGCCATTTCCATCATAATCCACGCCATGCTTGTTCCAATCAAGACATCACCACAAACACACCTCAACCTCCACCACCTCAACCTCATCTCTTCATCAATATCCCACCATCTCCACCTCATCATTACCGTCCAGCTCCTCACCCTCACCATTCACATCCATTATATCTCATCACAAAACCATAACAAATACCGCCACAAGCGTACTATTGCTCCCCGCTTCCCTCATCAGAAATAAACTCTCGCCTCATCACCACTTCACCAACACCCATCAACCATCCCCAGCAGGGTCCCCTGCTGCGTTCAGACGACTCCAGGCTCGCACCTCGTCGCCAGCAAACACCTTCCCCGTCCGCAACCACCGCCCGCGTCAACCGCGCCGTCTCAGCGGTGACCATCGCAATCCCCACCCACGTTCCCGTCCCCGCCCCCGCCCCCGCCCCCGCCACCGCCCCCGCCACCGCCACCGCCACCGCCACCGCCCCCGCCACCTCCCCCCGCCCCCGCCACCGCCACCATTCCCTCCTCGTCCCCGCCACCGCGCCCACCACCGTCCCCGCCCCGCCCCGCCACCGTTCCCGCCCCACCACCGTTCCCGCCATGCCACCGTCCCCGCCCCGCTACTGTCCCCGTCTCGCCACCGTCCCCGCCCCGCCACCGTCCCCGCCCCGCCACCGTCCCCGCTTCCACCACCGCTCTCACCCTTGTCACCGCCATTGCTACCATCCCAGCCACCGTTCTCTCCACAGCCACCTCCATCGCCTCCGCCACCTCCATCGCCACCGCCACCTCCATCGCCACCCCCCCACGCCCCTCTGTTTCCACCCCGCCACTGCCACCACTGGCGCCGCCACCACCGCTGCACCGCTTCCACCTCTACCGCCACCTCCACCTCCACAGCCGCCACCCCCGCCACCGCCGGCTGCGTCGCCCGCGCCGCCTCCTCCGCCGTGACCATCGCAATCGCCGCCGCCGCCTCCTCCGCGGCGCCTCGTGCCCCGCTCCCAAGGGGCATAATCTGTGCCGAGGGGCGCGCGGTAAACAAGAGGGGGGGCGTAATTGCATTTCTGCGATCCCACGGCGGAGCCAGGGGACCGACGCGGCACGGCGCGGCGCGGCGCGGTGCGACGCGGCGGTGCCCGCTACCGCCGCCGCCGCCGTGTCCGGCAGATCTGACGGTGGCGGCGTGGCTCCCGACGGCACGGCACAGCGACGGTAGTAGCGGTGGCGGTGGTCGTGGTGAAGCTACAGTGCGACGTTTCCCACGGCAAAAGGGCGAATGCCCATTGCACGTCAAGTATTAATGGAGACGCTGCTTAATGAATCATGCTGACTTGCTGATCAGTTCATTGCAATTCCATTTCAATTGTACCTCAGTTCTGGTTGTTTCGTGTTAATACGAGTTGTTTGGAAGTTGTGGTAGTAGAGATGATTTATTGACTACGTCCTTGACTGTTTTTGTTATTATTAAATAATTATTACATTATTTTTATTATTATCATTATGCATTCAATTACTATGTAGTAACGTTCAGTCACGTCGTAATGGAATAGGAGATAATAGGAAATTAGAAGAAACAAAATTAATAGTAGCCACTGTTGCTCATGAGTATACATAATTTTGTTTTTTCAACATTTTTTCTTTGTTATCTCATAAGCACTTTTATAGTCTGTATTTTTTATATGTTATTTATTTGCTGCAAACTATCCATTCTCAATCTTTGAAGCAATGTCTTTTAAAATTTATTCGCTTTTCTTCTTAATACTGTACGTTGTATCTATGGAGTATCCTTTACGATCCATTTAGTCTTAAAAATATTAAGTCACTTGAACATAGAACTGGAGATGTCAATAGTAGTAGCACGATATATGTATACTTTCTACTTACGTTATGACTATTGGCAATACCTTTACAAAATTTCACAGAAAACAGAGTATGACGATAAAACGAATGGGATTACCAGAGCGAAATAAAAGATTTTTCGACAGAGCAAGATTTTCGTTGATATTTCCTTTTTGGAAAATGAACATCAAATTTTTATTTGTAGTGTGCATTTTCAATTATTACGTTTAAAATACGTAATGACGTAAAATCATTAGTTACATGAAAACCTTGGTAAAGAATAATTAAGTATAAATCAATGATATTTGTTTTAAGAAATGCATGGGAAGAGTTGTAGAAAATAAAATTCTCAAAATATTTTAGTTATTTAGTAATAAAATATAACAATATCAGCAGGATAAAATTAGTTTTCAATAAAAATAGATAACTATTTAAACATTTAGTAATATTTTTATAATAAAATAATTTGTTTTCAAGTTACATAGTCACAGAAATAATGACTACAACTTTCTATTTCATCAAATTAGCAATTATATTGAATAAATTTATATAAAGATGGGTAAAGAAACCCGAAACCCTTTTCTTTTACTGACTTTTCTGATGGAAAAGAGATTGGAATGGACAGAATTGGTCAGAAATTCCGATCTTCCGAGGATGACGTAATAAACCCTAGTCAGTGTTTAAAGAGGTTAAAATTAATTCATTTCGTTGTAAAATACTTACTTGACAGTTTTAAGTTATATTTTACATGTAGAGAGAGGTATGGCAGTCCAAATCCAAAATTGTAGAAACTACTTTGGTTAGAGGTTGAAGATAAAATGATCTGTGATACAGTTACAAATTAACACATTAGATATAAAACACGAGATGTAGGGAACATCACGTTAGTGAAGAATTCGAGTTAAAGAGGAACCGGAGGCACCGAGTTCCCTCCCTTACGCATTTATCCAGCAGATCTGGGCGATTTCGCACTGTGCGTCGCGGAAGGGCGCGAGGGCGGAGATTCGCGGGCAGCGCGCTCTAGCGTCCCAAAGACGGCGGCAAGAGCCCGCCCGGGGGGCCGGGACAAGTTCCTTAATTAAAGCCGCCACAATGGCGCCATTGTAGGGGCAACAGTGAATGCAGCGGCCGCGGGGCGCCCCTCGGACAGCATTCCGGGGCGAGCCCGGGGCCCCGCTCCCGCTGTCTGCCCTCCCGCAGAGGCGCCCCCCGCGCACACACAGGGCCCGAACGGCGCCGAAAACGCCCCGGCCAGCCTGCACCTCTCTTCCTTCCTCTTCTCGCTCTCTCTCATTGTTCTCTTCTTCCTCTACATCATTCCCTTCATTCTTCTCGCTTTTCCGCTTTCTATTCCGCTTCATTCTCTGGCTCATTGTGCTTTCACTTTTTCATTCTTCTCTCTCCTCATTCTACTCTCTCTTCCTCATTGTATCCTCTCCTCCTCATTCTACTCTTTCTATTCTCTTCTCCTCTTTCTACTCTCTCCTCATTCTAGTCTCTCCTCCTCTGTCTACTCGCTTCTCCTCTTTCTGTTCTCTTCTCCTCTTTCTCCTCTCTTCTCCTCTGTGTACTATCTCTTCCTCATTTTACATTATTTTCTTCTTTATTATCCTTGACATTATTCTCACTTTCTTCCTCCTCTTTCTCTCCTTCCTCTTTGTCCCCCTCTCTTTCCCTCCATTCTCCCTCTCCTCTTTTCTCCCTTCTCTTTTTCCTCCTCCTATTTCCCCCTCTTATTTTTCCTCATCGTTCTCCTCCTTTTCATCCTCACCCTTCTCCTCCGCCTCTTCTTATATCAATCCCTATTCTTCATTCTCCTTCTTCCCTTTCTTGAATAGCGTTTCTCCTGGACATTTTATTTCTCCTTTCTCTACTCTTCAGTATTCTCTCCCTATTCTTATTTCTCCTCTCCAATTCCTCTTTCTTTACTCATATTTCCCGCCACTTTCACCAACTTTGTTTACTCTTTCTTCTCCGTCTCTTGTTTTTACTTTTCCTTTTTTCTCCTCTGTAAACTTTTCTCCTTGTTCATTTTCTCATTTTATCGTCCTCCTGCTACTCTTTCTCTCTCTCTCTCTCTCTCTCTCTCTCTCTCTCTCTCTCTCTCTCTCTCTGAAATTGCAAATAAACAAAATACATGCAGAATACTCCTTAGCACTCGGCTCGCGAACTGTGGTTGGCGGGTTGCATCAAATTGCCCCCATAAGAATCGATGTTCGTTACTAATTTCGTATACGCCCAGAAATTGAGAGAAAACTAAGTCTCCTATGGTCATGTAAAGGGTGTCAATGATTGATTGGAAACACAGGATATCGGTAAAAATTAATCAATGAAACAATTTTATATTTTCTTAAATATGAAAATATTTGACTGCAAATTGGACTGCAAATATGCAAATAAATTCTCAAACTCAATGTCGCACTACTTAGGAAACAGCTGACGTCATGCGACACCAAGACTCCAAAGAAGAGATCGCCCTCCATTAACCATATGCTACTCACTTGTTGCTTTATTCTCTTTTTGGATATTGTTGATGTGTAAAGAACTGTTATACTGTGTATCTGAATATTCTACACGGAGCTACTTCTGTATTTCTGAACACCGTTTTTCTATAATGTAATTCGTGTATGATATAATACGTGTTAAAAGAGAGTGCTTTATTTGTAGTTATTGAGCCGTATGTGTGTGCTACATTTTTGAAAAACTTTTTATGTGGTTTTATTCATCAGTATTTTTGCTGCTGCAAGGCTCCAAGTTTTGACACAAAATCGTGTGGATGTAGTCTTCACCGAACAGGTTCTCGCAGTTTTCACAGTTCTTATGTTATATTCAATTGCAGAGTACTCCTAAATACGAACCATTGATTTTGATATTTCATCTGTTTTTGCCGAAGAATGAATAAATGCCTTCAGAGCCCTATTCAGAATTAAATGCTTACTTACACAGGAAGGGAGGGCAATGCAATGCTTTGCGAGAAGAGACATTAGGAGTTGTGGCTGCCGCAGAGTAATGCAGAAAAACGTAGAGAGAGAAAGAGAGGGAAGAAGAGAAAGAAAGATAGAAAAGGAGGGAAAGAGACAAAATAGAGAAAAAATGTGAAAAAGAGAGAAAGAGGAATAAAGAGAAAAATAAATAGAGAGAAAAAGAACAAGGAAGAGAGAGACAATGAAAGAGCAAACTGATTGAGTCGTATGGAACGTGGACAAGTGTGGACGACGTATATCATGTGGTTGAGTATGCGACATAAGAGCGGCGGCAAGCAGGAGACATCAGGAGGGAATACGTGGGGTTGTGGCGGCGACTGCAACAGGGACTTCGAACTACTCTAGATTCGAGGGTGCGGCGGCAGCAAGAACCAATGAGAGACAACGAGAATTCGAGTCAGCGCACGAAAGGGGAGGCAAAGAGGGATGGAAAGGGGAACCCTGAGTGTGGTGAAGGCGTGCCGACTCTCCCTGCCCCCACGCTCTCCACCTCCGTCCTTCCTCTTCCGGGGAGCCGCTCCAAGGAACAAGAGGTTCCCGGCCGGCCCTCAAAACACGCTATTTGTTTTCCCCCTTCGCTTCCTCGGACAAACTGACTCGCGTTCAGAGCGTAAGAGGATACGGCCCTGAAGGGAACTTGATTTCGAATTTGAGTTAGGGGGCTTTGAGAAGAATGCTCCTCTGTTTTCAGTTGTTAAGACGAATGGTTTCGGAATGGGCTTCAGTCGAAGAGGGAAGATTCTGCTTGAAGTTAAGGAATGAAGTCGAAGGCGGGGAATGGCCCTGGTATTCGGTCGTGAATTGACCTCTACTCACTATACGGGATTCATTAGTGTAAAAATGTAAAACTACATATTAACCGGTGTGAAGAATTGGTTTGAATTTTAGATGCAACAAATCTGTTGTCTTTGCTTCGGTGGTGAAAAGAAAACTACAGAAACGACAATCATTGATTTTGAGATTTACTTGAGCCTTATTTTTATTAATAGCCAAATTAAATTGAAACCAAGTTTATTTATACAGGTGTTTTATTTGTTTCGACTATGAGCGATCTTTACTTTCACATCCCCACACATTCTATGATCCTTAAGGCTAGCCATGGGCAGAAATTGAATTCACCACGATCGCCATATCTAATTGCAAATAATGCATAGTAAAATGAGTAAATTGTAATGCAAATGGTATTGCAGGATATTATACTTTAGATGCACTTTTCAAGTAATGGATGTTTCAAAACGTTCTCTAGCACGTTTATGTAGTATTGTTATTAAGTGGTATTGTGTGGTGTATGTGAATACATTTGGTCTGAAAATGAATTGTTTCTATGATTGATTATTGATTGTTTGATGTTTCCAAACGCGTATACTACTTAAATAATTAGTCCCATAAGTGTATTGCATCTTCTATTCCAAGAAATGGCGGTGTTCCTACCTCCTGAACGTGCGATTTGACGCCTACACTTCGGCTTGCTGGGTTGCCCGTTTTTAGTTATCACCACCCTAGGTGGAAAACCTCTAAGACCGCCCCTACTGTTCGCCTTATGTGATAGTGTAGTGCACATGTGTGTATGTGTGTGTGTGTGTGTGTGTGTGTGTGTGTGTGTAAGACAAGATAGAGAGACGAGTATAGGGAAGAAAATATTTCGCGCAGTCCATTATACTTTGGTGAAGGAATCAGAAAAAAACATTGAAAACTACCGGAGAAGCAGATCCTAGAATTGTCCTTCAATAGTTGAATTCGACCTACCCATCGGAATTCCACTCGAGTCCTAAGACTTTCTCAATCAGTGACGGTCGACAAGCAAATGCAATGACCAATCAGATCCTGTTGTTGTTTTTTATTGTAAGGAACAGTGAAAAATTATTTCGTTATTTAACATATTCGCAGCAATTGTGCAAGTAAATAGACAAATGTACGGTGTCATCCTCTGTATCATCATTGAAAGAAAACTGCATTTCGAATATTGAATGAAAGGTTTCCTCAACATTATAAAACTCTCTTAGATTATGTATAGTACTCCATATATACGTATGTATATGAGAAAGTAAAAATTAAAAGGTTTTCTTGTACATTTTATGAATTAACAATATATAATACTGTTGGCATTGACGATTTCAATAATAAATCATTTGTTGGACAAATTGTCGATTACTGATTCTATCTAAGAACAATTTTATTTCGTACTTCTGGCCTCCTATTTAATTGACAAATTTAAGAAAATACTCATATAATTTCTGAATTCTCTCCTAAGCGTGACTTGTCTCTTTTTATTGTAAAAAAGGTGAAACATATATTTTATAGACTGTCATTTAGAAGTCTTGTCCATGAAACTGTCAAAATAGTTTTCCTTAAAATCAGATTATTAATCTTCAAATAGCTACATTATTTGTGTTGTCAAAAACGCATCGAATCATAAATTTCACGTATGCTCTATGTATTTGTTTCTAGAAACATATCTCCTTAGATCGTTGCGTGTTAATCTGTGCGTGTCCCCACGACTTCTTTATTTCTCCCTGAAAATGTATTAGCCTGTAGACACTCTAATCCTATCCCCCTTATCCTTTCGTAGGGTCTCTTGTATCTTGAATTTCTGACTCATTTATTTCATTTTAAGAAAAGTTATGTTTATTATCTACTTCATTTTACGATTTGTTTTGGAAATAAATATTCTGTGGCATTGTAATTATGTGCTTCTTTAAATTTAGAAGTGTATGGACTCGAATCTCAAAATCGATTGTTGTAAAACTGCTAAAGTGCTACAAGGGTATACCAATATTCAAGGCAAAAATAAAACCAAAATTACATACGCATGTCCAATTTGGCGTATTGCATCTGGCGTCAAACATTAAGAAAATAAAACCCATTCAAATAAAATTTACGGAGAATTCTAAAAGCTAAATGTTTCATTCCCCAAAAAGAGATCCATAAAGAATTACAAATAGAACTAATTAAGACATTTATCATCAATCAATCTTCTAATTTCTTCAACCCTTTTAATAAAAGTTCCTAGTTTTCAACTTTTTGATCTAGAAAAAATACAACACACAACGAATTCTTCCCGCTTCTCCAAAGAATACACTATTTTCCTAAATTCTACCTTCTATAAATAAATAATTTTCTACATTATTTCTATATAATTATTTCTCTTAAAACTCTAAATTTATAGTAAAAATTACTAAATACTTATTCAAGTCTAATTTTATTTCAAGTATTATTAACTAAAAATCATAATTAAGTACCAATAATTATGATATGAATCTGGCATCTCCAGAAAGGTTTGATAACTGATTTCTTCCATGTCTTGAAAACTTGAACAGGAAATGGACATATTAAAAAAGGCTACCAATATGAAGACATGATATTATTTTTCAATGCCAATTGCTTTCGAGTTATCATCATGAATGAACTTATTGTGCACTAGGGTAACTCTATATAAATGGCAATATCCTTCGTGTGACTACCTGTGACACCAAACGCTCACCCCTTTCAATATCCACAGAAAGGCAAATCTATCATGTATTACTCTTGTAAAAGTCTCGATTCTGTTCGGGGCTCAATTGGAAAATGATTTTAGAAACATCTTATTAGTATAATATTTACTGGAGATTTTGAAAGTCTTTAGTTGGTAAGATTTCGAAATATATACGATCATATTTTTGGCGTAACGTAGGAATAAAGGGTTTTTGTTATCTCAAAAATACATGATAAGAATTATGTTAAATGATCATTAAATTCGAAAAGATTGCAGCATCTAAACGGGAATCCCTACCCTAAACCATAAGTAAAGCCATCTTGAAGTGCACTCTTATTATATCAGATTTCATCTAATGACCTCAATCTTCTTTTATTTTAAATACCTCTCGTTCTATTCGTAGCAGCTTTCGTCCCTTCTCAATTTTCTCCCGGCACAGTGATGTAACCCAATTTCCAGTTATTTCTCGCTCCTGTAGAGAGGTATCAGTTCCCAGCTTTTGTTGGCTCGGGGAAGTGTCGAGACTGACTCAGTCCTTTGTAGCACCCCTTTCGTCCTTAGGGAGGTTCCCCTTTCTGTTTACTCCATTGGCCTTTTTTCTGCTCTTCAGTTGCATTACCTCCACAATAGTGGGAACCCTTTTATTTAAAATGTTTACAACTATAAAACAGAAGAAGCCATACCACGTATCTGATGCTGATATGTAAACCGAGACTGTTGCATCGCGTACTGAATTCAAACAGCATGTATGGAAATTGGATATGTATATTTTTCGTTTTTTTGTAATTAATAGTGCAAGTGAAAACCTTCAGTAACTCGGTTAGCAGAATTGACCAATAGTTTCATATTGAATTGAGTTTGTGTAGAAATGTTTTAAGTCCTGTATTTTGTTTCCCATCAACTTTCAATAAATGCGAATATTGTGCTGGCGCGTCGAATAAAAGTCTATAGTATATTTTTAAATACTTTTCTTTCATCTGTGATTGAAAGATTGAAAGTCACTTAATGTTAAATCATTATTTACGAGGTATACTAAAAAGCGCTAATGCAATGAATAGCCATACCGAACTGATTTTAAATATGTGGATGTTAATTTCGCAGCACTCTAAGGTGAAGCTATTATTTTCATGCTAAAATTCTAAATTGTCATTTTTATACAAAATAGCGTTTTTTGTGAAACAGAATACTGACTGGTGTACAAAAAGTTGCTAACAGTTCAATTAAAAGAAGTTTGTAATTTTTCTTTATGGAGATTTCTGCACAATTCACAAAATTGATTTTCAACGTACACTATTTCAACCGACAACCGGCATGTCTTCGTTTTTAACAAATTTCAAAAGTGAATATGTTATTTTTTGAAAATATAAAAAATTGATGCCCAATTCAGTTCTAAAATTAATTTCATTATGAATTTGATATAAATGTACATTTTAACGGAACAAATGTTTCTTCAATTTATACGAATTATTGTGAGTAGTGTTCACTTCTCCAATTCTTTGCTAGATGTTTTGTTTTACCACTAATCATGATTATATATTGTTAGCCTTCTTGATGCATTTAAATGACATTTGAACAATCTTTTAGCAAACTATTATTATTAATATTATTGTTATTAATATTATTGTTATTTTTATTATTATTATTAATATTATTATTATTATGCGTTCTTAAGAAAATTTGGCACGGGTGCAAATAGCCTTCGATATTAAAGTGCCATTAAACGTTATTCATCATCATCATAACTATAATATTTATAAACAATTTATTCATGAACAATGTAATTTCAAATTAATCAATGACGTCTTTTTAAAAATAAATGCAAAGATTACAATTATCTATATTTTTAAAATGAACTCATTACAGGTTAGAGAAAGTAATATATTGCTCGTAGTAAAATTCGGTGAATTCAAGTTTTATGACGTTTCAATGAGTTTACCTGTTTCATTTGTTTGCAAAATACTGTTGTAATCTTTCTTTTTATTAAAATGTTATTTAGTAACTAATATTGTAAATCTGTTTTTACATAGTCCCATATCAAAATAAATAATTATGGTTTTCAACTTCAGTTAATAATGAAAATAATAGATCAGATGTTATTTTTGTATATTGCTGTTATTATCATTATTGCTTTCGTTATTATTATTATTATTATTATTATTATTGCTATTATCCTTTGGTATAAGACAAATGGTGAAAGAAATCCTGTCCGAAAGCCTGCATGTTCGGTTCTGCATTTCCTTTGAATATACCAGCGTGAACGAGAAAGTCGTGCTCTGAATTCCGTTTGAACGCCTCTTTATCGCGTTCACCCCGCCTCTTCGCTTCAGTGTTCTTTGGCTGGAAGTAAATATTTGAACATCTTAATTACTGTCTGCGAAGAGACAGGTCGATAAACAACACTTGTATTCTCCGTTTATCCCTCGAACCATTTCTGATGAAAGAGGTTTTGTTCATCATCTTGTGCATTTCTTGTCCTTCTTTCCACCATTTTTTTATAAAATTTACCTAACATCCATCTTTCTCTCAGACGCATCCTTTTTAGATGCCGAGTATTTCTGCTTGAAATTATCTCCACCCCCCCCCTTTACTTCCATCCCTCGCTCGGTCATATAATTTGTCTTCTCATGCCCCTTTTGATCACAAGAACAACAAATCTTTTAAGAAACTTCGTGAAGAAACATGAGTTTCAATATTTCACGAATATAGTTTTTACTATTACACTTTTGTATTATTTGTAACTGTAGTATATGAGCGCTAGTTGCTCGTGTTTTGTTTCTTCATAATTTTGCTCTGAGGCTTCTTTTAGGCTTGAGAATATTTTATACGCAGTAAATCTAGAGCATGGGACAGCCGGATTTACTTAAAAAAGAGTATTCTTCGCTCAATACCGTCTTTAAGTCGACACGCCTGGTGCCCAACTGAGCAAACTTGGCAACACGGAGCTTAATATCGCCTACTCACTGCCTCCACCTTGAAGCTAACAACGTGAGTGCCGCCGTGAAAATCGGGGTCCGGGTGGTTGTCTACAACTCTCTACCAGAAACCATGCCCATCTTCGCGGCCATGATTCCCCTCTGCCGAAGTTGAATCAATGCGTCACTCAAAATGCGCCGAGAACAAGTTCCTCTTCTATGCCTAGAGTGCGGGATCACTGCCACGACGAAGCCAAGAACCCAACAGTCGGCCACCCGAAATAAGGTCCGGGCGGCTCGGGGCCCCCGTCCCGCGTCCTCATAGCAGTCACCTTTATGCTATCGACGTGAGCACCGCCGGAACCCAGACAACCTGGCAAGGGTTTCATGGTCCCCGTCTGGATGTCTATATGTGGAATCCGGAGCATTCCTAAGAACGCCTTTCGCCCATTTCCGCCTTCACCCAACTGAGCGAACTCGGCAACCGGAGCATAGTATCGCCTATTCACTGCCTCCACCTTGAAGCTAACAACGTGAGTGCCGCCGTGAAATCGGGGTCCGGGTGGTCGTCTACAACTCTCCACCAGAAACCATGCCCATCTACGCGGCCATGATTCCCCCTACGTGGGGGTTGAATAGTAGCACCACCGAATCATGCACTGCGTACCACTGCGTCCTTCACCCACGCCCCGCATGTGTGGCGGGCGTCGAGAAGGCGCGGGCGGTCAGCAGCCCGCGCATGGCACGCATCACTCGACTATTCATCAGTCCCCGGCCTCCACAGCGCACGCGTGCCTGCATTATGTAGAGCGTTTGCCAACCCCCCCCCTTCCCAACACGCTCGCACCCTCCTCACGCTCCCCAGAGGGGGGGAAGGCTCTCCCGCCGACCACGCCCCCCCCGCGTGTCCCTCTTTATAAAATACCGCCCCTTGAGGCGACTCTTCCTCACGCTCCCTCCCTTGGACGCCCTTTCAGGTCGCAGCGCCTCGGCGGGGCGGCGTTTCTCCTCATTAAAGTGTCTTTCATACGGTCCTCCCTTTTCGACCACCGCGCCGCGCCCCGCCCTCCCGCGCGCAGACGCCGCTGTCGCTGCTGCCACCGCCAATAATGCGAAGCGTGGGTATTTCATCAATTCTTGTCACCTTTAGGCGCCACCCTCGCTACAGGAGGTTTCCGAAAGTTGGTGCTTTGCTGGAGAATATGTATCGGGCGGTGAGCGGTTAACGGTCGTAATTCGTTCAAATATGGAGCCACTGAAATGATTCAGTATTCGTTCATTGAGTTTTTTGTAGATTTTTAGAGAAAATTTTATACATTCGTTCCCAAGTTCGCAAAGAATATATTAGAAAATGATTTAATCATTAACTTTATTTCATTTAATTCAGTACTTTACACTCTATTTTCTCGAATACTTTATAATATTATTTCAAACTACTACAGTGTGAAACTTCTTAAAGTATTATAACTAACCGTCATACCTTTATTTTCCTCGGCACTCATTTTATGGATTTCTATTCATCTTACTCTTTCTTCTTTCCTTTCCATTCATCTCCTTTTGCAACTTATTACCCTTCAATCGTCCTTTCCTTATTCAAATTCACATCCTAGTGGTTCAGAAATGCATTCTTGCCTTTCAGAAATGCCTTGCCCTTTAGAGATTATCCTCTCGGTTTTCTTTGATATCAAATACTTCCATAAACATCAAGTTAATTGATGTTCTCGAATTCTTACATAATGGAAAATTCTTTCATAAACACCAAATTAAGATGTGTTTATATTCAAAGAATATTTACCTTTAGCTTTGGAGAAAGAATTACAAAATTGGCGAAGAAGCTGAAAAGACTCCACTAGAGAACAGAAGAGTCGTCACAGGAGCGAAAACGAGATAACTGGATTTTTTGCAATAATGTTTCTCCGTTCAGGTGTGTTCCCCAGCTGGTCACAACCGCAACTGGGACAGGCTCAGAGCTCCCGACTAGTCTACCGATATGGTGGATTGCGTAGTACATGTAAATGTAAGTGCCTGCATGTTTGTTTGTGTATATAATATAAGGGAGAGGGAGTACCTGGACAAAGATTGCGTGCAGTCCGTGATCCATGGTCAATTTTTTTGCTGTACTTATAGGTCAATAGCCAAGAATAGGGTAGTGAAACCCAAAAAAAGTACCAATGAGAGCAGCCGATCATTAGAATCCTCCTCCAGAAATTCGACCCAGGCATGTACCTAACATCAAGTACTCACCACATTTTGCACTTGCATCCTAAGACCTCCTGATCAGCGATTCTGCGTAGACAGTGGTGTATTCGCTGAGTTATCGCAGTAATTTAAGAAGCGGTTGCTTCTGTTTGACCTATCATTTAGAGCGTTTTTAAAGTTATTTTTTCAATTCCTATGGTTTACGTACATTAATTTTCTATGATAAAATCGTATTGAATTTAAATCTTTCTTCCCTGCTCATTGAAAATGGCGTACTTATATTGTTTTATATTGTTTTTGTGCTAGAAATCGTGACGTTACATTGTCAAATTGAGCAATTTTATGGCCACCCTATATAACCCACGTGTTCCCCCTTTATTCCTTGACTGCCTTGTGTCGAGCTTTGGAAGTCTCCAGTAGCGAAAATATACCGCCTCGGTGTTGAATTTGTAATGGTATCAACAATGATGACTTGCGGGGAATTTTTATAGACCTCGGTACATTTCCGGAATGAGAATAATGAAATTATGAAGGGGACTAGAGGGAATTGAGGTGGAGACGTGCGTGTGAGGTATTTTTAATTTCGACGTCGTGGGGGTGGGAAGGAGATTTGGTTGGTGGGTAGTTCATTAAGAAAGGATTCCGGTTACGCAAGTACGCGGTTTGAAGAGGTAACGCAATTAGGGTGCACTCTGGGTAAGGAGACGAACCCTCCGCGGCAGTTGCAATGTCGTCGTTGGGCGGTGTGCGAGGAGGAAAGAGACGGAAGCTTCTGTGGGTTGGAGACAAGGCACGGAAGAGTAATTAAATGAAGACTGTTCCTGTATCGAATTACTCGCTAAGGTGCTTTTCCAAACGAAGTGGTTGACGTGGAAATTATGTAACGGATGTTCAGCAATGTTTTGCTCACTCCTATTGAGTAGCGAAGTGGCGCGAAATGTATCTTTGCAGTGGGTGGTTAACATACATTAGGAAGTTTTCGGCTTTCGGTTCTGATTTAGGAATAATAGCAGTTTATAATTATAAATATTTTGTCTCAGAAATTAGCCTTATTAATTCTAAATTCCTTAATTTGTCATTCCAACATCTTACCAAGGATTTTTAAAGTTAGTGTTTGGCCGGTAATTATTGTTTTCTATTGTGACATTAGTTTAATGGATTCGTTTTAAAGCAAACTCTCTTTTTTTTCATTTGCATTATTTTGCAATGTTTTATCAGGTAATGCTATGTTTATAAGTTACGCAATGAAACGCCAACACCAAGAAATGTTTTTGTTTTTTCAAATATTTTATTTATTAAAATTAAACAGCAAATGCTCACATTTTTATTGTTCATTACGCAAGGTATACGTTCGTTAATATTCTGCTGTAAGCTGACAGAAGTATTCCACGTCAGTGTGGCAACGTAGTGACAACACCCATTAGATCCCCAATTACTTCAGTAGTCAAAAATTGAAGACAGAATTGCTAAGGAAAGATCGTACATTGTAAGTGACCCATTATTTATGTTGAGTTGGAGGAGCAGTTGGTAACTCGATAGAGCAGTCCTTATGGTCTCCGTTTTACCACAGGGTAAAGGGAATTGTTATTATTATACTAATTATTATTAATGTTACTGCACCACCGTTCACCAAGAAATGGTTAGGGGAAACCATAGAAACTACTGATCAGAGCAGCCGGCCTCTAGTATTCCAAGCGATCCAGGTACGTAGGTGGTGTCAAGAATTCGCTTCCATTTGCGCTCGAACCCATCACTTTTCGGATCGTGAAACCCTTCTGCGGAACCGTTCGAATTCGTTTGGATCGCGCACGTACTTTCGTCATGGGGAAAAATAGCGGAGTACACGAAGAATTGCGGGTGTATTTGCCTACAGGTCCTCCTCTTATTAACACGTCCATTTGCGAGAAAATTCTTGAAAATTAACTCCAAAGCCAATAAATTTATGTGGAAAAATTAAATTTGCGTTCCTGAGAGCACAAGCGTCGCTTTATAGGGATCACTGAGATCACATCCCTAATTTATATAAAACTCTTAGTTAAGAGTAAGGCCTACTTATTTTCTGTGTCCATGTGAGAGTTAATTGTGTAGATTTAGTGTGTCTCAAATAATTTTACTAAAATATATAATACCCCATGCCTGTTTCGTACCCATATTTTCTTTAAAATATTATTTTGTCGACACGCCCACATACTAATTTCACGAGATTCGATTTTACCGCAGCTCCACTTTTGCTCAACCTACAACCTACGCTCTAACACGCCCAGGAAGAAACAAAACGACTCAGATAATATCTTTAGAAAATTATAAAAACTAATACAATCGTTTCTGAGCAGCTAGAGCGACATCAGGAGCTGTGATAAAATAACGTAACAGCCAATGAGTGCGTTAAGGCGAATGGCGAACCGCCGAACGCCTTCCCTGGTCGCCTCCGCGAGCAGAAAAGGAAATGATACGTGCGCGACATGATAAGGCAAGGGCTCCTAAGACGGATGCTTGAGGAAGCGTCCGTCAGAAGGCGCCAGCTGTCGGGCTGCGTTTCTTGCCGCGAGGCAGCTGGCTCCCACTTGAGCGCCGCCCCCCACCCCGCCCCCCCACCGCCTCCGCACGGCGCGGCGGGCGCTCCAGATAGGGCTTTGCGCGCACGCGGGCAAAAAGCAGCGAAATGTTTTCCATCATTCCTCTTCTTCTTCTTCTTTAACTCACTCTTCTTCTTCTTTTTCTTCTTCTTCTTCTTCTTACTATTATTTTTATTATTATTATTATTTTTCCATTACATCACGACTAAAGATGTTATAAGTCGGCTCAATATAAAATCTACTCCAGGTTGCAACCAGCTACCTAAGGAGTAGATCTAGGGACTATCGGTGCCTCTACAGTACTTTGCGCAAATGTGGGCTGTTCCAAATAAAGGTATTTCTTGCACTTCCCAGTCCTTTGAATTACCTGGGAGTTTAGACAAGTTCTTACTCAAATTTTGCGGAACAAATCCCAGAGCTCCGATAACTATCGGGACGACCTGTGCTTTTACGCCCCACATTCGGCTGATCTCGATTTCCAAACTCTTGTATTTATTATTATTATTATTATTATTATTATTATTATTATTATTATTCAACTCCCCTTCTTCTTCTTCTTCTTCTTCTTTAACGTTCTCTCCTTCTTCTCCTTCTTCAACGACCTCTTCTTCTCTTTCGTCATTTCTCTTTTCTTCATTTTCATTTTCTCTTCTGCTTTTTTCTTCTACGCCTTCTCCTTTATTTCTATTCTACCTCTTCTGCTTTATTGCCCTCTTCTTCGCCGTTTACGTCTTTATTTTTATTCTTTTCTTTTTCCTCTTGCACATCATTTTCCTACCTAATGAGATTGCTCGTCTTCACTTTGTTGCCTCCGCAGCATTGTGGACCGGTTCAAGTCCCGACTGTGGGGGATTTTTGGCACTAGCTTCTTATCACGGTCGAATTCAATCACTGTCTAGAGGAGAATTCTTGCGGTCGGCTTTTCTGATCTGTAGTTTCCATGGAGTATCATATCAATACCAGGTGCAAGACGCGGTAGTTCCCTAACAACCGGGTCACTCACCGCGCGAGATCTTTCCTTCTTCATCATTGTCCCTCCTCCTCTCTCCTCCATACACGCCCTTACGCTTACTGCCCTTAAATGTTCTACATTATTGCATATGCCTGGAGACCAGTCACAACCTTACAGTTTGTCCTGGCTGATAGGGCTTCCCGCCGCATCTCACGTTGTAGTGCTGAAAGAATACCATCCCCACGGGGAGTTAATAAACTGTACACTTAACGAGACTATGATCTGTATATTTAAATGAATCCAGAATAAGTACCCATATATTTATATTCCTATTCCTCCTCGTGTTCTAGTTCATTTCCCTCTTTGTTCTTGTTCTTTTCCTCGAATTGATAAAGAAGATCTTTAAGACTTATTTTAAGATCCTAGTACTAACTAATAATACGGGTGAATTTTCCACTACTTTGTTGCAGCTTTTCTTCTGATTGTTGCTACAGAGTAATTCATCGACTTTGAGTGTATACCGTTGCGTTTTTCGCTTTCCAGGCAGGTGTGCGTCTACCAGTGGTTTGTTACAAATCTTCAGTTTTTTGCTGATAAGTCGAGGTTTGCCGAATTTCGGAAATGTCTCTTCTACTTCCTGAAATGAATAATATTATTCAATTCTCCGGTGTAGTCTCATCTGTCTGTTTATCACGTTTTCTTGATGTATCAATCTCTAGAAAGTGATGTAGCGTTAGACAATTTTCTTATTGTTTTTTTTTGTAACTTCTTTAATATTGCTTTGCTCTCTACCTTAATTTTGAAAATTGTTGTATTTTATTTATTCATTTATGAGTATTCGACAAAAGACGTCTCAGGAATAGAATAAATATTTACAATCCATTACTATCAACGCCATCACTACCACTATTGCCATCACAACAATCAACACCAGCAGCAACACCACCACTATCATCTGCATCATCCCCTTCTCTACTCTCACCATCATCATCCCTATCACCAGCAATACCATCATAACTGTAACCAACATCCCATTGAAACTTTCATCACGCCCGCTACTGCCATTATCACTCCCACCACCTCCATCATTTTCACCGTTTCCATCACCGCCAGTAACAACACGACACCATCGACACCATTATCATCACCATCACTATTTTCCTTACCTGTAAAACCACAAGTTTTCACCATTATCACCAGTCATCTTTTCACCATTATCACCAGTACCCCATCAATACTACTACAATCACCTCCACTCTCGTGGACACGATCTCTTCTACTTTTAGTACCCTGCTATCACCTCCCTACTCACACTGCTACCATGCCTTCCATATCTCCCACCATTTCCACCCCATCATCACCATCACATCGTTACTCCCTTCCCGGCCATCAACCCCACTTGGGCGAAGCGTGTTCTTCGGGCGATCGGCAAACATGGCGGGCCCGAAGGTCCCCGCCGCCGCCCCGCCCCCGCCGCCCTCCGCATGGAAACGGGCGGGAAATTCGCGCGGATCCCTGGGCAAACATATTGGGGGCGAATTTTTTGACGCGGCGACGTGTGACGGGAGGGGCGGAGAGGGACAGGCGGCGTGCTCCGCGGCATACAGATGCGCCGGCGGTTTCGCCTCCGCGGCACGGCGTGGCGCTGTGGGACCTGCAGCGAAACTAAGGAAGAAACTAGCGGTGCCAAAACAGCACGCACTTTCTCGCTCGTATTTTCACGCAAAATTACGCGAAAAGTACTCAAATTTGGAAAAATTGTGGGTGACCCTATATCAGAATCTATCTTTAGGGAACAGGTTTCGTTAAGGGAAAAAAGCTGTATCTTTAATAATTTGGTTGTAGGAAGACTCCGAAAAAATTGTGAACTTACGCAATTTTTGAATAACCTGCACCATTCTCTTTAACGTACTTCATACTATCCAACAACAAATTTAATCAAATCTATGGAGTTACTTTTTTGAAAATTTGGAAAATGTCCCAGAGGCTTCATTTAAAGTACCCCATAAAATAAAAAAACTCTGTTTCTAATTCAAGGGGTCGGGACCTCAGCCAGATCGACAGGGGAATATCAATTTTGGAGAAAATCGCCTGAACGGTTTAGCCGCTAGCGTTGTTCACCGACAGATTGACGAACGTTTTGCCGTCGTTCGATTTTTGGAATGAAGGACCCCCAAACCATGGACTCAGGCTACACCACGTGATAGAGGTTTTTTTCTAAAATTAGCAGCTGGATTCATCCACGTTTTCGTTACGAGAGTCCTGTACTAAGAGTTTTTGTGCCCAAAATTGACTGTTTTTTCGCGCAGAATTACATAACTTTCTCTCTATTCCGTAGCAAGAATGTAAAAATAACACATCGCGTGTACCACCGCAAACTATTTGTTTCCTTGAATATTCCTTCGAAAGTTTGAATGTTTTTCGGTACTTTCTATTAAAAGATTCGAAAATTTCTTGTTATAAAATGTCAACAAAATTCGTTGATTTTATTTATTCATTATTCAGTTATGTTGGTATGGGAGGGCGTCGGGATTTTAGCATAGATTTCATATGCATGCGTATGATGTCGCAGGTGCGTAGATCACGATTTACTGAATCTTCATCGAATCTACTATTGTATTTATGAATGCGAACATGTAAATGTGAAAAGTGTCAGTACGTCTGTATTTATTACCATTTAGTGCAGAGTGAACGATGCAGGGACTGCGTTGTTGTAATATATTGCACAGGAAATTAAATTGTAATGATTGAGTATCTTCAGTTACTTTATTGAATTAGCTGGTATTTAGTATTTGCAAGATGAGAAGATGTTTAATGTTGAGATAGAGAGTTTGAAATTGCTTATTCACCTGATGTAGACCAACATGTAGACCAATTGATGTGAATGAACTAATTGATAGTGTAGTTGGTACGTTTACATTATTACTTTGGACTTTTGTAAAGATAAACGTTTTCCGTATGTAGTGGTTTGAAATAATGAAAAATTATTTCAAAAATATAAATATTTTTATTTATTCAAAAATAAATAATATTCAGTAGCACGCAACTGTTCTAAAAAAATTCGTTACGGAATAATCTGTAAACTGTTTAAAAATACTTTTATCTTTCCTGAAAATGTGGGGAATTACCAGAGCTTACGCGTGCAGCAGCAAAATATGCTTTTTTTAGATCCGCAAGTAAACAAGTACATAAACCTCTCAATGCTGATGACTATCGGTAGTACGAAGAATAAAGAAAAGAATTTAACATTTTGAGTTTTCATTTTCTTTGTTCATTTATTATTGAAAACGAGCATTTTCAGCCAAATCATTTTTTTTTGCCGTGTTGTTGACAGAGGATTCGAGCGAGTGTAGTTTTGTGCAAATGAGTCAGCCAAAGACCTTATATATGAAAACAAAGGAATTTTACATGAGGCTTCAGTGGTATAACGGTTTGCGTATTATACTAGAGTACGCGCGGTCAAACCTGATCGAAACCATGGATTTTTAAAGATGAAAAAAATCCTTCGTGCGTCTTCCTTTGGAGGGGAAGTAAAGCCAGTGTCCCATGCTGTCGATTTTTAACTAGATGTAGAAGATCCTCAAACCTAAAAGAAGAGCTAAATTCAAATCCCCTGTTTTGATGTCCGATGATACCTTTTTTCTCCGCTAGATGGTAAAAGGCGCTTTGCAATCCTTTGCGTGTTCAGACGAAAGAGCAGGCCTGATAGCCTGAGTTTTGCCACGTAATATAATAATGAATTGAATTGAGATGGATTGAGTTGAATCCTGGAGAAAATTTTTGACTGCACTTTTCGGGTGCGTGCGCCACTGTCCTCCGCCGAAACGGTCGGGCTTGGTGCTGCACGGACGAAGATGGAAGGCCAAACGCTGGCGCGGACTTCAGCGGGGTGAGGGATGAAAATGAGAGGAACCCACGATAAGAAAGTAAGCCGCCGAAGGAATGAAGAATTTGTGAAGGTGAAGAAAAAGAAAATAGTGGGAAAACGGAACATTGAAAAAAAGAAGTCTGAGAAGCTTTGAAATACCCATGTGTGAGGAAGGTAAACAATTCATAACTTTATATGTTAAGTAGGAAACAATCCTGGGATAAAGTCGAGTGACAAAACAACTGAGGCGTCAGAAATTCTAAAGATTTTTACAGTAGGGAGGGATCAAAATATTTTTCATATTTCCATTTGGAAGAAAAAAAGTCTACCAAAAATGATGCTTGTAAATGACTGTACTAAAAAATGTTTCTTGTTATATATACTCTGACATTTATTTTACTTAATATCAATAGCAATTGAGATGGAATAACACATGGTAAAAAACGTCTTATGTTTGTGCTATTAGTTTATCCTTCTAAAACCATCGGTAGAATTGGCTGAAATGCGCAGATAAACGAAAACAAGTTATAAAGTAGACTATTAAGAATGAATAATATTCTTCTAATAATAACAATAAAAATGTTTCAAATATATAATTTTAAAAACTAGTTTCACTCGTGACACTATTGCTCGTGAATTTTGTATTGTACTTCCCCCTATACAACTATCTTGCAATTGTCGCGTACTTGATATATTTCTTACTCAGTTTTGTTTCACCCTGATGGGAACTTCACAAATGTCACAAAACGGAATTCTGAATAAAAGTTAACCCGTGTTATAAATAGCACTTCTTAGTTGTTATTCGGGATGTATATGTACTCACTTTTGATATTATTGACTCGACAAAAATTAAATATATTCTGTTTGAAGACAAAAAATACAGGGTACTTGTACAGGCTACAGTTGTGACTACGTGTTCATTTTGTAAAATACCCCGCAGTTGTTTGATCAAAATTTTCATATCCTGGTGCATGATTTCTATACGTTTCTTCTCATTTTCTTCCGTAAACTTTCCTAACAATTTCACTACCTGAAAATAAATTGGCATGCACATTTTTAGTGATCGCCATAGTTACACGCTGTTATTTGTCCTGATTTCTAGCCATTCACTCGGTAGTCACGGAGTAAAAGTTCTTAATCAAAAATATTAATTTGGAGAAAAACAATTGTTAGCTTATTGAGCAGTAGTCTATATTAAGCCGATTAAGCTAAATTTCCCAACGTTTTTTTCTCGTTAAGAAGGCAACATGAATTCGGTCGTTTTACTAACACAATATACAGATGCATTAATTGTAGTTTCAGTTCTTAACACAATTTCGCAAAAGAATTGATTTAAGTACTTTTACCCTTTGACGACAGAATTGTGAAAATATATCAACTTCGAAAGTGAAATTGCCTACTTGTTAACCATATTCCTTTGTCTTATAATACGATTACTGGTTGTGAAGTGTATCGAATAATGGATGCAGACAAATGTAATTAACAACAGTTTCATTGTTACGAAATGTACAATTTGGAGCCTTGGGATATTCCTGCTTTGATGGTGAAAGGTGTGGAGAGAGCTCCAGAGAGACGTACAGAAAAAGTTCGCTTGTTAAGAAAACTTTCAATGATGTGTGAGAGATATAAAGGAATACCTAAACTGCGTAATTTGAAAATTTACCCTGGGTGCCAAACGGTATCGAAAGCTTTTGCTATATCTAGAAAAATTGCTGCGGTATGCTTGTGACCATGGAATCCTTCGACGAAATCTTCTGTTTGGCGTAATATTTGATGATATGTAGACAAAAAGGGTTGGAATCCAAATTGATGAAGTGGTATGGCGTTGACTGAGCTGAGATAAGAATTTAGTGTAGAATTTAGAGTATACATTTTTCAAAAAGCTTTCCCATTGTGTGTAGCAAGCTAATCGGGCGATAGCTAGTTGGATCATTTTGTATATTTCCGGGCTTTAGAATGGGAATAATGTAATGTCTTTTAATAATGAAATTACGATAAACTCATTTAACATTGACGAAATTGTTGCGAAATTTTGACAACCACATCTACAAGTGTATTTACTAGCTTAGGTATATTGGAATAAGTAAACCTGCAATAATCACAGGGAACCATTTTTATGTATTGTCATTGTGTGATATACAACTCCTATAAAAACAAAGAAGTTTCAGGGTCTCAAAGAGTGCAGGAAGCCTTTCACTATGTTTCTGCTTTCCGCCTTCTTTTTTTCCCTAGTGTTGATACCTCCCTAAAAACTATAACTTTCCATCCTCCCTTACTTTGCACCATTTATTCCCAAATACTTTTACCTCCTGTATTGACACTCTTGATGATTTCTTCTCCAATATTATTTCAATTTGTTTCTGTACAGCAATGGACACTTATTCTATAAAGATTTCCTAATAAAATCAATCTCATTTTATTTTTAGTTTCCTATTCTTTCTGCCAGATGATATATTTAATTATATATTGAAATGTTTATAGTTTGTGGACTTCATTTTATCTAATAGTTGTGCAATTCTTTCTCTAATATGTTAGGAAATCTTCCTATGCGGGGGCAAAAAAATTACCGTGGAATTCCATCATTATTATAGAAACAATTGTCCACAATCAATTTATATTCCCAAACTCACATATGTTTCGAGGTTTTCGTCCCATTATGAACGAGAAATTTGCGACGAACATGACTTATTCTTTCAAATAATTGTTATGAATCATGTCATTATTAGCATTGCAGCCATCACACCTGTATTAAATCCTACCAAACCGTACTCTCAATTCGAACGCAGAATCCTATCGTAAGGCAGGTTACCGACGCAGTCGTTTCCGCTATTTAGGTCGGAAGAGCCATTAACTTTTAAAAATAAAAACAGTGTAGTGGCTCACGGGGCTACGGCGGCAAACGCGGTAAGGCTTCCGTCAGCACGCACCTTGCCGCCGCGGCCGGGCCTCCGACTGCGGGGCCCGCCTCTCCTTTACGATGCCGTAAAATCTTGCCACTGCGGGAGCAAGACGCGGCTGAATAATTCCCAGCGCCGCCTCCGACTCCTTGCATCCTTCCCTCACCTCACCTCGCCCCACCCCACCGCTCCCCACCCACGCCCCGGAAGCCGTTTGCAATCCCACGGGGCGGTAAATACATAATGAGCCTGTTAACGTATTAATATCCTTGTCCCCCTCCCGTCGCACACACACACACAAACACAGACATACACGCGCGCGCCCTCTGTTCGCGAGAATCCTGCGACGCCGAGCCAATTACATCCGTATTTAGCCGTACCCTCGTTATTTACCCAGTGGAGGCCGTCGGCCGACTGGGTCGTAATTTCGGGGGGGGGACAAAAACACAGATGGTTGTTTTCGCGTGGAAATGAGATTTCCTTGTTCTCGAGGGAAGTTGCCGGCTTGCGAGCGTGTCTGCGAGCGAGTGAACGAACGCATTGGACGGACCGGGTGCGGCACAGTGCACTGTCGGCGGAGGAGTTGTTCTCCGATCCGGGCTGTCGGAAAAGAGGGCGGGGAGGAGATGTGGCGGGGTGGTAGTGACGGGATGAAGTGAGTCGGAGTAGAGCGATGTCGGGAAGGGAATAGAAAGTGGTGGAGCAGGAAGGGGAGTGGGCGGGGTGGAATGGTAGTAGTAGAACGAAAAGGGTTCAACGGAACGGTCCACGGAGGTGGAAAGGAAGCAGAAAGGTGAGGTGGCAGAGCAGGTAAATAGGGAGAGGAGGGGATGAGGGGAGGTGGTAGTGACTGTAGAGTGGCGGTGCGGAGTGGTTGGAGAGTGGGGCAGAAGTGGTGGGGTTGGTGCGGGAAGACGACAGGACAGGGTGGTAGTTGTGGATCAGAGAGGGTACAGCGGAGCGTCGGGGAAAATATTGGTTCAGAGCAGGTAAACGGGGAAGGGAGGACATGTAGTGGAACGGTAGTAACGGATCAGAGTGTGTCGGAGCGGACGAGGGTGGGGAACAGAATGGTGGCAGAAGAGAGAGGAGGCGCGACGGAATGGTAGTGACTAATCGTAATGAGTCGAAGCGAAGGTGTGTGGGGAGCGGGGAGGAGGCAGGGCGAATAAAGAGTGACAGATCGGAGTAGGGCGGAACTATGTCGGAGCTAAGGGAGGAAGAAGAGATTGGCTGGAGCGGGGAGAAGACAGGGCGGGGAACGGTGCTGGAGGATTAGTGAGGATCCAGCCGGAAGCAGGAACGGATGGAGGTGGAGCGGGGAGGAGATGTGGTGGGGAGGATGTAAGGCAAAGTGGTAGCGACGGACCTGAGTGGATCCTGAAGGCGGGGGTGGGTAGGCTGGCGAGGGTATGGTAAGGGATGGCGCAGGCTTGGAGTGAGAGCTAGAGTGTCGAAGCAAAGCGGGGACCCGAAGAGGACTGAGATCGGGGGTGGACCCCGAGGTACGGGGCCGGGTGGGAGTGGCGGAGCAGGGCGAGGTAGGGCAAGACGAGAGATAGAGGAGCAGGGACGGAGCGAGAAAGGGCAGCGAGAAAACAAGGCAGCGCGAGGTTGGATTTCACAGCACGAGTGGGCGGAGCGGGGCGTAGTGTATGTGGGAGGGGCGTGGCTGAGTTTGGGGCGGGGAAGAGAGGTGCAGGGAGGGGTAGAAGTTGCGTCCCGGGTGACTACACATCATCCGGAGAATAGTTTGGAAGTCGACGTAGGAGCTGGAGACGTTCTCGAATGCCTTTGCATTATGCAGATTGGGTTACGGGGCCTGAGGAGAACAGAGGAGCGAGTGTGGAGAGGAACGATGGGACGGGCATGGAGAGAGGGGGCAGGGTGAGTGGTTCAGGAAGAGATCCTTGGGATTACGGATAAGACATTGGCATCCCCGATTCTTAGAATCTTGTAAAAGATTCCCGATTCGAAAGCTCAACACAGTTATTTCGTTATTCAGACGTTTCAAATCTCCATTTCCTTCCTAATCTGATAAACCTCCATTGAAAAAAAACCTGCTGATATATTACGTTAGCAAATCATGACTGAAACGTAACATTTACCTTAACCTAGCATAATTTAATTTATCTCATGCTTAATTTAAAAGTGTAGAAAGTGTATCATTTGATTTAATTAGTTAAACGAAACAACAGATTATTCTCGGTTATTTCATCTTGATATGTTATATAATCATTTGTCTCGAATTTCGTTCCACCTCGAGATCTGCAACTTGAAGGTAAATTACAGTTACAAAATTCACTTAAATTTGGAGAGAGCACTAAATAAATGTTATATTCCTATAAGTAAGTGATCTTAGCGTTGCATTTACTGATTCTATCTTCATTAATATCTTTAGGACATAGTTATCAAAACCTCCAGGAAGAGCAATCAACATGGAATAATTGTGTTAAATTATCTCCTTTTAGCAAAAATGTACACGGTTCTCTTGATGACAGAGTTGAAATCGTTGTTCAAAACCGGTTGGTTGATTGATTATTTTGTGATTCCGTGCGCATCGATTGTTTGGTCATTAGTCACCGAAGTGCAGTGCATATTTGTATTACGGTATGTGGCGCTTTTCTTGCCCGTTGGATGGCGATACCCTTGTGGATTGCGAGATCGACTTCCACCTTGGCTTGCGGATTTTCCACATCCACGAATATCCCACCAGCGGGGCACCGCCCCAGTCGGGACAAGCTCTAGGCTCCAGGCTGGATTCCCGACATGTGTGGTAGCGTAGTGCATGTAAACATAAGTGTAGTATGTGTAAGGGATGAGGGTAGGACAAGGAAGAGCAAGGAATGATTACGCGCGGTACGTGAGCGTCATTAGGGTACTGCTCCGGCATTCGCCTGGTGTTGATCGGACAAACCGCGAAGAACTACCGATAAGAGCATCCGGTCTCTCGAATTCTACTCCAGACAGTGGCTGAAATCGCCCTGGCTATCTAGCCAGTGTCGAAAATCCGCCGTCGAGACTCGAACGCTAGGTTCTCCTGGTCGCAAGCACTACACAGTGACATCAGTTATCCTCAGCAATCTCATCTGGTAAAAACCCAGAAAACTCACAATTAGAAATAACATATTTTCAACATATTTCTTATGAATCCGAAGTGTTTTCCTCATGCTTAGTGCACTTTCATTTGCACACGTTTTGCCGGAAAAGATTATCTACAACAGGATATGACGATGGAGTGTTTGTGATCTATTTTCCTTATTTCTCATAACGTGTGTTTTCGCCGTGAGTACTTAGTTACTCTTGTTGGAGAGGATTATTCTTATAATGTATACATATGAAGTAAAGGAAAACAGGGTTTCTGTTCTCTGCGTGAATTTATATTTCCTTGGAGAATTACTGCCTGGCAAATACTTTTATATGTTACATTCAAATTCATTGCTGCCGTTTTCGGGTACCTCATGTATATTGTAATAATTATGATGAAATAAAGGTGAAAAATCTTTATTCTCGAAATCGTTAACAAACAAAATGTTTTGCGTATGTTTTTACAAAAAGTGTTTGGTACGTATATTTAGCCGTGTGAATAGTGTATGGGATGGAACGTTGGTTACAACAAGTGCCGTTTCAAACGAGATAAGGTTACATCCTACACCTTTACACATGAATCAGCTATTCATTTCTTCTTTTGTTACCTGTGAAATGAAGCACTTAAGTATTTAGATACGCACTTAATTTTACCACAGTTGTCCTTTGTGGCTGTGGAAAGTTTCATACATTTGGTTTTCCCGTGGCTGCATATCTCAAACCGGAATCTCGTGTGACCATTGACGTCCAGATGTTTATGGTCTTGCAACCGCCGTGAAAACAGCTGTCGGTGACTGCTGTCGTTCTGTAAATTCAGAACATGTTTTGCATGTGCATTGTTTGTACATTCGTATCCTGCAACTTGACAACTTTGTAAAACGTTTCAGACGGATAAAGGAGAAAGACAGGTCTCCTGAACTGACATTTCTGTAAAAGTTTATTAATTCTCTATTTTCGCGAGGATGTCAGACAATGATGCATTGGACTGTTGCCATTCCGTTTGAACGGCCATTTGACTGATATTTTCTGAATACTTGTTCTATCCATGTTCTATTTTCTATGTTCTATTCATAATCCATAAATCTCTCACATATGCTGTTGTATTTCTCAACTTAGATCATTGTTTCGACTAAACGACTCTGGCGACCCAATGACTTTGGGTACCACTTAAACTGGGCGACAAACAATCATTGGCATTCACATAAAGCTGGCGTCTAATCACCGCTGACATCCACTTAACGTTGGTGTTCAATGAACCCTCGTGATCTCTTAACGTAGCGGCCTCTTAATCCTGGTATCACATTCAACCCGTATTTTCCCTAACCACTGATTTCAGTGGGAGAATAAGCAATTTTGAAAACCATGTAACGAAATGGCACCGAGCTTTTCGCCAGTCGCGGTTAACCTCTTGGGATAAGACGGTGTGTGGCGACTCGGGCACAAAGGGAGAAGAGGGCAACCCACGCCCATATTAGACCTTAGACGTGATTAGACTTAACACTGGCATTCACTTAATGTTGGCGTCTTCTTAACGCTGAGAACCACTCAACGTTGGCGGTCACTGAACCCCGATGACTTCTTAATCCTGGTAGCAGAATCATTCTGGATTTCCCTTAAACACCTATTTTAATGGGAAAATAAGCAATTTTCAAAACCATGTCACGACATAGCACCGTGCTGTTTGTCAATTGCGGTTGACCGGTCGCCAATCGGGATAGAACGATGTGTGGGCGTGGACACAGGGGGAGGAGAGGGTATTCCACGCCGAGATTAGACCCGAGGGTCCGGTCTGTGCGTGGCGATTGGTGTGGAGGAGGGCAGAGGGGAGGTGGAGGAGATACAAACAAGCCGTCCCGCGGGCTCGCAGGAAATTGGTGCGAGGAACTGCCTTTCGTGGAGCGGGAAAGCCGAGCCGTAGCCGCGGAGTTGGCGACGGAGGCGGAGGCGCTCACTGAAGTGAAGGTGCCCTCGGGTGAGAGACCGGGGCGGGGCGCAGTAGATGTGGAGGAGACGGCGTTGACGGTGGCGGAGGCGGTGACGGTGAGGTGGGCGGAGTGGGAGTGACGCTGGCGTATGTGTTTGTACTTCGAGAAACATTGACATGTGTGGAAAGCGAGTGGAATTGCGTACCACGATTACTTCCGACTCACAATCATTCATGAAATCACTGCATTCGGTCTCTCATCATCTGCACACGAACAATCCCCCGCTCTTGTCATTCTCCTCCGTGGTACAGGTTAAGCAATCTGTGTCAGATATGTTGGGTGCTGGTTTTCTTTCATTGTCTTATTTATTGTAAAGAAACAGACAGTTATGCTTGCACTCTTCACCACTCCCTGCCATGCCTCTTCCTCCTCCCTTCCTTCTCTCCACTCTCCAAACATTTGTTTTTAATCTCCACCACCCCCTACCGCACCTCTCCTTTCTCCCCTCCACCCACCAACCACTCGTTTGTACTCTCCATGACCCTCCCACGCCCCATCCCACCCCTCCTTTCTCCCCTCCGCTCACCAACCATTCGCTTGTACTCTGTATGACACATTGCTATCATTACGGTGTCAACTAATCCCAGCAAAAGTTTTTCACATCCTGGAAGCACAACAATTTCCTTGAAGTTCAAAATTAAATACTGCATTATTAGCCGATAATTTTTTCGAAAATGTGAAAACACAAAATTTGCCGCGAATTATTTTCTTTAAAAAATCGGCGTTTTTGCTAACTTAATTTGAATGATAGCAAAGTTACGTCCCCAAATCCGCTAATAAAGAAAATATACCAACAAAACTGTAGTAAGAATTTGCCATTTTATTTCTAAACGATTAGTGACGAAATCAATATATTTCCGTTCTTTGGAAAATTATTAACAAATATCAGATAAAACATATGTTCAAGGTATTAAAACATCACAAAACACGTAACTCTCAATCCTCTCAAATGCATATTTCAGAACAAAACTATATTAATCACATTTACTTTCCCGTATACATACGTATATACGGAGTGAATATATGTCGTATAGGGAAAGTTAATGTAATGCTGCGCGTAAAAAAGGCTAATTTTTGGCAGAAAAAATTTCATTGCCAGGCCGTGATAACGAGATAAGTGGATATATCCAGCTGACTAAATTAAGAAAAAAATCCCCTAACACGGTTAGCTGAATCCCTGTTGTGGTCCGTGATACCGAAAGCCAATAGAAAGCAAAACGGCCGTCTGTCCGTCCGTCCGTCCGTCAGTCCGTCTGTGATCATCACTAACGCTTAAACATACGTACGATTTTTTTCAAATTGAAGAACCTGACGATCTGGCTCCAGTCGAAGCGTTGAGTTTTTGAAAAACTTTCTTCACAATTTGGGGGTACTTCACATGAAGCCCCCCCCCGACATTTTCAATATTTTCTCAAAAAAGGCTCCAGTATTTTCTTTAAATTTCTTGTGAGAATAGAGCAAAATATACTTATTAAGGTGGCGTGGGTCCGATTTTCATGGTTAACTCTGAATTTTTGAAATTGCTAAATTTTCTATTTTTTCGCGTCTTCCTGCAACTATAAAATAGAAAATTGATATTTTTCATTGAAATTAAATTAGTCTCCAAAATGAGGTCTTTCATTAGGGTAATGTAAATTTTTTTGAAAATTTACACGTCGTTAATATTTACATTAGCGGCGGTTTGTTCATATTATTATATTGAAGGGTACGTTTTTTATTTAAATAATGTTTTATAAAGTTTCATCGAAACTCAACCGTTTTCTGTGAAACCAAGCTCAAAAATACCCATATTCAGAAACACTCAAACGATATTTTCTCAACAATCGCCCAAATTTTTTCTTCAAACGTCGAGCGGATAGTACTAATTGCACTCTTGAATATGACGTAAAGTGCATTTTTGAGAATTTCTTGTGTTTTCAAAAATTACACAATGGCATTTTTTTAAACATTTCTTACACCGTTAATATGCACGTTTCCTACAATATGTAAACACTATTGTATTTGTGAGACAAAGTACTTTGACTTGAAATAATGATTTTCGAAAACACTAAAGATTTCTGTGAAAAAAACTCTATTATCTAAATTTTTCCAAAAAATTGGCATTTAGAACGCGGTTTCACTGTTCTTTAATATTATTAAAATCATATTTGCGGTCTACTATTAAGAAACCGAAAAATTAAGAAAATGTTGAAAAAAGTAATTTGAGCAGCAATAGATGGCAGCTGTTTTTCTCAATGAAATACATTTATCTAACTACATCTTCAAATAAGGTCATGCTTAATTTTTTTAAATACGAGTAGTTTTTCTCTAATTTCGTAACAAACTTAATAACCCGCTGCACATTTTTCTGCGCTTTAGAGAGCTGGAGGCGTCGTAAATTAGAATTTGCAATTTTGTATATAATTGTAATATATTGTTATATATTTTCATATTAATCTTTTAGAAATTATTTATTTTGATATATTTGAAATAAAATACTAGCTCTCAGAGATTAGCGACGATGAGGGAATGCAAAAATGGAATTCCATTTCGCGCATGCGAATTTCTGTGAATTACGTGTCATTGTTGTGACATGATGCAGCTGTATGAAAAAGAGTTGTAATTGTCAAATTTATTTTGACATTTGCATGAAAATATTTAGTTTTCGCACCAAATGGTATACCGTTTGCAGTGAGTAGAGTATTTTAGCATGGTTTTACAATACTCTTTTCTAATCATGGCTCTATGAAATGCATTTCTATATTGTTCGGGGTATCCGGCTTCTTTTTCCAATACAAGTTTACAACACTTTTGTATTAAATTTGTATGCAGTTGTAGAATTCACGTAGTTCTGACAACACTGCTATGGAAGCAGTGAGTTGTTCGCTTCTTGGTTGAATAGGACGTTTTCAAATTATAGCTAAACTCTTAGTAGCGCAGAAAGTGCAATATTCAAATACTACGTAGCTTTTTCCAATAACGCGGAAAAGTATATGCTGTTGTAGCAAGACTATTTTTTTGTCCGTCTGTTCACTGGTCAGTTCTTTCGTCTGTCTGTGAAAAACACTAGGGCCTCAATTATTCGTAGAATTTTTGCCAAAATGAATTTTTCATTGTCGATCTGACCCGACTCGGGGCCTTACAATTTTGAAAATAATTCTTTGTATTTCAGTGTAACTTAGATAAAACCCTTGGGAAGGCAACATTTGCAAACTTTTCTCCAAATCGTCTCCATTTTGTCTTTAAAATTCATGCGAGATAGGACCACAATAGATGTTTCAATTTGTGATCGTGGCGTTTAAGACATTTCAAGAAAGTTTTTATTACATTTCCACGCTAATTTTTCCATAATCTCTTCGTCTGGTAGGCAGCAATGTGTGTAATTGAGGAAGTGAAATCCTACACCCAGAACTATTCGACACAAGAGCATAGGAAAATAAATAGAACAAGAAAGTATGTGCCATTCTGCTGAACTACTAAGCACGAAACACGCAAATATTACTTTCCTCTTGTTTCGAATATCACTGAACAAAATTTCATCAAATTGGAAATAAATCCGAGATGTGTGAAAAAAAACATCATAATAATACTTCGAAAAGAAAGTAAACAAATCAACGTTCATTTTAGCAAAAAACGCATTCAATAGTGTTTCTTATCTTGGGTTTAGATCAATTGAATAGATATTAGATTTTTTGAAGACCCGAAAATTTTTTTCTTTAACGAACACTATATACTGCCGTTTTCCAATGATCGTTTGCATTGATTAATGAAAATTATGATTAGAAAAACCAAACTTCTGTGTAATGTTTCTTGCCTTAATTAATATTATATAATCACAAATTCATTGCGAAATATTAATATCATATTCACACAATGTGTTCCACAAAGGTCATAATCCTGCTTCATTTAATGCGCCAAATATTTTTAGGTTTGCACACTTTCAAATTCTTTGCATTCAGACGTCTCTGCGCGGGCGAACACGAGGGGAGCCCCAGACTCGCTCTTTCAGCTGACCAACAGCGCAACGGCCACGTTGCTAACTCAACCTCAGTTTGCGTTTCTGATTTCAGGTGACGGGTCGCGATCGTGGAAGGGCGGTTTCTTATTGCGCGGACGAGTGCGTCGTGTTCTCGGAATGTCTAAAAGGTGAGAGCCCTCTTAAATATGTATGTATGTGTTTTAATTTGACTCCATTTTGCATTAAATTTGAATTTCGGAAGTTGAGAAAGTTGTAATCGTATTGGCGATTATTTAAGTTAGTTGATCTCATTGTACCGACCAAGAGGATCGATTTTATAAAACAAATAGTTTGCAAAAAATATCTGAAAATGAGATCTACGAGATTTACCTGCGAAGATTAAAATTAAAACTTGTTACTTTGAACAAATTTTGTTGATAAAAAAATTGAATAAATATCACTTCTCCGTACGTGACTTCTCCGTATTAAATATCATGGCTGATCCCGAAAACGGTACCCCTAGCTGCCACGGCCTTAATACGTTCGTACGTATCGTTCACTGCGCAGTTTAAATACTACAGGCTTTCTTATAATGTGCTTATTGAAGGGATTTCTTATATAAGTGAGGATAGACTCAAGGTTGTTTATAGTGAACGCGACGGCCGAAGGCCAGAGCCTCGCCCTGACTTGGACCCGGCCGAGCGAAGCCAGAAAACTTAAGTTTAAAAGTAATTTGGCATTATAATGCGGCAGGGACCAAGCGTATGAGGGCGTCTGAAAACTTTACGAGCCATGAAAATCTCCTATAGGTGGTACAATACTTAGGAACGTATTAACGAGGTCGTGACAGCGAGGGGTACCGTACAGAGGGGATCAATCAATATCATTTTTAATGCTCATGTGCCAGACATATCTACTCGCCTTTATCCTTTGAAATTCGTTTAATCATAAAAGAACTAGGTCCTTAGTCCTAAAATTGACCTTGGCTAAAAAGATAAATATCGTCGTAAGATTAGTCTTGAAAGTGCGTTTCATTCGACAAGGAAGACATCTACGAAGTAAAAGGGTTACAAAACAGCTAACCAATTCTGAAAAATTACGAGTAGTAAGCAAGAAAGCAATTGAGCGTTTATTAAAGGGGGGATGCGACTTTGACAAGTATACACAGGCTGAGTGATGAAAGAATATTTGCAACATACAATGAACTAAAGGGAATACTTCATCCTAGTTTAAAAGAATAAATAGTTCTCCAAAGACTGAAGAAAAATATTAAATTTCATCTTGGAATACCTCCATGCTTCCTGAAATTTTAATTATTAAATTTTAATCATCTATTTTCAATCATTACAAATTATAAAATTGATTCCATTGTAATTACCAGATTCATAGATGTTTCTTTATCGTGAATATAATACAAGTATCTATTTAATTTTAGTCCGCGATAATTTTATTAGGTTTTCTTTCGTACCGATATATGGCTTTCCAGCAGCCAAAATCTGATGAACAAAACAACCCAAAATGATTTTCCAAAAAGTATCCACACTACTCGAGAACAAAAAAAATACTCTCATACTAGTAAAATGTGGCGTTGCCGAGGTCCTAAACTTTCAAAACTAGTTTCATGGGTTGGAAATTTCTTTGATACGTAGCTTTGTTCAAATATGATCTTTCAGTATCTGGCATTGGACTTCACAATGAATCGTAGTAGCTGATAATGTTGTACTCCGGTTCAAAAGTTCTCAACACCCAATGGCCTTAATTTTTACCTCCGTGCGGGATATGAACCGGTAATATTTCTATTTCAAAATTATAATTGACTAACAAATATTTGCAAATACTTGATCATGCGAATAGTTTAATTTTAGAACAGTCAATTTTCTACGCCCTTTTGCTAATTTGGACAAACATAATTACAAATTTGCATCAGCACAAATGCGAAATGCAGATACGTAGATCATTTCCAATTAGTTACAAAAAATGTCTTAACCTCTTTACAATTACATTTGATTCTTCCCTGGATTTGTTTAACACGTCCATATTTTTCTCCCCCAATTTTTTAATAGATTAAAACTCAACAAACTCAGTCTAATTTCTATTCACTTCTACAAATGCAATTGCTCTATTCTTTTGGTATGCGAATCTATAAAATTTTAATAAATGAAGTGAATAAATATTAAAAGCAACACTTATGTATGTTTATGTAGTTAAGGGTTAGTTACGGTCAATAAGAATAAGTAGTTGGTCACATTCATTTGAAAATCTATAATTGCACACTTCAAAGCAAGTGGAATATACACGGGCCCTGATGACGTCAGGACGCCGGCTAGATGGCTGAAGAACCTAAGAGGGAATTGGTGCAAAAACGAATGACTGTCTGAGGTCGCGGCTACTTGGATTTGTAAGAGACGCACGGGTTGGCTATAAAAGATCAGATAGTCTAATGTTGCCGCCGTGTTTTGAAATAATAGAAGGATGGACGCCTACCGAGCCATGAAGGGTTTAAAAATGCATTAAACAGGACATTCTGACTCGGGGTGTCGTAGAGTGAAGATCGTACATTCCGTCTCTGGGTGTCGTGGAGTATAGATCGAACATTCTGACTCGGGGTGTCGGAGAGTGAAGATCGTACATTCCGTCTCTGGGTGTCGTGGAGTATAGATCAAACATTCTGACTCGGGGTGTCGTAGAGTGAAGATCGTACATTCCGTCTCTGGGTGTCGTGGAGTATAGATCGAACATTCTGACTCGGGGTGTCGTAGAGTAAAGATCGTTTGTAGGCAATATAGTGGGAAAGTGAGACTTGTATAGCTTGTTTTCGGACTTTGTCTTGTGAGAGAAGTGATAGTTTGTTTTCGGACTTTGAAATAATTTACCAGAAGTGATTTTCGGAGGACTTGTTCAGATTTTCGGACATTGCAGCTGGACTTCAATAGTCTACATAACCGGTGGGAGAGATTAGGAACCGGGAGCGTCGGACAAGACTAACAGATAGTTTAGGCAGTGTGGACTGGACGTGTCAGCGGCGGCGCAAGACCGGAAGAGAGAAGCGGAACGTGGAATTAACAACGGCCAAGTGAGAAGCGACTACGGAGCGTTGGCATGCAAAAACGGTAAAAAAATACTGCAGTATAAAAGAGACAATTTATTCAAAAGGGGTCATGACCATCCAATTAATTGTTTTAATTTAAAAGTTAAATAAATTGTTGAATTTTGTTCTTTGGAAAAGAAAAAAGTTTGTTCATTTGTCAATCATAATTTTTAATTAGTTGAAAGCATAATTATTACATTTCAGATTCCGCGCCATACTGTATAGTTGGCAGATCAGGTAATCGGCTATCGAGGCGATAGCGAGTATTTGTATCCGGACCCATCGACCCAAGCTAGCTGGATGTTTAGATAATTTTTGTTAAATCAGATAGAAAAACTTTGATAGTAATTCATGTAACCTGTTTCTGGCGCCCAAATCTTAATAAATTTGGAACAGGACATGATTACAGCCACGCTTTTGATGAGACGTTGAGAAAGGTATATTTCAATAAGAACGTTAATTCATTCTCTAGCATTACTTCTCTAATGACAGCTCACATCTTAATTGGTGTACGAGAAGTGGTGTATCCGTGAGTGACGGATCCGCAATCATACACAATCATATTTACGCTCATTACAGGATCACCAAACAATAAATTATATCCAAATTATTATTTTTTGTATACTTTCCCTTTTAAAAAATAGAGGAATTAAACATAAATTTAGTTTCTCAATGATGTCATGATAGTAAATTTCAATATTCCATGTTCGTATTTGTTACAGGAGAATTCTGCATTGTGGCTCCCACTTTCTCAGCGTGCCATTCAGCTCTCCTGCTGCATTGTCCTTGCGGGAGTGCAGAAGCGGTCTCGTGGTTACATCCAGTAGCAACACCTGTGGTAAGCGTCGGAGGTGGGGTGCGGTCCTGCAGCCCTGGGTTTGAAAGTACGACCCTGCAGACAGATGGCCGTGGACGATCGGCGACTATTAGTGGCAATACTTTCGAGAGACCATGCGGAGCGATGAATATGTATTCCTAGTTTTGGGGTTTATGTTCTAACTGGAAATAGCGAGGAGGTTTGCAAGAGTTCTGGTTTGGGTAAATTGCATTTGCAATTTAGTGAATTTGTAATATAAATTAGGAATACAATTAGGTAAGGGGATGCTGTGAGCTCGCTTGGAAGCTTGTATGTTTGGTTGAATATGTAGATAGGAAGTTATTTGTTACTGATTTAAGGATTTTGGTTTATTGTATTTGTGGGGTTTGGTTTGATGTTGTGTGGATTGGTTCACTCGCGTGTGTAGAATGGTGACTTGCAAGTTTTCTTCGGCTGGCAGGCGTACTTAAATATTCAATATGTATTTCGCACTAGTTGTGCCAAGAGATATATAACGGGCAAGAACAAATCCACATGTGTGAAAATGTGTTGCGTGCTAATATGGAATGTATTGTGTGTGTGCAGAGAAACAGGCGTAAAATGCCCTATACCTAGAAAAATGTTCTGTATGACGCGTAAAAGTATTAAGTTGTAAGTACACCTGCTAGAGAGTGACGCGGCCGGAAACAGTCCAGCACAGGGCAAAGAGAACGCCCTGGTGCACATTCGGCTCCCGTGCTACCGGCTGACCGTTTAGGTAACACAGCTTAAGCCATAATATCACTTCCCTCCTGCACCAAAGTCGTGAAGGGAGCTACAGGATGTGAAACCTCGAATTGCTCCCGGAGCGAGAGGGGCTGTAGCCACCGAGAGAAGGTGCTGGAACTAGGTTTGCTGCCCAGCTCTGCGGCCGTTGCTCGTGCAACGACTGCCGAATCGTTCTATTGGCGGTTGTGCCAATAGCGTTGTCAGGATTCGTCACTCGCTCGACGCCTCAAGCCAGATCTTTCCTTACCCTTTCCTTCTGATTCGGCAAGAACCAATTATAAAGCTGGAAGTAACATGACGCAAATAATTACTTTTGAGGAGGTAGCGAGGCCCTTGCAAATGGTCGGATAAGGATGGTATAAATCTGGAACGGGTCGACGTCGGGTCATCTGGGAATCATCTATTGAAGTTCCAATGATGTTCCTGGCGTTGGTTTAGACTCGTGGAAATAGAGGTCTCTCAAAAGTGTTTCGAGAGATATGACTTGGACAATATGTGCAGTAGAAACTCCTAGATAAATTTGAATGCGCTTAAAAAACGTTTGGAGCAAATCGCGACGAACGTGCCGTGATGTGTGAGGAGAACTCTTGAAAGCGACCGGGAAAACGTTCAAAAATATTGGCGGTATGCGATAGTGATAAGCTGAGCACACACAATTTGTAACAATGAGAAGCATTATATACCACATCCTAATCGCATGCAATACAATTACATTACAAAGTGAAAATAGATGAAAAACTGACGCGCATTAGATACTTAGTCGTAACGACCTACTGCAGTTAAAATCTTACTTTCTTCCTGCAGCGTCTGCCCAAAGGCCAAGGAAACTTGAAGTCGACAAAGCCCCGACCAATAGACGGGACATGAGGGTATGGGTTAGACGAAAGTGTAAAATTTCCCAAAAGGGACAATTAGGTAATATATCTGTACATTAATTCGTTGCTGTGTATTTGTTGGGCGTGTGTGTGCAAAGTAGTATTGGTGTGAATAGATAGTAAAGTTGGTGGCGATGTCATTTGGTTGATGGCTTAAGGTATACACCACTGTCTGAACGAATTGTTTTGATGGCCACAATTTAGTTGTGTCAATAAAAGGTAGGAGAGTGCTTATGAAAAATTAGTGAAGGGAGCATCGAACGTGATAACATCCAGTTGATAGTAAAATAAGGTCAGTTAGTCTCACGCAATTGTGAATGGTCTTGTCAACCTGTCGTCTCAATATTAGTTTACAAAAGGTAAATACTGTCGAAAATGTAATGCAATTTCAAATGCATGTTGAGAGGTAACCAAAATCAATTCAATGGTAATTTTTACAGCTACTTTTTCCAAGGCCGCAATTCTGCAATTTTCCTGAGCATGTTCTTGCAACCATCCCTGAAATAAAACAACAGTGGCTGACCACACTACAGCGAGGGCGCAAGAAGCGGTTTGAAGAGTGAACATTATAAACATGCCATGGGCCAGCATTCACCCTGAACGGACGGCCGCGCCGCGGATTGAATGGTGAATTTCCCATTTGTATCTTGAAATTTTTTTTTCTGTCGGAATTAGCTTTTTTTACAGTTATCTTTATGATAATTCGATTTAATAAATGTTCAGTGAAGAACTTACGCCGATTTGAATGTGTACCGATGTTGTTATGCGTTTATAATGCTCTATGAAAATTTCCTTTAACATGGGTTTTGTAGCAGTTCAAATATTCCGAGGAATCAGTGCTCGAATATTCCTTCCATTTTAGGATGTAATTCCTTTTTGAATAAATGTGTATATATTTAATTATTGTGAATGCATTTTTATGTATTTTTAAACACCGTGATTTTTTATAGCTTCCTAATTAATTTAGCTTTTTCATATTTTTTTGTTGCAGTAGAATGTTACGGTAGAATAAAACAATAGAATGTTATTTTCTTAATTGCATTTTTGTTTTGCAAATATTCTTTCATTTTGTTTCTGTTAACTCCCAATTTCAAGTTTTAATGTTAATTACAGAATAGTAGCCGATTCAACAATGATGCACTACACTACATGAACTACATATTAAATGATCTTAATATTGTAAGTTTAACGAAGGCATGTGCTAAATTTGTTATTGTGGCCTGCAGGTTTAATTTCACTTTTCTCTTACTCTTTACAAACATTGTATGTATTATATATTTCATGTTATTAGGAGTAGTGTTTGAATAACTCTAGTTGATTATTTTCTACTGTTTTAATGATTTTTAATACGATATATCCTTGCTTACATTTGCTGGTTTGTTTCTCAAACGTGTAATGAAAATAAGGAACCATTTCATTTATTCATCTACTGTGAAATCAGGTTCTTAATTTTACAAGGTTGTTTTTTTTAATACATGCTTGATCTTCCCTTGAAGTTAATAAGTAATTTGGTGAAAATATTACTTGTATATTTTTTCTTTTTAAAAAAGTCAGGGTGTTTTCTACAGGATCTGTATTAACAACTATTTTCTTTTTATTGTTAGTAAAAATTTTATTCTAGATTTCTTTCAGTGCAAATAGTTGTCAATAACCTATTACACTTAAGTCATTTAATTTGCCCGATTTTAGCAGGTAAACAATTTCCATTTGTCCTTTGGCTTAAATGTTTACTGAACATTCGTTAGATTGATTTAAATTGTTGATTTCAACATTTAGCCTTTTATTAACTCACAAAAGTTTGTTTGAAATGTATTTCTCTTTTTGTGATATAATTGCAATGATAATTGTTGTAGCTGCGATGCCTTTCGAATTCCTTTAGGTATTTTAGTTATTGCCTAGGGTCATGTAATGGTAAATTTGTCCTTTTTTGTCGTACTTGTGCAATGCCATTTACAACAATATTTCGATTACTATAACTTTCGTCCTTTCTTTGGAATTAACGTTATGACATTTCTTTTGATTATTTTTTTGAACCTTCTAGTAATAATATTTGTGCTATAGATTGATTTTTTATTGGTTTTCTGTATTTACTTTTGTGAACAGAAGATACCGTGTTAGTTTTCGTGTAGGATAACAAGACGTACTGCACCACATTTGAAGAATGCGGGGTTGTTAAAGAAATGCGAGAAATTAGAGTGCAAAAAACGTATTCCCGTCGTCTCCTTGTAATTTTTCTTAGGGCCTTATAAAATTTAAGAAAGTTTGCTGTTCTTAATTTATCCTTCAATCTTATTTCTTTTGTTATTTTCAGGTATAATTCTTCCTTTTGTAACTTTTTTACGTACAGTAACGTCTTAATTAGTGTATTTCAATAAAATGTTTTTGTGCTATTATTTCAATACTTTTTTGATACTTAATCTTGTCTGTTTATTTTAAAGGATTTAATTGCTTTTAAAAATAGCTTGGTACATACTGACATGGTAAATGTGTATTAAATCATTTCAGCTTTTTGTATTGTGTACTCCTATGATTCAGTAATTTACTAACAGGCTGTTTTTTCCATTCCATTATTTCGTTTTGGTCTAGAATATGTATATGTACATATACATATACAGGCCTATTGGGGAAAGAGGGCTCTCTAAACATAACTCTTCACGAGTGTTTTGCCGAACCGCCAGGTGACTAGGAAGATGGCATGCTTGTATTATTAGTGAGTAATATTTTGCTACACTTCGATGTTTCTGCAATCTTTTTAAAGGTCTACATGACATTTACGAATACTTAATTTACTGCGATTTGTATGAATGATTGTAGAAACTTGTTTCTGACCTTGCAGAAATTGGACCTAATAATATTTCGCTGCAAGATAAGGAAGAGCTACCTGGAGGTATTGGATCAGAAGGGGTTCTACAGGCACATGATCGTCTCCAGTTGGTATTTGGGACCGATGGTATCTCGCAGTCAACCACTTCGTATGTCTGCGGGAACATAATAATTGGCGCACTTGTATGAAAAAAGTTTGTTTTTTCTTCAGGTATCCCGTGGCAATTAATTTCATATGTTCATCTTTTGAATGTCTCCGTTTTTACGTTAACTATAACGTATGATTTAACTATAATTAAATTGGCGGGAGTAATTACACAAAACTGTAGATATGTAAGATTTGCATGTGGTTATCCAGCGAAGATTATCAAGTTTATTTGATGAAATTCTCTGTACCACCACTCCTTCGAAAAAACAACAAAAAAAACAGCAATACTAAGTGATCAAAAATGTTATGTTTCAGGTGTCATGTACCAGGTGCATCAGTTTAATCAACCTCTAGAAGATATCACTCACAGATTGTGCAAAATGTTGGTGGTTTTCCAGTTCACGGACACTCGAATATGTTCTAATGTAGCTTGGAAGTAGTGCTTGGATTAAATAAAATATGTACTTGAAATACTAACGTTGTAAATGTATTTTTGTACACATCATACTTCTATTCCCTCCTTTACTTATTCTATTAATCTCGCAACACATTTACATTAATAAATAATTGAATGTTTAAATGCTAGACTACTACTTCTCGGGCGTACCTCCATTTATACTTGCTATTAATTCAAGGAATTTGTGAGTACAGAAAATCATTCATTCAATTTACATGGGTATTTCAAAATTCCGTTTATAAGAGAACTGTGCCGGGATTTTCCTACTCGTGGAACCATCGACGGATTTCATTCCTCATAATAATGTCCTTCAAATGTGAGTCATGCCAACAATGGTGTCGTTCTGTTTGAGAAATTTCTTCCCAGACTTTCTCTGTTCAAATAATATTCTTTCTTTAAACATATATTTACAATCAATAAAATAAAACCTTTACTTGAAAATAATACTTTAAGAGATTGGAAAAGTCTCAGATATGTCTGCTCAGATTGTTCCCTTTCGCACACTAGTAAATGGCAATAATTTACTTTATTCTAATTGTAACTTTTGCCTTCTGATTGTAATCTTTTCCACACAAAAATAGAGAGGGAGTCGTAATCAATCTGCTACTAATAAGGTTTGTTTCGTTAGTGAAAAACGTTCGTCACAAAACTTGTACCTAAAATACAATATGACACCTTCCAGGGGATTTCTGAAACTCTCAGATTTTACTGTAGGTCGCATTAAATATTCTCTGATATTCCGCAAAGGAAAATGCATGGTGGTACAGAATGGCACAAACTTTCTCCTATTTTCTATTCTCTTTAGTCTATTCTAAAATGTCGGATTTACCCCCACCGTTTTTCCAGCAGTAATCTATTGTCGCTTACAAGACCTTTTCCCTCATTTTGTGAAGTTTTAATGCTTCCTTATAGTAGAACTCGAATAGGATTGCAAGAATATTATTGAAGAATAAAGCTCGTCCAAAATACAATTATTGTTGAAAAATTTGGAGCCCCTCTTTACAAAATATTTGAGCGTTTCTGAAAATGCGCAATTTTTCGCTCATTTTCATATGCAAGTTTTGAATTTTTGAAAAACTGCACTGTAAATCAGTTGAAGCACTTCTACTCACACATGATATAATGAATACAAATCACTGGTAATGTGAATATTAAATGAGGAAATTTGAGCTCATTTTCACAAATACCTTTTGATTTTTCTTTACTAGACATAATTTGAAGCACTTGTATTCACAAATGCAATAATGTTAACAATCTGTCGGCAATGCAAACGATAACGACGTGAGATATGTCAAAAAATTACATTTTTGTAATTTTTGGAAAAAGGAAAGCAAAAGTAAAAGGGCAGTTATTTAATCTTATTTAGTGCATGAACCACTATCTAGAAAAAAATTAGAAAGAAAATTTGGAGACAATTTTTAGAATACTTTGATTTAGTGTTTTTAATATTTCCCACATTTCACTCAAAATTGTTCGCAAACTTTTAAAAATCAATAATTGAATAAACCATTCAATTATGTACTAAGAATTTATAGTGAGATGCAGCATCGATGGCAAACATTCAACTTTTCTGCTGTGTGTGAAAAGAATACGCATTTGCATATTGCGAGAGACCATATCGTATTATTCACGTTCGTAGAAAACCATCTTACTCCATCTAAGACAATTGTGAAATCGTATCGCAAACGATAATTACCAAGGATAAACATCTTAGATTCAACGTATAATCTATTTGCTACAATGTTAAAGAACCGATTGAAAGCCATTGCAGACTTACCGCAGATATATTGAAAAACAGCAAGATGTTTTAATGATGCGAGACGTTTTTTCAAGGGCGAGGTTGTACAGACGCCCTATTCATATTAAAAAGCATAATTGAAGAAAAAATTAGTTTAAATGCAAAACACACCTAAGAGGAGGTATTAAAAGCCTATACGTAACGTCAGTGTTCTTAGTCATAAACGGTTAGTTAACGAAGGAGATTCACACCAATAAAGGAATGAGACAAAGTCGCAGCCTCTCGCAATCAATTGATATTATTTATATGGGTGGCATGTTAAGAGCATGGAAGTTACAGGCGATACAGGAATTTATCTAAGTAAAAATGTTCCTTCTTACTCCTTATGCTATGCTGACGACCAAATTAATTTACAAGGTAGTGAAGACGAGCTACAAAATGCGGTGTATTTCTTAAATGTATTTTCAAAAATAAATAATTTTAAAATTTCGGCCAACAAAACAATGTCTTTTAAAGAAAAATTGCCAGTGAAGCCGAAGGTTGTTATTGACAACAAAATTTTAGAACAGGTGTAGAAATTTAAGTACTTAGAATGCTGTTACATATATATTTAGATGATTAATTAAATAAGTTTAGATATACACGTGAAAACATTCTTAGGGAGTTAAAAAATAAAACTCGTGAAGATAGAAAAATTCATTTCTGCTATCGAATTCCACAGTAGTATTAAAGAATAAGTCTAAGACTTTTAGGATACATCTTTCAAGTAAAATGTCGAATGTGAATGTAAGAGAGGAGTTAAATGTTTCACCTGCGATAAATAAAACATTAACTACAAAATATCCACGGCACTTCTTAGTCCTTCCGGTGCTATTTTATTGAGATAAACGCCAATAGATTCAAAAAAGAAGAAAAAATAGTTTTCAACGTTACCCGTCACAGCGTGCCAAGATTCTTCTTGTACTGCAAAATTGCAGTTTAAAAAATGTGTGAGGGAATGTGACGTTCTCTTCTCCAAGTGCGTCCACAAAGTTAAAACATACGTTACATAGATAATGAGAAAGAGCTTTCTATCGAAAGCCGTAACTCCGTGCCTAAGTGTTGGCTTAAAGAGAGAAAGTGATGGGTTGAATTCCTGAACAAATCCATTTGGTTTCTTTCCGGAGTATAAATTACATGTTCGAAGAATACTTAATGTAGAATAATTTGACGACAGTCTGGCGCGTGTCACGATGGGGCCGTGCATGCATTGCCGCTTGCGGAAGAGGAGGTCGCGGGTTCGAATCCCGCCCTTTCCCAGGCATTCCCGTGGAGCCTCGTAACGAAGTTTAACGTAATAAAAATATTACAAGTTTCGTTACGTTGCTCTCGGAAAAGTCTTGTAATGTTATAAGTGCTATTTAAAACTTATACGTTGCATTACGGGACCTTTCCACCGGGAATGTCTGGGAGAGGGTCTCCTCCGCCGGGAGTCGGCGCGCGTCTGAATCTTCTTCGAAAAGCAATAGCATGAGGCCCCATCGGGGGGCGTTTTGCAAAAACTCTTGCTGATTATTATTGTAGGATTCATCAAAATGCCCTTCGCATGGCATCACACTGGGAACTCCCAAAGCAGAGCAGACGGGGGCGGGCTGGGCGGAGGTCCCGGAGCACGGGCCAGCCTCGATCCCGAATCCTCCGCTTTGAAAGGTCTCAATGCTAGCCATGCGCCACCAGGGCACGAGCGCTGACTCAGAAATTGTCTATATGTAGTCAACAAGCAGTTGGATACATGTTCACATGATAAAAATGCCGTTGCAGTTCGCTCAGAAGATACGAACCCGGCAGCTTGCGAATGCCAAGCAAGCACATTACCACTGTGCTAGTGTTTGACGTAAAGGGCGAACATAATATTACGAATTCTGTCACCACTTTCTAGACACCTTGGAAAGTACTTTGGGCAGACCATCAAGCTACATTTTGCCACTGGGTTTGAAGCACGCTCGAATGTTTTCTAATATTGTCATTTTACATATGTTAATATATCCTAGTTAGGTACAAAAGAAAAAGTTTGTTTTCTATACAGGGACACATAGTTTGAATCCTGTGGTCGTACTTTCCAAGGTCCAAGTAGTGACAGATTTCGTGATATTATGTTCGCCCTTTACGTCAAACACTTTACACAAAGGGCCTAACTAGGATATATTAGCATATGTAAAATGACAATATTAGAAAACATTCGAGCGTGCTTCATACCCAGTGGCAAAATGTAGCTTGATGGTCTGCCCAAAGTACTTTCCAAGGTGTCTCGAAAGTGGGTGACAGAATTCGTAATATTATGTTCGCCCTTTACGTCAAACACTAGCACAGTGGTAATGTGCTTGCTTGGCATTCGCAAGCTGCCGAATTCGTATCTTCTGAGCGAACTGCAACGGCATTTTTATCATGAGAACATATATACAACTGCTTGTTGACTACATATAGAACAATTTCTGAGTCAGCTCTCGTGCCCTGGTGGCGCATGGCTAGCATTGAGACCTTTCAAAGCGGAGGATTCGGGTTCGAGGCTGGCCCGTGCTCCGGGACCTCCGCCCAGCCCGCCCCCGTCTGCTCTGCTTTGGGAGTTCCCAGTGTGATGCCATGCGAAGGGCATTTTCATGAATTTTGCAATAATAATCAACAGCTTTTGCAAAACGCCCCCCGATGGGGCCTCATGCTATTGCTTTTCGAAGAAGATTCAGACGCGCGCCGACTCCCGGCGGAGGAGACTCTCTCCCAGACATTCCCGGTGGAAAGGTCCCGTAATGCAACGTATAAGTTTTAAATAGCACTTATAACATTACAAGACTTTTCCGAGAGCAACGTAACGAAACTTGTAATATTTTTATTACGTTAAATTTCGCTACGAGGCTCCACGGGAATGCCTGGGAAAGGGGCGGGATTCGAACCCGCGACCTCCTCTTCCGCAAGCGGCAATGCATGCACGGCCCCATCGTGACACGCGCCAGACTGTCGTCAAATTATTCTACATTAAGTATTCTTCGAACATGTAATTTATACTCCGGAAAGAAACCAAATGGATTTGTTCAGGAATTCAACCCATCACTTTCTCTCTTTAAGCCAACACTTAGGCACGGAGTTACGGCTTTCGATAGAAAGCTCTTTCTCATTATCTATGTAACGTATGTTTTAACTTTGTGGACGCACTTGGAGAAGAGAACGTCACATTCCCTCACACATTTTTTAAACTGCAATTTTGCAGTACAAGAAGAATCTTGGCACGCTGTGACGGGTAACGTTGAAAACTATTTTTTCTTCTTTTTTGAATCTATTGGCGTTCATCTCAATAAAATAGCACCGGAAGGACTAAGAAGTGCCGTGGATATTTTGTAGTTAATGTTTTATTTATCGCAGGTGAAACATTTAACTCCTCTCTTACATTCACATTCGACATTTACTTGAAAGATGTATCCTAAAAGTCTTAGACTTATTCTTTAATACTACTGTGGAATTCCGATAGCAGAAATGAATTTTTCTATCTTCACGAGTTTTATTTTTTAACTCCCTAAGAATGTTTTCACGTGTATATCTAAACTTATTTAATTAATCATCTAAATATATATGTAACAGCATTCTAAGTACTTAAATTTCTACACCTGTTCTAAAATTTTGTTGTCAATAACAACCTTCGGCTTCACTGGCAATTTTTCTTTAAAAGACATTGTTTTGTTGGCCGAAATTTTAAAATTATTTATTTTTGAAAATACATTTAAGAAATACACCGCATTTTGTAGCTCGTCTTCACTACCTTGTAAATTAATTTGGTCGTCAGCATAGCATAAGGAGTAAGAAGGAACATTTTTACTTAGATAAATTCCTGTATCGCCTGTAACTTCCATGCTCTTAACATGCCACCCATATAAATAATATCAATTGATTGCGAGAGGCTGCGACTTTGTCTCATTCCTTTATTGGTGTGAATCTCCTTCGTTAACTAACCGTTTATGACTAAGAACACTGACGTTACGTATAGGCTTTTAATACCTCCTCTTAGGTGTGTTTTGCATTTAAACTAATTTTTTCTTCAATTATGCTTTTTAATATGAATAGGGCGTCTGTACAACCTCGCCCTTGAAAAAACGTCTCGCATCATTAAAACATCTTGCTGTTTTTCAATATATCTGCGGTAAGTCTGCAATGGCTTTCAATCGGTTCTTTAACATTGTAGCAAATAGATTATACGTTGAATCTAAGATGTTTATCCTTGGTAATTATCGTTTGCGATACGATTTCACAATTGTCTTAGATGGAGTAAGATGGTTGTTCGAACAAGTTACTATACATATTATATTTCTATTTTATTTTTATTATTATTCATTGAAGCACCTCGCATCTCGCAACCTCTGTTCCAATACTCGTGTTGCAATTAACGGAAGTGTATGTCACAACATTGCTTCTCTCAGCACCATTAGGCAACACTGATATTCTACGAACCGCGCCTGCTAACTGCCAGGCATCTTTCCGTTACGTAACACAAAGCATTCCAAAACTTTATTATCAAACATACCAATGACATAATTATTGTAATTAAAATTTATGTCCATTTTGCATATCTTATCTTGAATTACCTTACGTTACAGTAATCACAGATATATTATTTTGCTTATCTCAATTCTCATTGGACACCGCCATGTGTGCGCGCCTAATTGTCAATTATACAATATAAAGCATTTTAAGACATCACATTTGATGATACAATTATTACGATCAAAATTTATACCCGTTTATACATTTCATCTTAAATCTCCTTTATTTTATAATAATTGCAACCAAATTATTTGCTATCTTAATTCCCATTGGTTCCTGCTTTGAATTGGCGGGAAATCACGTCTTCCTCTCCCAGCGAACACAATCGTCCAGTAGTCTTCGTTAAAATGTTATGTGAAACACTTCACGAGTCGGGGGCTCCGCGCCACGCGTGTTATTACTGTGGGACATCACGTCCATTTTACTCGTTACTCAGTGAACAAGTTACTATCTTGTAACTTATAATGTTAACATTCCAGTCTGCAGTCAGTCTCAAGTGATGTGCCTCGCGACTCGGAACTTCGTGCCAGTGCGTGTTTCTCAGTGAAACTCAACTTGCTTATTATGCACTTTATTGTGTTAGTATTCAGTCACTCTGCATTCAGTCGGTACGCAAACCATTTCCAGGACTCGGAATCCGCACTGATGCCTGTTATCATGTGTTACTCGTTTCTCCGTGAAACCTAAGCAGTTTACTTAATAACTTTGTACTCTTAATGTGCAACACAATTCACGTGACAATCTGCACATCAACCAAATGTGTTATTCCGTGAACCATCATGTGTTACTCGTTTCTCCGTGAAACCCAAGCAGTTTAATTAATAACTTTGTACTCTTAATGTGCGACACAATTCACGTGATAATCTGCACATCAACCAAATGTGTTATTCCGTGAACCATCATGTGTTACTCGTTTCTCCGTGAAACCCAAGCAGTTTACTTAATAACTTTGTACTCTTAATGTGCGACACAATTCACGTGATAATCTGCACATCAACCAATTGTGTTATTCTGTGAACTATCATGTGTTACTTGCTTCTCAGTGAAGCTTAAGCAGTTCATCTTGTAACTAGCACTGTCAATATGTGGCACAATTCACGTGACAATCTACACGTAACACTTCATGTGACAAGAGCTTCCACACGTGGTTTGATGCGTGTGAACGCTTAACTCCCTGCTTGTATCAAGGTTTTCAGAGATCGATCTGTTCAAACAATGCTGTGGCCATCGCAGAACATCACTCATCACTCGATGGCAACCGATACTACAGCACCCTGTGTTCACTTCAAGATGATGCAATCTTATATGTATTGTATTTCATTTGGTGCATGTGTCTCCATGCTCCGCACAGCTCAGTGCTAATGTGCTTCGCTATAATCCAATGTGTAACTCAGTGTTGATCTGCCCAAATTAATTATATATTTTCTTGTGTTTATATGTTGTGTTTCATTATTGCACTCGGTGACAACTCACAAACCAGGCAACCTTTCCTGCCTTGAGCAATCAAAATTGGAGGGTGGTCCTTCATGAGCTATGGTAGTTTTTGTTGGAAGAGAGGTAATATCACCACAGTCCACTGCTCAAGCTCCTTCCAACAATGGTTTTCTACGAACGTGAATAATACGATATGGTCTCTCGCAATATGCAAATGCGTATTCTTTTCACACACAGCAGAAAAGTTGAATGTTTGCCATCGATGCTGCATCTCACTATAAATTCTTAGTACATAATTGAATGGTTTATTCAATTATTGATTTTTAAAAGTTTGCGAACAATTTTGAGTGAAATGTGGGAAATATTAAAAACACTAAATCAAAGTATTCTAAAAATTGTCTCCAAATTTTCTTTCTAATTTTTTTCTAGATAGTGGTTCATGCACTAAATAAGATTAAATAACTGCCCTTTTACTTTTGCTTTCCTTTTTCCAAAAATTACAAAAATGTAATTTTTTGACATATCTCACGTCGTTATCGTTTGCATTGCCGACAGATTGTTAACATTATTGCATTTGTGAATACAAGTGCTTCAAATTATGTCTAGTAAAGAAAAATCAAAAGGTATTTGTGAAAATGAGCTCAAATTTCCTCATTTAATATTCACATTACCAGTGATTTGTATTCATTATATCATGTGTGAGTAGAAGTGCTTCAACTGATTTACAGTGCAGTTTTTCAAAAATTCAAAACTTGCATATGAAAATGAGCGAAAAATTACGCATTTTCAGAAACGCTCAAATATCATTTTGTAAAGAGGGGCTCCAAATTTTTCAACAATAATTGTATTTTTGGACGAGCTTTATTCTTCAATAATATTCTTGCAATCCTATTCGAGTTCTACTATAAGGAAGCATTAAAACTTCACAAAATGAGGGAAAAGATCTTGTAAGCGACAATAGATTACTGCTGGAAAAACGGTGGGGGTAAATCCGACATTTTAGAACAGACTAAAGGGAATAGAAAATAATAGGAGAAAGTTTGTCCCATTCTGTACCACCATGCATTTTCCTTTGCAGAATATCAGAGGATATTCTAATGCAACCTACAGTACGATCTGTGAGTTTCAGATATCCGCTTAATTTTGTGACGAACGTTTTTCACTAACAAAACAAACCTTATTAGTAGCAGATTGATTACGACTCCCTCTCTATTCAAATTGTAACTTTTTCCTTCTGATTGTAATCTTTTCCACACAAAAATAAAGTAAACTATTTCCATTTACAAGTGTGCGAAAGGGAACACACTGAGCAGGCAAATATCTGAGATTTTTCCTATCTCGTAATGCATTATTTTCAAGTAAAGGTTTTATTTTATTGATTGTAAATATAGGCTTAAAGAAAGAATATTCTTTTAAACAGAGAAAGTCTGGGAAGAAATTTCTCAAACAGAACGACACCATTGTTTAAATGACTCACATTTGAAGGACATTTTTATTGACAATGAAATCTGTAGATTGTTCCATGAGTAGGAAAATCCCAGCACAGTTCTCTTATGAACGTAATTTTAAATACCCATGTAAATTGAATGAGAGATTTTCTGTACACACAAATTCCTTGAAGTTAATAGCCAAGTATAAATGGAGCTAAGACCGAGAAGTAGTAGTCTAGCATTTTAATACTCCATTATTTATTAATATAAAAGTTTTGCAAGATTAATAGAATAAGTAAAGGAGGAAACAGGAGTGTGTACAAAACGTATATTCCATGTCAGTATGTTCAAGTACATATTTTATTTAATCCAAGCAACTACTCCCAAGTTACATTAGAACATATTAGAATATCAGTGAACTGGAACCAAAATTATGCACAATCTGAGTGAGGTTTTCTTGAGGTTGATTAAACTGATGCCCCTGGTACATGACACCTGAAACATAACATTTTTGATCACTTAGCATTGCTGTTTCTTTTTTTGTTTGTTTTGTTTTTTGGAAGGAGTGGTGGTATAGGGAACTTTATCAAATAAACTTGATAACATAAAAAACGTCGCTGTATAACCACATGCGAATCTTGCGTATCTACACTGTGTAATTACTCCCCCCAAGCTAATTATATTTAAATCATACGATATAGTTATTGTAAAAACGGAAAAATTCAAAAGATGAACATATGATATTAATTGCCACGGGAAACCTGAAACAAAAACTTAATAATTGGCGCACTTGTATGGATAAAGCTTATGTTCCCGCAGACATACGTCTAAGTGGTTGACTGCGAGATACCATCTGTCCCAAATACCAACTGCAGACGATCATGTGCCTGTAGAACCCCTTCTGATCCAATACCTCCAGGTAGCTTTGACATATCTTGCAGCGAAATATTATTAGGCCCAATTTCTGTAACGTCAGAAACTAGTTCCTACAAACATTCATACAAATCGCAGTAAATAAAGTTTTCGTAAATGTTATCAAGACCTTTAAAAAGATCGCAGAAACATCGAAGAGTAGCAAAATATTACTCACTAATAATACAAGCATACCGTCTTCCAAGTGACCTGGCCGTTCGGCAAAACACTCGTGAAGAGTATGTTTAGGGAGCCCTCTTTCCCCAATAGGCGTATGGCTCCGAATGACAAATGAAAATTTAAAATGAGAAACCAAATAGAAGTCAAAACGCTATAACAATCATTAGTGAATAGCCAAGAATTCCGAATTTCTATTACACATACATCTATATGTTCTAGATATAATCGAAATAATGGAAAAAACATCCTGCTAGTAAATTAGTGAATTATAGGAGTACACAATACAAAAAGCTGAAATGATTGAATATAAGTGTTTTAAAAGCAAATAACTCATTTAAAATAAAAAATAGACAAGATTAAGTATCACAAAATTTAAACAATAGCACAAAAACAATTTATTGAAATACACTAATTAAGACGTTACTGTACGTAAAAAAGTTACAAAAGGAAGAAATATACCTGAAAATAACAAAAGAAATATGATTGAAGGCAATATGAAGAACAGCAATCTTTCTTTAATGTTATTAGGCCCTAAGAAAAATTATAAGGAGACGACGGGAATACATTTTTTGCACTCTTAATTTCTCGCATTTCTTTAACAACCCCAGCATTCTTCAAATGTGGTGCAGTACCTCTTGTTATCCTAGACGAAAATGAACACGGTATCTTCTGTTCACAAAAGTAAATTACAGAAAACCAATAAAAAATCAATCTATAGCTCAAATATTTCTAGAAGGTTCAAAAATTACTTAAAACAAATGCAGAGTACCGCTGGGTAAAAACTTTCTTCAATTATACTGGACCTGAAATTAATAACGTTAATTCCAATAAAGGACGAAAGTTAGAGTAAGCGAAATTTTGTCCTAAATGGAATTGCACAAACACAACAAAAAAGGACAAATTTACCATTACATGTCCCTAGGCAATTAACTAAAATACCTAAAGAAATTCGAAAGGCATCGCAGCTACAACAATTATCATTGCAATTATATCACAAAAAGAGAAATATATTTCAAACACAAAGTTTTGTGAGTTAATGAAAGGCTAAATGTTAAAATCAACAATTTAAATCAAGCAATTAACGAATGTACAGTAAACATCTATTACAAAAGGACAAATAGAAAATGTTTACCTGCTACAATCGGGCAAATAAATTAAATCACACATGTGTAATAGGATATTGACAACTATGTGCACTGAAAGAAATCTACAAAAAACTTTCTACAAACAATAAAAAGAAAGTAGTTATTAATACACATCCTGTAGAAAACATCCTGACTTTTTACCAAAGAAAAAAATTACAAGTAATATTTTCACCAAATTACTTATTAACTTCAAGGGGGGATCAAGTATGTATTAAAAAAACAATCCTGAAAAAAATAACAATCTGAATTCATAGTAGATGAATAAATGCAATTGTTTCTCATTTTCATTACATTTTTGAAAAAAAAAACAGAAAATGTATGAGAGGACATATCGTACTAAAAATCATTAAAACAGTAGAAAATAATAAACTAGAGTTATTCAAACTCTACCCCTAATAACATGAAATATATAATACAATGTTTGTAAAGAACAAAAAATGTAATGAAACCTTCAGGATTGAATACACTATAACAAATTTAACACATGCTTTCGTTAAACATACAATATTAAGATAATTTAATATGTAGTTCATGTAGTGTAGGGCATCATTGCTGAATGGGCTTCTATTCTGTAATTAACATTAAAACTTGAAATTGGGAGTTAACAGAAATAAAATAAAATAATATTTGCAAAACAAAAATGCAATTAAAAATACAGTAACATTCTACTGCAACAAATAATTTGAAAAAGGTAAATTAATTAAGAAGCTATAAACATACAAGGCGTTTAAAAATACACAAAAATGCATTCTCAATAATTAAATATACACCTTTATTCAAAAATTAATTACACCCTTAAAATGAAGGAAAATTCAAGCACTTATTCCGCGGAATAGTTGAACTCTTACGAAACCCACAATGAAGGAAATTTACATAGAGCATTATAAACGCATAACAACATCGGTACACCTTGAAATCTGCGTTAGTTTTTCACTGAACACTTATTAAATCGAATTATTGTAAAAATAACTGCAAAAAATGCTAATTACGAGGGTAAAAAAATACAAGAAACAAATGAATTCACCATGCAATCCGCGGCGCGGCCGTCCGTGCAGGGTGAAAGCTGGCCCATGGCATGTTTATAATGTTCACTCTTCAAACCGCTTCTTGCGCCCTCGCTGTAGTGTGGTCAGCCACTGTTGTTTTATCCTTCGCTTTATTTCAGGGATGGTTGCAAGAACATGCTCAGGAAAATTGCAGAATTGCGGCCTTGGAAAAAGTACCTGTAAAAATTACCATTGAATTGATTTTGGATACCTCTCAACATGCATTTGAAATTGCATTAATTTTAGACTATTTACATTTTGTAAACTAGTATTCAGACGACAGGATTGTCAAGGCCATTCATGATTGCGTGAGACTGATTTAACAGACCTGATGATCCTATCAACTGGATGATTATCACGTTCGATGCCCTCTTCAATTTTTCTTAATCACTCTCTTACTCTTTATTGACACAACTGAATGGTGGCCATCAAAACAATTCGTTCAGACAGTGGTTTATACCTTAAGCCATCAACCAAATGACATCGCTACCAGCTTTACTATCTCTTCACACCAATACTTCTTTACACACACACACACACACACACACACACACACACACACACACACAAAACAAATAAACAACGGATTCATATACAGATATATTACCTAATTGTCCGTTTGGGGGAAACTGCACACTTTCGTCTAAGCCATACCCTCATGTCACGTCTATTGGTCGGGGATTTTTCGACTTGAAGTTTCCTTGGCCTTAGGGCTGACACTGCAGGAAGAATGTCTTAGTCGTAAACGACCTACTGCAGTTATAATCTAAGTATCTAATGCGCGCCAGTTTTTCGTCTATTTACACTTTGTAATGTAAATGTATTGCGTGCGATTAGGATGTGGTATGTAATGCTTCTAATTGTTACAAATTTTATGTGCTCAGCTTACAAAATCGCATACCGCCAATATTTTTGAACGTTTTCCCAGTCGCTTTCAAGAGTTCTCCTCAGACATCACGGCGCCAAACGTTTTTTAAGCGCATTCAAATCGGATCTAAGAGTTTCTAGTGCACATATTGTCTAAGTCATATCTCTCAAAACACTTTGAGAGACTCCTATTTCCACGAGTCTAAACCAACGCCAGGAACATCATTGGAACTTCAATAGATGATTCCTAGATGACCGGACGTCGACCCGTTCCAGATTTATGCCATCCTTATCCGACCATTTGCAAGGGCCTCGCTACCTCCTCAAAAGTAATTATTTGCGTCATGTTACTTCCAGCTTTATAATTGGTTCTTGCCGAATCAGAAGGAAAGGGTAAGGAAAGATCTGGCTTGAGGCGTCGAGCGAGTGACGAATCCTGACAACGCTATTGGCACAACCGCCAATAGAACGATTCGGCAGTCGTTGCACGAGCAACAGCCGCAGAGCTGGGCAGCAAACCTAGTTCCAGCACCTTCTCTCGGTGGCTACAGCCCCTCTCGCTCCGGGAGCAATTCGAGGTTTCACATCCTGTAGCTCCCTTCACGACTTTGGTGCAGGAGGGAAGTGATATTATGGCTTAAGCTGTGTTACCTAAACGGTCAGCCGGTAGCACGGGAGCCGAATGTGCACCAGGGCGTTCTCTTTGCCCTGTGCTGGACTGTTTCCGGCCGCGTCACTCTCTAGCAGGTGTACTTACAACTTAATACTTTTACGCGTCATACAGAACATTTTTCTAGGTATAGGGCATTTTACGCCTGTTTCTCTGCACACACACACAATACATTCCATATTAGCACGCAACACATTTTCACACATGTGGATTTGTTCTTGCCCGTTATATATCTCTTGGCACAACTAGTGCGAAATAGATATTGAATATTTAAGTACGCCTGCCAGCCGAAGAAAACTTGCAAGTCACCATTCTACACACGCGAGTGAACCAATCCACACAACATCAAACCAAACCCCACAAATACAATAAACCAAAATCCTTAAATCAGTAACAAATAACTTCCTATCTACATATTCAACCAAACATACAAGCTTCCAAGCGAGCTCACAGCATCCCCTTACCTAATTGTATTCCTAATTTATATTACAAATTCACTAAATTGCAAATGCAATTTACCCAAACCAGAACTCTTGCAAACCTCCTCGCTATTTCCAGTTAGAACATAAACCCCAAAACTAGGAATACATATTCATCGCTCCGCATGGTCTCTCGAAAGTATTGCCACTAATAGTCGCCGATCGTCCACGGCCATCTGTCTGCAGGGTCGTACTTTCAAACCCAGGGCTGCAGGACCGCACCCCACCTCCGACGCTTACCACAGGTGTTACTGGATGTAACCGCGAGACCGCTTCTGCACTCCCGCAAGGACAATGCGGCAGGAGAGCTGCCTGGCACGCTGAGAAATATGGAGGCCCAACGCAGAAATGTCCTGTAACAAATACGAACATAGAATAATAAAAGTTTCTACCAAGACATTATTCAAAAACCCAGTTTATATTTCAGTTCCTCTATTTTGTAAAAGAGAAAAGTATATAAAAAATAATAATTTGGATATAATTTATTGTTTGGTTAATAAGTGTAAATCCGAATGTATATGATTGCGAATCCGTCACTCATGGAACTCTGTCACTTCCCGAACACCAATGAAGATATGAGCCGTCATTCGAGAAGTAATGCTAGAGAATGATATAACGTTCTTATGTTCGACTTGCTCTGAAGTGTGCAATTACAGGTTTTCAAATGAATGTGACCAAATACTTATTCTTTTTAAATATAACTAACCTTTAACAACAAACATACAAAAAAGTTGCTTTTAATATTTATTCGCTTTATTTATTAAAATTTTATAGAATCGCACACCAAACAATGGAGCAATTGCATTAGTAGAAGTCAATACAAATTATTCTGAGATTGTTGAGTTTTAATCTATTAAGACATTGGAGGAGAAATATATGGACGTGATGAACAAATCTGGGGAAGAATCAAATGTAGTTGTAAAAGATTTTAAGACAATTTTTGTAACTAATTGGGAATATTCTACGTATCTGCATTTAGCATTTGTGCTAATGCAAATGTATAATAAGAATGTTTGTCCAAATTAGCAAAAGGGCGTAAAATCTGGCTGTTCTAATTATATACTATTCGCATTATCAATATCCGCAATTATTTGTTAGGCAATTATAATTTTGAAATAGAAATATTACCGGTTCATATCCCGTATGGAGGTAAAAATTAAGGCCATTGTGTTTTGAGAACTTTTGAACCCGAGTACAACATTATCAGCTACTACGATTCATTGTGAAGTCCAATGCCAGATACTAAAAGAACATATGAACAAAGCTGCGTATCAAAGAAAATTTCACTTATGAAAATATTCTTAAAACTTTAGAACGTCGGCGACGCCACATTTTACTAGTATGAGAGCATTTTAATTGTTCTCGAGTAGTGTGCGTACTTCTTTTTGGAAAATCATTTTGGGTAGTTTTGTTCAGCAGTTTTTGGGGCTGCAAATCCCTATATCGGTACGAAAAAAGAGCGTAATAAAAATATTGTTGACTAAAAATAAATACTTATATTATATTTACGATACAGAAACATCCCATGACTTATCGAAAAACTATCGAACCTAAATTAACATTCTATGTTAATTTTTCAAAATTGATCCCATTCCAATTACAGTCATTGAAAATAAGTGAAGATTAAAATTTAATAATTAAAATTTCTGAAAATATCGAGGTATTCCAAGATGGAATTTGATATTTCTTTTCTGTCCTTGGAAAAATATTTATTCTTTTAAAATAGGATGAAGTATTTCCTTTAGTTCATTGTATGTTGCAAATATTCTTTCATCACTCAATCTATGTATAGTTGTCAAACTTTCATCCCCCCTTTAATGAACGCCCAATTGCTTTTTTGTTTACTACTCGTAATTTTTCAGAAGAGGTTAACTGTTTTGTTACCCTTTTACTTCATAATTTGTCTTCCTGGTCGAATGGAACGCACTATAGAGACTAATCGTACGACACTAACTTTCTAGCCAAGGCCGATTGTCGGTACTAAGAGGCCAGTTCTTAGATGATTAAACAAATTGGTTGATCCCGACTGTACGGTAACCTTCGCAGTCGCGGCCTCCTCGTACGTTAGTACGTATTTTCATGGCTCGTAAAATTTTGAGACGCTTCATACGCTTTATCCCAGCCGCATTATAATACCAATTTACTTTCCAAGGTAAGTTTTCTCGTTTCGCTTGCCCGTATCCAAGATACGGCGAGGCTCTGGCCTTTGGCTCGCGCGTTCACTATAAACAACCTTGAGTCTATCCATCGCTTAATTAACACATTTTTATAAGAAATCTGTTCAGTAAGCACATTATAGGAGAGCCTCTAGTATTCAAGCTGCGCAATGAAAGATACCGTGACAGCGACGGATACCGTACAGTCGGGATCGACCAACGAATTTCAGAGGTGAAGACAAGTATGTCTGGTACATGAGATTTAGAAATGATATTTAATACGGAGAGATCACATACGGAGACGTAATATTGATTCAAAGATTTTTATCAACGAAATTTGTTCAAAGCAACAAGTTTTAATTTAAATTTTCGTGAACTATTAGTTTTATATAATTGATCCTCTTGGCCGGTACAATAAGATCAAACTTAAGTAATCACTAATACGATTACAACTTTCTCAACTTCGGAAATTCAAATTTACTGCAACACGGAGTCAAATTAATACACATACATACATATTGAAGAGGACACTTACCTTTTAGACATTCCGAGAACACGACGCACTCGTCCGCGCAATAAGAAACCGCCCTTCCACGATCGCGACCCGTCACCTGAAATCAGAAACGCAAACTGAGGTTGAGTTAGCAACGTGGCCGTTGCGCTGTTGGTCAGCTGAAAGAGCGAGTCTGGGGCTCCCCTCTTGTTCTCCCGCGCAGAGACGTCTGAATGCAAAGAGTTTGAAAGTGAGCGAACCTAAAAATATTTGGCCCATGAAATCAAGCAGGATTATGACCTTTGTGGTGCATTTGCTGTGAACATGATATTAATATTTCGCAATGAATTTGTGATTAATTAATATTAACTACGGCAAGAAACGTTACACAGAAGTTTGGTTTTTCTAATCATAATTTGCATTAATCAAAGCAAACGATCAATGGAAACCGCAGTATTCGTTAAAGAAAAAAATGTTCGGATCTTCGAAAAATCTAAAATCTATTTAATTGAACTAAACTCAAGATAAATAACACAATTCAATGCGTTTTTCACTAAAATTAACGTTGTTTTGTTTACTTTTTTTCAAGTTATGATTATGATGTAAAATGTTTGTCTAAAAATCTCGGATTTATTTCGAATTTTATGAAATTGTTTTCAGTGATCTTCCAAAGAAGAAGAAAGTAATATTTGCAGAAGGTTTTGTTCAGCAGAATGGTGCACTCTTACGTGTTCTATTTGGTTTCCTATGCTCTTGTGTCGAATAGTTCTGGGTGTAGGATTCCACTTCCTCAACTACACACTTTGCTGCGTACCAGACGAAAAGATTATGGAAAAATTAGTCCGGAAATTTAATAAAGGACGTTTTTGAAATGTCTCAAACGCCACGAACACAATTTAAAACATCCATGTATTTTTATCCCTTCTCGCAAGAATTTTAATGAAACAAAATGGTGCTGATTGGAGAAAAGTTTGAAAATGTTCCCTCCTCCAGGGGCTTCAACTAAATTACCCTCAAAATTCAAAGAATTATTTTAAAAATTGTAGGGCCTCGAGTCAGGCCAGATCGACAATAGAAAATTCATTTTGGCAAAAATTCTACGAATAGTATTGGCCCTAGGGTTGATCACAGACAGACGGAAGAAACAGACCAGCGATCCGACAGACGGATATTAAAAAAAATAGTGATGCTACAACAGGACATACTTTCCCGCGTTATTGGAATCAGCTAGGTAGTATTAAAATATTGCACTTTCTGCGCTACTGACAGCTTAGCTATAATTTGAAATCGCCCAATTCAACCAAGAAGCGAAGAAGTCACTGTTTCCATCGCAATGTTGTCAGAGCTATGTGACTTCTACAACTGCATAAAAATAGAATACAAAAGTTTTGTAAATTTGTATTGGAAAAAGAAGTCTGATACACCGGACAATATAGAAATGCATTTTTCAGGGCCATGATTTGAGAAGAATATTCTAAAACAATGCAAAAATAGTCTACTCACTGCAAATAATATAGCCGTTTTTGAGAGAATGTCGTTTCATCGCTTCTGCAAATGCGAAATGTGAAGCTCTTTTTCACAGGAATCATTTGTGTTTCGAAAAACTTTAATTAAAGTCATTTAAAGCACATTAACACACAAATACAACAGTGCTTACATATTGTAGGAAAGGTGCATATTAATGGTGTTAGAAAGCTTTCAAAAAAATTATATTTGTGTAATTTTTGAAAACAAAAAATACCTCAAAATGAATTTTACGTCATATTTAAGAGTGCAATTAAGAGTTACGTCATATTTAAGAGTGCAAAGTTTGAAGAAAAAATTGGAGCCATTTTTAGAAAATGTTTGTGTGCTTCTGAATATGCGGAATTTTGAGTATGTTTTCACAGAAAACAATTGAGTTTTCCAGAAACCTTACTTGACATTATTTAAAGCACATGTTCTGATCAATATAACAATATGAACAAATCGCCGCTAATGTAAAATGATATTAACGACGATACAAGTCACAAAAATTATTTTTTTGTAATTTTTGAAAAAAACGAAAGCATTCAGCAATATGGCGTCTATGTCATCTCACAGAGTATATTTAATACTATACCTTCGAAAAACTTGAAGAAAAAATTTGGAGTCATTTTTGAGAATTAATTTTCGTAATTTTTAAAATTGCACATATTGCACGCAATATTGCGCGAAAACTACTAAAAGTTTCAAAAAAATGTACAAGACCTCACTTTGGAGACCAATTTTGTTTGGAGGAAAAATCTCTATTTTCAATTTTGTGGTTGTATGAAGACGCCGAATAAAATAGAAGCTTTAGCAATTTTCAGAAATTCAGAGTTAACCGTGAAAATCGGTTCTACGCCACCTTAATAAGTGTATTTTACTCTATTCTCACAACAAATTGAAAGAAAAAAATGGAGCTGTTTTTGAGAAAATATTGAAAATGTCCGGGAGGCTTCATGTAATGTACCCCCAAAAATTAATGAATGTTTTCAATATCTCAGAGCTTTGGCTCAGGCCACATGAAAAGTACTATCTGCAATTTGGAAAAAGAGTCGTACGTAGTTTAGGTGCTAGTGTTGTTTACATACATTAAACAAAGGGACTGACGCTTTGCTTTCAAGGGGTTTTTCGGTATCAGGGACTCACAAAACAAGGATTCTGGCTTCATCTCGTGTCAGAGGATATTTTTCTTAATTTAGCAACTGGATTTATCCGCTTTTTCGTTATCATGGCCCGGTAGTGAATTTTTTTCTCTCGAAAATTAGCCATGTTTTTGCGCAGCATTACATAACATTACTTCTACAACGTATATTTCTCGTACGTAGTATACAGGAAAGTAAAAAGACATTTATTTTCACTCACACAGAGCAGGTTATAGGCAAATATAAAACACAAATTACAGAGGCTTACTCTTCAGAATTCTGGTGAAATGTTACTGCATAAATAATAGTTTGACAACATTACAAGCCCAAAGGTGAAATGATACACTATCACACAATCCTATTATCCTAATAATTGAATATAATAGGAATAATGGAAACAAATTACTTAGCTTTCTTGCTAATATTTTTATAGTTATTTTGAATTAGTACTACATAAGTACAAAGCAAATGGTGGTTACTTGGGCAGGAATGACACAATGTGAAAGTATAAAGAATGTAAAGAATACTTACGCAGATTGAATGAAAGAACACAAAGAGACAAGTATAATATATGGATATAAAGAAAGTAATTGTGTATTATATAAGTACTTACTCATTTGTATTGCTCAGTGCTTTCGAGAGTCCTACAACAAGATCACGATCAAATATCTATGTGTACTTGGTTATGATGTGAGGACGCGAACCACGTCATAAGAAGAATTCAGACACAATAAACTTCGTCCATTAAAACATTTTTCATTGCAAATTTGTCAAACATCATGTCAATCTTCCACACATCTTCTTGGGAACGATGAAATGTTACGCTGTGATAGGAAAAATGGACGATATGTAAACAAGTTCACAAGACGCGGTTCTCGGTAATGAAACAAGAGGCACCGAGTTGACCTCCATACAGTTCAGCATTGACAGATCTGCGATAACACGCACGGTTTGTATTACCACTAATGCCAACGCCGCCGTGACGAAAAATTAATAAAATCTTTCATCATATTTTATTGACTCTCTTAGGCGAAAAAACGAAACAACTGTTTTCCTACTATGATGCAGGTTGCGTGCGTTTCTTGTTTTTTAGATGCAATGTCACCTTTGGGCTCCCACCACTCCGTTCGGGAAGTGAGCCTCCTTTGGGGGACTATAGCGTTCGGACAGCCATTGTAGTAGATGCAATGCGGTGAGAGGTTCCGTGCTGCGAATGCAACTACATACGGGATCAGTACGGGTTTCAGGGGATTGTTTCTTTTAGGCAAATGAAAAGCAATGTACACTTGTGAATGAATTTGAGTTTAATCCTTGAAATATAGACAGTTGGTTGTACAAATAAGTAATTTAGTAATAAGCCGGAGGACCAATGAATATTTATACAGTTTGTTAAGATTCTTCTTTCTTGAAGTTCACTTTTATTTACAGTGCTATGATAGTGTACAGCAGGGCCGTCAGACGAACGAGAACGCGAATGACCTTCACAAACGTTTGGGGCATCAGCTAAGTCACTCATGTCACAGGCGGGAAGCAGGGCTGAGAAAACCTCGTGCGAATGCGGCGAGTTGAACCTCCGAGCGACGTCTTCGGTCTTCTAATCGCCGACCGGGACCTGGTGCCTCTGCTTCTTTTTTGAAAACCCGCAGCATCTTCCTCCTATCACCTAAATATGACATCTAAAGGACTGTCCCTACTCTGCGTCCCTAATGGGCGCCTACTCGCGAACTGTGTACGATCGAAAAAAATTAATAATCCCTGCTATGCTACGGATTCTACTACTTTCCGTGGTTTCTTCCCTCCTCCGTATTAACAAAATGTTCTGGTATTCGCGTCACCGTAAGTATCGAAAGTTCTTATTCGTATTAACAAATGGCATATGAATTTAACTTTGCCGTTTCTGGCCAGGAAACGAGCTAAATGTTGGGTAGGTGAGTTGATAGCACTTACTATTGGGCGCAGAGGCACTTCGGGTTTATGGATTTTGGGTAGGCCATAGATGCAGGGTGTGCGAGATGACATCATCATTCTTCCTGCGGATAAAGGCAATGCCACTGTGATCATGGAGAGCGCCGAATACCACGCCAAGATGACCAGCTTACTTAGCGATAGTAACACCTACAAGAAATTGGACCACAACCCTTTGCGGAAGGTGAGGCAACAAGTCTTGTCCAGCTTAAATCAAGCTTCTTCCATCAGCGACGAAGACAAGAAAACTCTGAAGTTCGCCAACAACCATCGCACACCCTGCATCTATGGCCTACCCAAAATCCATAAACCCGAAGTGCCTCTGCGCCCAATAGTAAGTGCTATCAACTCACCTACCCAACATTTAGCTCGTTTCCTGGCCAGAAAACTGAAACCTCTCACCGACCATATGCCGTCTGCCGTCCTCAACTCCAAACATTTCATCGGACTTATCCGCTCCACTAGAATAGGGCCTGATGATATCCTGGTCAGCTTCGATGTCACCTCCCTCTTCACCATGGTTCCCGTCGGTGACGCCATCAAGATCGTGGAAGACAACCTCTTACGACATCATCTTCCGAGGGAGTGGGCCAAACTCACCGAGATCTGCCTATCGACAACCTTTTTTCCAATACAGGCAAGAGTACTACGCCCAAACAGAAGGCACCGCTATGGGCTCTCCGTTATCCCTTGTGGTAGCGAACCTTTTCATGGGAGCATTTGAAGAGCAGGCCTTAGAAAATGCGCACTTAAAACCGTCGCCTGGCTGCGCTACGTCGACGACACATTCGTCATCTGGCCCCATGGCACCGATTCCCTCGGAACCTTCCTCGCCAACAACCTCAACAACATCCACCCGCGCATCAAGTTCACCATGGAAACGGAACAGAACGGACTCCCTTTCCTGGATGTCTTAGTAACCAGGCGTCCTGATGGAACACTCGGCCATTCTGTCTACCGGAAACCCACCCACACCAATCGTTACCTACATGCCGATTCACACCATCACCCTGCCACGAAACGGGGTGTCCTTTCCACCCTTGCTCACCGCGCCTCCCTGATATGTGACCACAATAGCCTTAAGTCGGAAACATCATTACTCAGAGAGGACACAATGGTTACAGTGGTTCCGCCGTGCATCGTGCGCTATCGAGCTTCGATTCTTCTACATCGAGTGAACGGAACGAGCCCCTCCAGTCCACCCCGCAAGACACCCCGGTTACCCTATATCAAAGGGTCACGGACAAGATTGGTAGACTGCTGCGCTAGGGCCGATATCCGCCCCGTGTTTCATGCGCGCAATAAAATCGGAGGGAGCCTGGTCCAGGTGAAGGACCCGCCCGGACCCACTTCAAGACGCCGGCGTATATGAAATCCCATGCAGTTGTGGGCTTGTCTACATAGGCCAAACCGGGCGCACGGTAGAAGAGCGGATGCGGGAACACATGCGACATGACCGGCTACATAACATCCACAAGTCGGCCTTAGCCCAACACGCCGCCGAAACCGGTCACCTCGTCAATTACCACGAGACTCGCACTCTATCTATTGAAGACCGGTGGTGGCCTCGTGTGATCAAAGAGGCTTTGGAAATCTCCAGGAGGCCCGGAAACCTCAACAGAGACGATGGGCTCCGCCTTAGCAACACCTGGAGGCGGGTCGGCGCTCCCCGCCAATGCGGTCGCGCCCACGGAGACACACCCCCGCGGTCGGCCAATGACGTGGCTGCTTATTCACCCGGTTTCTTTCGTCTTTTTCTCCCGTCTCCGACCACGCAGTTGCAATTTCCAGATGTCTATCCTGTTCATTTTTCTATCCTCTTCCCATTCCAACCACCCTCCCTCCCCCCACATTATCAGGTCTCCCAGTATCGCTCCATTCCCTCTCCGCCAATCGCGGGCCACCTGCCCTCCTCCCCATTGGTCGCCGCTGCGACCTATCAGCTCCTGCACCCCGTCCTATGTCTATGCGACACGCTAGCCTCTCGGCAGCAGTATAGCTCTGAAGAAGGCCACAGCAAGATGGCCGAAACGTCAGCAAAACCGACTGAGACGCGGCTCATCCCGGACAGCCAAGAACAAAAGTTAGAAATGTTTGAAAGCAATAAAATGTACCTTATATTAAATATCTATATCAAAGAAATGTTTATTAAAATATTTCAATATCTTTTATTTGTTTTTGAACTTAACCCTTAACTACAGACAGGAAATTGTGGAACGCGAAAACAGACATGAGTCAAATTGACTGCCTCTCAAAATATTTTAATTTTTATGATCTTACGATTTAAAATTTCATTTACAATTTCGTAATATGGATTAGTAAGTATTGTCTGCTAACAGCATTGCATTAAAAAGTTTGATTATTCGAAAATGGCGGAATATTCGAACATAAATGCCATACAAACTTTATTTTGTCAGTCTCTCACGAATTTATATTAAATAATATAACGTATTTACATATATCATAGTTTTATCAGATTCACGAAATTCTCGCAATTCGTAGAAAATCAACACGGCGGAATCAATTTGCCTCATGTCTGTAGTTCAGGGTTAACGTACCTCAAGAGAGAGGCACACGGAAAAAGACGTTTGGCGAGTGGCAATTCAGCTGCAAGTATATTTATGGGCGTTTCCAATAATCACGGGCATTTACCTGTGCAAATGCTGTTGCGAATCACTGACTTCAGCAGGTTCGTAATATCCGTTATGTGAGGTCGTGTTCTGCACGAAAGTATGTGTAAGTAAGGTTCGAAGGTTCCACCTCAAAGAAGACGAAAAGATCTCACAAGATCTGTGTTCCGTTTCCTAGGGTACTTGTCCCGCATACGTCTAGTATCGATTGCAGAAACCACAGAAAACTACAGATCAGAGAAGCCAGCCGCTAGAATTCTCCTCCAGTTATCGACTGAACTCGACTTAGCTATCCAGAAAATCTTGCCACTGTTGGAACTTGAGCCATTGGACCTCCCGGTAAGAGGCATTGCAATAGCATCAGTTGACGCCCCGAGCTACCTCAGCCTGTCTAGGTGATGGACGAGAGCGAGAGCGGGAACTGGTCCTTCCCTCAGGACGGTGTGTGCACACAATTTATTCCACACGCCACATCTCTCCCGTCTCCGGCCCCCGACTGCTATGGCCTTCCCTGCAGCTTCTTCTTTCCCTCCACTCACCAACAATTCGCTTGTACTCTCCACCAAACCCTGCAAATTCCCCCCCTCCCTCTTCCCCACCTTCCTCCCCTCCACCCACCAATAACTTGCGTATACTCTCAACAACTCTCTGCCACACCCCTCCCTACACCTTGTCCACCTTCCTCCCCTCCACCATCAAATAATTCTTTTATACTCTCAGCCACACCCTACCACACCTCTCCTTCCACCTTCCTCCCATCCACCCACCAACCATTCGCTAGTACTATCCACCAAACCCTGTCACGCCCATCCTTCCCTCTTTCTCACCACCAACCATTCGCTTGTACTCTCCCCGTATTCTTGTCACACCCTCCCTCTCTCGTCCACCCCTTCTACCCACCAACTATTCGCTTGTACTATCCACCAAACCCTGACACACCTCTCCCTCCCTCTTTCTCATCTTCATCCAGCAACCATTCGCTTGTTCTCTTCACTACGCAGCCACGAGGAGTCAATATTTCCCCAAAATGTTATTTTGTAAAAAAGGCAGCAAATATTTCATTATTAATGCATTTGCAGGGAATCTTCGTAATAAGATGGGTTCACAACAATTTTATCAGAATGTTCTTGTCGATACTCGACTACTTGTCGACAAAGGAATCGCGCCTTTTTTCTGCCACGTCAATATTTTTTGGTGACAATTACACTCTCTTAAACACCAATCTTAAAATTTTTCGTAGCATTTCAAAAATTGTGTAACGTCTCGTTCAATTTATTAAACATTAACAGAATTTTTAGAAGTTTGTAATACAAATTTATAATACAATGTGATGGATGTACATATGTATATACTGATTCGTAATGACGTAAATATTCTCAATTGACTTGTTTTCCACTAAACAGAGTTTCATCATTAAATTTTGGTCTCGGAAGCTTCTAAATCGCTGTTTCGAAGATCTCTCTTAACAGCTCCCAAGCGCTGTAACGGTTCGTACAGTCCTCATAAGTTTTTTTTTTACATTTTCGTACACAAGTAACGGATCATGTACTTCACTTGTTGAAATTGAGGTTAGGAACGGTTATATTAAGTATGAATTGAGAGAGAGAATGAAACATAGGGATGTTCCTCTAACAAAAATTGTAATATCCTAATATTATACAAGGTACGGAGATTATAATATGTTAAAATACTCAAATACATTGTAATATAGATTTAAGAAAGAAAATCTACAAGAGAAATAAGATATTATAAAAATAAGAATTGAAGTGTTACGACAATAGAAAATAAGTATTACCAGCAGAAGCAACAAAAGAAAATTGGTGGCAGAAGCGGAACGTTACAGCGCCTCCAAGTGGTAAACGATGAACCAGAGAAATAAAATCATTGGTCTAGCGATTGCAACAATTGAAAAGGAAGCAATATCGGTTAATTCAACTAATAATTTTTTTGCATCATTCTCAACAGTTCTGCGGTGCAGAATTAATTGCGGTCCAAGAATTAATCGACAATGAATTTCTTCGTGTATATTCGTCAGCCAGCAGTGGTGTCCGCTCGTTCTCTGCGGAGGCGGAGGACCGGGGTTCGTCCCCAGGGCGGAGGGTCCTCGAGGAGGCGCTGGCGGAGGCTGGGCCCCAGCGCACGGCGCAGCTCTGCAGCCGCCGCCTTCACCGCCGGCGCCGTCTCGGGCCGCGGCCAGCGCACCACCGGACGCGTGTCCAGCAGGAAGCGCAGCAGGCGCGGCAGGCGCCGGCGCTCCAGCGGCTCCAGCTCCAGCAGCACCAGGAACTCCCGGTCCTCGCTGAACAGCTTGTGCTGCGCCATCTCCAAGCTCCCACTGGCACCACTGAAAGTGAATCATCGGTCAACGGCCTCTGTATTCCATTCAATATCTACCGACCCTGCCATCTTCTGCCCTCATTGCCACTAGTGAAAGTTAAGTTAACTTGAATCCAATATCCAAATCCTTGATGATTATGCTACACTAATCAATGTAGTATTTTATAACTAGCATTTCCTAACTATTATTCTGGATACATTTCGAGGTAGGAATACGCCCAAAATTGATACAATTTCTATTGCTCGTGTACTTGAAATTCGAAAATAAATTAGATTGTATTGTAGATTATGGCCTAGAAAGATGCACTTTCATTTAATGTAACAAAAGATATATATCACATATGTTTGAATCAACGAAAGTATCACATTAATGTTCAGCACAATGCAATGGAAGGAAGTTAACTCTTTGAAATCCATTTTCATTTCAAAGGAAATCTTGCAGTACATCCACATTACGTGGATCGTGCATTAATTAGGTATAATGCCTTTTGAAAGACGAAACGTTCTAAACAATACTGACCATCGTAATGAATGAAAACTTCGTAACTAAACCAATATGACTATGAGAGTAAGATGAGCACAATATTATGTTAATAAATTAAGAATATCTATTGGGAAAGAATCTGATAAAGTTTCAGAGATCTAGTCAGTATTATCAATTTAAGAAAAGGAAATTAATTACTTTTGATACTTAAACAATATTAGGAATATAAGGAGATACATAAATACAGCAACTAAGGATTGCACAAATATTATTCGTATCCATTGCGAATGTATAAAATCGCTCAAAATTCAATAGTAGTATTTCGAAGTTGAAAATATGTACTTTATATTTTTAAATAAATATTTAATTGGTTGACTGCACGCAGATATTAGATATCAACTCTCCATCTGCAGATTCGTTTGGAACCATGATTTACTGGTTACTGGGTGACACCTAATAAATTTTAATGTCGTAAGCATTGGAATTTGGTGATGAAATCAAGTCAGTTTTTCTATGGCACAGTCTGTCGAGTTCTAATGAGACTGGTTCAACAAAAAAATAGAAAAACGCCAATAATGTTTGGATTTTTCTATTTTTATTACAAATACTCCGCATTTGACTCAACGCACTGCTTATAGAATTAAAAAAATGTCCAAAGCATTTATTGTAGTCAGTCTTCGGAATTGTATGTAATACTGCGGTCGAACTTCATTGAAAGTCCTGTATGGTGTTGTGATGCCTTCCTTTTATCGATATCTTTAATTTTGGAAGCATTCAATAGTGTCAGGGTGCAAGATCTGACGAATAAGAAAGATGTGCGAGCACAAATATGCATTTCTTAGCCAAAAATTGCGGAACTTCCTTAGGCGTGGGTCCGGGCCATTGTCATGCGGAAACAACCAACAGCCTTGTTCTTAATTTTCAGGTCGCACCTGACTAATCTTGACTAAACTCGGTTTAAGAATATTCTGAGTTTACTGTTTGACCATCCGGCACAAACTGTGTGTGAATGGTTCCCTTGAATCGAAAACACTATCAGCAATGACGTCACACGAATTTTCTGCGAGCGAAATTTCGTCAATTTTTTCTTTTCTGGCTCAACCATTTCATACTTAGTCGCTTCATTAGTGGTTTATATTCGAAGCACCATGTCTCGTCCCCAGTCACTAGTTTCTTATAAAATTTGTGGTCACACACATTAGGAGGCAGTTAAAAACATCAGCAGTCACACCAGAACTAGGACAGACTGTATATATTAAGAATGTATTATATAGGTGATGTTACATATTCTAGATATGTAACAAGATAGTCGTAAGTATAGGGAAAACTATTTGTGCATTACCTCTGTCCGGGAGATCCTAGAGCTTCGAGTTCCAACGATGACAAAATTTTCGACATTTGCTAGCTAGGTCGCATTCAGTCGGTGCGCCGTCTAGAGAAGAATCCTAGTGGCTGCCTGCTCTGATCGGTACTTTTTCGTGGATTCTCCTATCCCCAATAAAAGCCGGATCATTAAATGAGCCACGAACATACTTCTTCCTCTTCCTTGACCTATCCCCACCCCTTACTTACGCTTACATTCACATTCACTCATTGCACTAACACACGTGACAGGAGACCAGTCGGGAGCTTAGAGGTTCTTCCGGTGGAAGGCGGTGCCCTATTGGAGGGCGATGCGATACATGGATGGTAGAAACCCCGCAAGCAGACTTGTAGGCCGGCTCGAAATCTGACTCTCCAACAAGGGAAAAAACCCGCTACCTCTACATTTACGGAACACAGTCCACAGTCCATCGTGTTCGGAAAGTCGAAATAACCTATCAAACATATTTGTCTTTCGGCACAAAAAATACCTCCTCTCATGATGAAACCCTTCCTTTGCAAAATGTCAAATTGTCGAGTTGTTCCCCTTTTTCCGAACATTGAAAATATAGAGCATACAAAAGAAGCCATATATTGTTAGAGGTTATGCTGGCTCACCTTGCTATCGATGAAGTGTTGAGTGAGGACGACAATGACTTTTCCTGCTCTGGTCTATGGCGTCGACAATGTTGGTGACGATGTGAGTACCCAACCGGAAGTCCCTGTCGAAGAGGCACAAAGAGTAGTTCTCTGGTCGGCGCTCCAGGAGTGGCACGAGGCGACGCATCACCCACTTCCGGTTCTTCCCACTGTCGCAAAAGAGTTTTCGTAAGGTGATTGAAACATTGCTTGTATGTTCATCATGTCAGATAAATGTATCTGTTGTTTATGTTTTTCGCATTTTCGGGGTCAGATTTATACGACTTGCAGATAACGGTGTTCCCAGGCTTGGTTCCTGATTTATTTATTATTCATGGCTGGGGGTAAGGAGACATGTGGCAAACAGAACGTTTGCAAAATACGTGTTGTGTAGCAAAAACCTGGATAAATTAAAAAGGGTTTCTAGAACAACTAATAATGAACTATTAATTTTGCTTATTGTCGTATTCAATAAATAAACTTAATTAAATTATTATTTACTATAAATGTAATGTGATCATTTTGAAATCCAGATTCATGCAGCGGATTATTATAGAAAATCAAAAAGTCTCATTTCATCTTCCTTTTCCTTTTTGTGTGATATATATGGAGTTTTCCTATTGTGATGACGATAGCTGTGGGGATCTTGTTTAGGTTTTGATAATATTTGTTGAATGAAGATGTTAAAAATTTGAGATGCACGTTTCATATGTAGTTGTAGGTTCGCAGGGTACCAAAGTCATTTTGTTATTATTCGAAGAAAGTATTTGGATATGGTCATACAGCTGAGTAAAAGTGTTATTAAACAATTCGCATCAATTGGAAATTAAAATTCGATGGTGTAAGATATTTACATAAATCACTCACCTGTAGCAGATGAATGCGTCGTAACAAGCCTTTCGCCCAGTCTCTTTCTCCTTATTCTTTGACGTCGCACGTACTTTTGCAAGATGTGCGAAATACAGAACCTCCGTTCGATAGTAGAAGCATAAACCACCAACCACGAAAAACACAACCACTCCAGCAACTGGTGCACCAATCCCCAACCACAGAAAACGGCCGGGGTTGTAGCATGTTTCGTAGTCTATCAACTGCACCAAGCTACCCTTCAATTTAGGGGGCTGAGAGCAGCGTATTGGCGCGTTTCGCCCCACGTTTTTCACTGTTGTTTTTGTGACGCCTAACCAGTGTTGTAGGGCTGATGCTTTGCAACCGCTGCAGTCGATTATATTGGATCCAATATCCACTTCTTGCAAAGCTGACAGAGAAGCACAAGTCACTTCCGAGAACAGCGCTATTCGGTTGTTTGAAAGATTTACGAACATTATCCTTGGTTGTGGATTATCACGTATGAAAATTTTGGGAGGGAGTTCCAGAAGGAAATTTTGAGAAAGATCAATTGTATTAAGTTTGTCTAGACCTTTAAAAATATTGTTGGGGAGTGATGTTAACAGATTTTGCGACAGATCCACTAAAGTAAGTTTGTCTAGGCCTTTAAATGCATTGCTGGAAAGTGATGTTAAAAGATTGTCGCCGATATTTAGTAACCTTAATTCGGGATAATTTGAAAATTCTGCACTGAAACTCTTCAAATTGCAATGATTCAAATTCAGATCTTCTAGAAGGGGATAATTTTGATATTTCCCGGTCCAGCGTTTGATATTAGTGCCTGACAAATGGAGGATCTTTAATGATTTTAATTTACTCAGTATTTCTGAATGAAATACAAAACTTTGCGAAATTGGTTCAAATACCAATTCTGTTAAATCCTCTAGTTGCGCGACGGCTGTCGGTATTTTATGGAATTTATTTTGTAGCAAATGAAGGATTTTAATATCTGTTGTGTGGGCGAGGTCATCTGAAACAATAAATAGAAGGAGATTTAATTCACCAGAAAAACTTGTAATCACGTTTGTTTATTATATATATGTATTTTATATATGTATTATATATACATAATGTCTTTGGAACAGTGTCCTTAACAAAATTATTAATCTCATGGGATTCATTTAAGACTAAATGTAGAAAATATCGCGGCAGCTGACGACTGAAATCTCTGGTTGCACCGTCAAGGCTAAACCTATCGGAATTATTAGTAGATGAAAATAAAGAAATAAATCAAGTACCTGGTGTAAGGTCCGTCATTGGATTATTCGTAATGATAAGCAATTCCCCTGTTATGTTATTCAAGTGCGGTAACTGGCCCTTAACATCACTCCCAAAGGAGCCCTTGAGGGTGATATTTCTGACTGAACTGCCCGCCAGTCCTGGCATAAAAGTAGGGTAATGTCCTTCAAATGCTCCTTCGGCGTCCAGGACTTGCAGCCAACCCAGCTCAGGACGAAACACAGGCGAGGAGAAGTTCCAGAACTGAGGTTCATCTGGTGTGGAGGTGAAGAGCGGCAAAGCGGCCAGATCGGCACGCATTGATAATGAGTACGTGCAGTTGTTCCTGTTGTAAACAATTTTGGACGCAGTTAACGATATGTACCTGTACGCATTCATGTGTATACACGCATCACTTGAGATCCCACTTACGAGTCATACACACGTACATGTGCATGTGCGTGAACACAAATATTCGTAGCTACATATCTCGTTAGAGTTCCTTATAAGCAGGAAATTCCTACTGAATTATGACAAACATAGAATTTTCTTACCTCCCTGTAAGCTTCAATTGCATATCACTACATTTTTTTCATTTTAACCCTCTGCTATCGAGGTGGAGTCCCTGGGACACCACCGACTTGCAAAACTTCGCAAACGTATATGTACGTTTTTTTATAACATTGATGCTTCTTGTACCTTTTCCTTCTACAGTTTTAAGTGATGGTTCGCGAAGTTACTGTTGTAAAATGCTTTTCAGTGAAATTATCAGCCATTATTGGCGCGCAGGAGACTTAGGGACTCTACGTCAGTAGCAGTGTAACTTTCACTGAGTGCCCGTCGCCCTTTTCCAATTAGTACATTTTGTTCTTTTGCATCTCTTAAGAAAGTGCAATGTTCAGAAAAACATGTCTAGTCGTTTAAGTGAGTGTGTAAATATCAATGACCATGATTTGGAAGAAAATATTGCGCAATGCGTGGAGCAAATGTACAGTAGTCTTGAGAGTATCTTCAGATCAAATTGAAAATAACCATTACTCATCATACGGACAATTTTGTTTAGAATCCAAAGAATAAGACGAAAATGAATAGGAATTTCTTGAGAATGAATAACACAAATAAGAAATAACATAGAATTCAAAATACTATTACGGAAAAAACCAAAAGGTGTGCAAGAGTTGTGCAGAAAAAGATGACTAAAGAAACGTTTGTCAGAATTTTAGTGTTTGCGGTAGTAACATTTTTGTACTTGATTTTCAGTTCTTAAGTTATAGTAGTTTTTCATTTATACATTTTTTAATATTCTATAAATTTTTATTATGAAGATAAATTCGTTAAATTGAAGGTCTGCATAACTTTATTCAACCACTCCTTATCACATTATATTTTCTCATTCGATGACTTATTAACAAATATATCCTGATTAATGTTTTCTTTATTCATCATTAATCGTAAGTTTCAATGTTCTTTACTCGAAATACAAATCAATACTGTAATATTTGAAACAACGTGTTATGAGTCAACGGGACTCCACGTCGGTATCAGGGTGACTTACTTCCCATGTCAGCAGCTAAGGGTTTAACACAGTAATAACAGATTTTTTATAGTATCAATTACTTCATTTCTCATTCACATTAAATAATGAAAGCTCTGAATTGGTAAATAATTATCTCGGTAACACCGTAATACAAAACACACCCCATCCTTCTACATGAGCCGTGGGTTTTCCTCGTTTTCGTCGGGTGGATTAACGAGTTTGCGGTATCAGTGCGTGGAACCTCTACGTTATCAGACGCGTTACTTACAAAAGTACATAACCCACTTCGAGGGGTATTATTTTGCAGTTGAAATATGTGTCTCGAACAATAAGCTTGAAATTAAATTGATAACAAGATCCGGAATTCGTTTATCAATCTTCTAATCGCAAATAATTTCTGATATTTTAATCGATTTTTTTGGTAAAAACCCGTAATCTGGATTCGACTCATTAGCGAAACTGCACAAATCCTGTCTCAGACCAGACTTCAATTTACTCCCGTAGTAGTGACTTCACCATTAGAAAGTTGGCACTTCTACGTGTTTTTTCACGAAGAAGGTTTATGTGCTGTTAATTGTGTTAATTGTGTTGTGTCGTCTCCGTGGCGCTGCAGAACAAAATTACGCTTCATATTAATTCGATGTCCGTTCAAACTGCGCTTCACCTGGGCTTCATTGTTGCTGAGCGTTGTCGTGTAACGGAGGGCGAGGCTCAGGAGAACCAGACGGGCGCGCGCGAGAGACAGAAAGAGAGACAGTGTGAGTCAGAGAGAGACGGAGAGCGGCGGAGAGATGCAGAGAATGATGGAGACACAGAGAGAGACAGAGACAGTGTTCGTAAGTAAAAGAGAGGGACAGAAAGAGGCAGAAAGACATAGACACACAAAGTGACAGCCAGAAAAAGAGAAAGAGAGACAAGAGAGACGGAGAGAGACAGATACAGAGACCCAGAGATAGAGAGGGAGACAGAGAGAGGCAAACAGAGAGGGACAAAAACAGAAAGAGATAGTGACAAACATAGGGAGAAACAGAGACAGAAAGACAGACACAGAGGCACTCAGAATCACGGAGATGTTTTCTTTTTCACAAAGATTGAAAATAAAAAAAAGGTCAACGCCGGGTATTTTGCTAGAATCATTATTATCGTTAATTACCATAATCTTAATATGCATAGTAATGGATGTAGGAGGGATGTATTTATTTCACTATGCCTTTGATATCACTGCAGCGACTGATTTTAAATTTAACACATAAAACACTTTTGATAAGACAAAATATAATTATTGAGCATTATGAATCCCGGCATAATTATTTACATTTGTTCTTTAATCCCATTGCTAAGTCAAAAATTGCAAAATTGAGTTCAGTTTCAAAAGAACTGTAATTAAAATGCAAGCGCTCCTATAAATAATGGCCCATTGTTAACATTTATAATATTTTTTGTAGTGAGACTGACTGGAAAAAATACCAATACTACCAACATCATCTTATACATCAGAATGAATAGTCAAATTTAAAGAAGAAATGATGGGACACTTAAATAGAATATAAGTATAATATGTGACGAAAATTGTGTATCACATGAGAATACTTACCAACTATACTCTTCTTTTATAAGTCCTACTGAGAGATATTCATCAAATGTCAGTGTGTATCTGCTTTCAATCTGAGGAGTGGACCAAGTCATAAAAACAATTGAGTCACAAGGAGTTCCAAACGGGATAACGCTTTTCTCGTAAAGAATCGAGAACAACATATGAACCTTCCACACAATATTTTTTTGAGAACGACGAAATGTTGTGCAGTTAACCCACAACTGGGGGCGAAGATAATGTTCACATGTCGCCTGCAATGATACAAGAGGTACCGAGGTGATCTCCATACAGTTCAGCATTGGCAGATCTTTTCCTGTAACAGGTAGGTTTTCTATAACCAAGACTGCCAACGCCGTTATGAAAAATGAAAGGCTCTTGTTACACATATTTCATTAACTGTCTTGGGTGAAATATATTCACAAAATTATTATAAGTTATAGTTTGCGGTAAAAAGATTGCTTGTTGCTTTTCTTGTGATATTGTGTCATCTTATTGAATCGGATTTTCGTCAATGCACTCATCTTTTTTGTACTATATCTTACAAATAACTCTATAAAACGTCACCATAGTTTATTACTAAATCATTTAAATCCTATTTTACTTCGTATATTCATTCATTATAATGCAAGATTTGATAAAATACCAATTGAAAACTCTTCCTATTTTTTCAATGTGACAACTGGAACAATTCTTTCCGAATAATAATAGGGCACGTTTACATCAGCAAATAACACGCCTGCGCATGATCAACCTAAAAAATTACGAAACGAACAACCTCATATTCGCACATTTCTTAACACACTCGCACACATCAAAACAAAGAATGTAGAAACAACACGTAATGAGTAGGTATTCATCGTGCGCTAACACATGTGACCGTCCAGGAACCTCGCTCACGTGCAACTGTTTCTCCAGTAATCCTACGCCAGTGAAGAGCCCCGGCGTCACTTGTTCTTTACTTTCCACGTCGTCTTTGGGCGCCCGCCACTCCATCCGGGAAATGAGTTCCCGTATGGGAGCCTCGCACTCGGATATCCGTTTATTTTCTGTTTGCTGGTAGACGTATATCCTTTACGAATGAGAGACACGTTATTCGTCTATGTTAATAGGTCGTTCTTCGTCTTCTTTCGTCGCCTTCGTCGCCATCGTCGCCATCGTCGCCATCGTCGCCATCGTCGTCTTCGTCGTCTTCGTCGTCTTCGTCGTCTTCGTCGTCTTCGTCGTCTTCGTCGTCTTCGTCGCCTTCGTCGTCTTCGTCGTCTTCGTCGTCTTCGTCGTCTTCGTCGTCTTCGTCGTCTTCGTCGTCTTCGTCGTCTTCGTCGTCTTCGTCGTCTTCGTCGTCTTCGTCGTCTTCGTCGTCTTCGTCGTCTTATCCCTCCGCTTACGTAAGTTCCAACAGTCATCTCCGTTCTCCCTCCCGCCCTTTCCCCCCCTACCTACCCGAAATTCCCTACTCCACTAACGGCCTATCACTCCCTGTTTGGTACCATTGACCTAAACATCAAGGTGAGCTCAAGACCTACCGAGCTGACGTTTTCCAAAAACTTGGAATGAAGTAGAAACTTATATATAGCTGTGTACCATCAATTCTCATGGATCTCACGCAACAATACAATATTAACAGGTGGGACCAAAAGATCTTGTAATGTGTACTCAATCTTATTTTTAATTTTTATTAATGTATACACGATTTTTAACAATGTGAATGTTCTTTTTAGAGTTATGTATTTGAAAACCTGAAGATGACAACCAACAGTTGTCGAAACGTTGTAAACAAGTTTGACAATAAAATTCATTTCAACTAATGCATTGTTTTTAATAACTAACATTTCTGTCTTTAAAAATGGGACAAATCCTGGAATAAACAAAATACAGACAAGTATCCAAGATAAAAATTAAAAACTTTTTATTTAGATCACCTAGCAAATCCTAGTTAAACCGCGGGCTGCATCGTAATTTAATATGGTTTTTACCCAAACTACTGAGATTATACTGAAACAAATATATATTAGTTAAGACTTTTATTCAACACCCTTAATGAGTAATGTACATACCACGAGAAAATTAATATATCATTAAATAAAAATAAGATCAATTGTGCAATTGTATTGTATTTAGTTGGTATAATAAATTTTTCAAAGCATGTCGCGGGCAGTACAAAAGATTCGGCGGGCCTCATGCGGCCCGCCGGGCCGTCAGTTGGAAATCCCTGGTTTAAAGAAAGAATATAGCCGAACAAGACGTTGAAAAGTGACCCCAATCCAAATCAATAATCTCATATCAAAAAATAATAAAAAATGCCGTAGATTTCTAAAAAAACAGCCTCGTAGGGTATTCTGTTGCAAGGATACAACGAGAAACGTATGTTATGATGTTTTATTCCAGATTCCATTACATGTATCAGACTCAAAACAATTGTAAGACGAGGAAAAATAGTTGCATTTAAAGGTATTTTTGTCAACCAATTTTGAGGTCAAATCAAAAAGAAAAAAAATAAATAAATTTTGAAATTGATTATCGCCGTGATAACGTTGGAGTACTGTCTCAGATTTTCCCCCCAGAATGTGTCTTATAATATTCTATAGCATATATTATTTTCGGATTTTTAAACAATGTGTACGATATAGTGAAAAAACGTAAAACCAATTAATCAGTTTAAAAATTTGAAATTCACGCCAAAATGTGATTGGACAAACATTTTACCAATGTTTAAACAATTTATATTTAAATTATTGAAATATCGCACCTACCTCAGGATTTACAACTTTTAGCACACAAATAGTTGTTGTTATGTGGAAAGTATTTACATTATCGTAATAAAGTCATCAAACCCCTTATGTTTTTAGATTTATGTAGTTTTTAATATAAATCAAATTACTCGGTTGTAAATTTATTAATCATTGATAATTAGATAGTATATGTGTTTATTATATAACTTAAGTGTACACGACCGAAGCGTCGGCCTAGCCACAGTAGGAAGACCGGTACCTGGGCGCTAGCCCCTATGCCAGTCTGGACTACTACCTAAGTCTTAGGTAGTAGTCCAGTCCAGTAGGAATTTCTTAGGTTCTAAGAAATTCGTTTTTGAGAAAAAAAGTGTTATACAAAAATTCTTTATATAAACACAAAAGCTAAAAGAAACGACAAATATAATTGTTAATATTGAAATACTTAAGTTAACATTCAATGAAAATTTTACATTTAATTTTACAAAGTAGCATTTTACATTACGCAAATTTTACATGGGGCTAAGGGTTTAGGGAGATGTAGCACCTTTCACCGTTAGGGATTAGCTCTATTGGACACTGGTCCCTCACCAAACCCAGGGGCAAGTGAAGCGTAATACAGATGCAAAGCGTCAAATAGCCTCTCCTTGCCCAAGATCGTCCGTGCGTGGTGAAGAGCCACATCCTGCCTGAGGTAGCCCTGCTTTAACACGGCGGATCTAGAGGAGCCAACCTCGACAAAAAAACCTTGTCCAAGGTGTGAGAAACCGTGCCGAGGGACTGCATCCGAACGATGAGACGGAGGGTAAGAAGTCGCAAACGTGTGCCCTTCAGAAACTGGCAAACTCTAATTGATATTCTGCCTTACTCCAGCAAGCGGGGCTCTGCTGGAGCTGACCGAATATATCCCTAGCTACTCGTGGGACCACTCATGGAATCTGAAACGCAAGCAAGAAACGACCAGCAAAACATAAATCAAGACAAAAAACAAGAAAAAAACAAAAAAAGAGGAAGGAGAATGCTACGAATATCAAAATAGCATGTGTATACAAGAAGATCAGCTACAAACAAATACAGAAAAGTTATTGTGGAACGTATGGCAGCAATGTATTGCTGAAAATAAAGAACTCAAAACCATCATAACTGATCTTCAGACAAAAGTAAACTTTTTAACAATGAAAGATGCTAAACATGCACAAAACAGTGATAAAGTATTACAAGAAAGTAACAGAACGGGATCGTCTAGAGAAAGATACAGTCCAGAAAACTCCGATGAAGAAGAAAAATTAGTAGCCAGGGAAACAGACTGGCTTATATCAAAACATAAGAAAAGAAAAGCATCATGTTCACCAGAAAAAAACGCGCCCTTGGAAAAAAATAGGATTGTGCAGAATCCCGAGCCAAGAAAGACAAACCACCACCAATAATATTGAGCGGTGTGGAGGATTACAACAAAATCCTTCAGAATATGAAGACCAAAAATCTTAAAGCAAAAGCTGTTATGCTCAACAATCAACAAATTAAGTTCAACATTGAATCAGAATCAGAATATAGGGAACTGACTGAATATTTAAATAAAATGGAAATGGAATGGCATACTTATGAAAACAAAAAAAAAACAGGCCAATAAGAGGCATGGTAAAAGACCTGCATCCTACATGCACAGAGACAGAAATCAAGGAGGAATTAGAACTTAAAAATTTTAAGATCGTTAGTGTTGTAAATATTACCAAAAAAATTAAGGAAAACGGTGGGGTTAAAATTGTTTCTTTACCCCTGTTCATGCTAACATTTGAAAATTCAAAAGATATCAAAAGAATCTTTAAAATAGATTCCCTGTGCCACTTGAAGGTCACAATTGAAGCGCGGAGAAGAAGTAACCTCATACCACAATGCAAAAGGTGTCAGAGGTTTGAACACACGCAGAAATTCTGCCAGCGCAAACCTGCCTGTGTAAAGTGCGCGGGGAATCATAAAACAATCGAGTGCACGAAGAAAAAGAGCGATCCTCCTCGCTGTGTAAATTGCAGTGAAGCTCACCCCGCGAACTATAGAGGGTGCTTAGTTGCTAAAGAACTTCAAAAAAGAAGAAATAATATACTTAACAACAAATCGTCCCAAATAAAGAATAATTCACAATCAAAAGTCTTCAATTCTAACAGTCATTGAAGGTAAAACTTATGCACAAACTACCAAAGAAGGTGATGTACAACAATCAGTTAAAGATACTCACCAAATGCAAGTTGAACAAATCACCATGATGGACATGCTTCAAAATATTATGTGCATGATGGACAAAATATCACAAAGGCTTGATAAGCTGGAAGCAATAACCTTGGCACGGTATCACATGGGGTTAAAAGATGAAACAGGACATAAGAATAGCTACATGGAACGCAAACGGTTTACAAAATAGAAAACAAGAAATAGAAGTTTTTTCTCACATCACAAAATATTGATGTTTGTTTGATCTCCGAAACTCATTCTACAGAACAGATTTACATTAAATTAAATGGATATAGTGTATATCAGACAGCACATCCAGATAACAAAGCAAGAGGTGGCAGTGCTATTTTGATAAAAAACACAATTGATCATTATGAAGAATGCCATCTAAAATTAGCTGAACTCCAACTAACTGTAGTAACAATAAAATGTGTGAAGAAACATCTGAATATTGATGCAATCTACTGTCCCCCAAGGCACAATATTAAGATAATGGAATACAAACAATTCCTAGAACACATGGGAGAGAGGTTTATAGTTGGGGGAGACTATAACGCCAAACATGTGGACTGGGGATCTAGGCTCACCACCAAGAAAGGCAGTGAACTAAGGGAAGCAATAAGAGAGAGTGGATGCACTTTCATTCTACAGGCAAACTTACGTATTGGCCTTCCGACCAGAATAAAATACCCGATCTTTTAGACTTCTTTATATCAAGGAAGGTGTCCCCAAATTTTATTGATATTGAAGAAAGCTTTGATCTGAGCTCTGATCACTCTGCTGTGATTCTCACATTAAGTGAGAGAATAATTAAGAAAATTGGAAGACCAGTATTAATAAACAAGACAACTGACTGGGAGAGCTTTAAGATTGAACTGGAAAACAATATTAATCTAGAAACTGAGCTAAAGACTATACAACAGTTGGAAATGGAAGCTGAGAGATTTACGTACACAATCCAAGAAGTGGCATGGAATAACACAAGACAAATTGCCTTGAAGACTGTAGGAAACAACTACCCTATAGAAATCAGGAAGTTGGTTAAAGAAAAAAAGACGTGCTAGAAGAAGATGGCAACAGACTCGCGATCCACATGATAAAATAATCCTTAATAACAAAACTCAAAGTCTTAAGAGAGAAATTCAGATATTGAAAGATGTGTCAATAGCTTCCTATATGAATAATTTGACTGCAGATAAAACATCTGACTATTCGCTATGGAAAGCAACCAAAAGACTTAAAAGGCCAGTCACCCAAATTCCACCCATTCGAAAAATAAATGGTTCCTGGGCACGAGACAGTAAACAGAAGGCAGACACCTTTTCAAAATACCTTGAAGAAATCTTTCAGCCGAATGATATACATTCTGATGTGGACATTGAAGAAAATACAAATAGTGAATTTGAAGAAATCGAATTTGTTACTAAAAAATAACTAATTAATGAGATAAGAACGAACATTAATGCCAAAAAAGCTCCCGGTTTTGATCTTACCACGGGTGAAATTCTGAAACAGTTACCAAATAAGGGGATAGTAATGCTAATGTATTTAACCAATGCAGTCTTTAGACTAAAACATGTTCCTAGTATATGGAAGGTTGCTGAAATCATGATCCCCAAACAGGAAAATTGCTCAATGAAGTCACGTCTTATAGGCCAGTATCTTTGCTGTCCATCATTTCAAAGGTCTTTGAGAAGTTGCTGTTAAAAAGGTTAAAACCAATAATCGAAAGAAAAAATTGATCCCAAACCAAACAAGAGAAAGAGAATTGTAACAAACAAGAGAATTGTAAGTACCCCTTCTCTCATGTTAAATGGCCTCAAAGTACCTTACGCAAACACTGCTAAATACTTAGGCATGACATTAGATACTAAACTGCGATGGAAGGAACACGTGAAAAAGAAAAAGAATGAATTAAATCTTAAATATAGACAATTGTACTGGCTTTTGGGACGTGATTCTCAACTGTCCATACACAACAAAATCTTAATCTACAACCAAATCTTGAAACCGATTTGGCTCTATGGTGTTCAACTCTGGGGATGCACCAAGGAAAGCAATATGAAATCAATACAAACCTTCCAAAACAAAGTACTGCGAAACATTGTAAATGCCCCGTGGTTCATTAGAAATAGGGATCTACATCGTGATCTTGGAGTTCCCTATGTGTCAAGTGAAATTAGAAGATTCGCTGCCAAACATGAAATGAGACTGCAGGAACATGTTAACGTAGAAGCCATTCAACTTTTGGATTACCATAACCAGCGGAGGAGACTAAAGAGGACCAAGCCCTTTGAATTAATTTAATATTGACAATAAATTTATTTTGATATTGTAAATTAAATACATACTACACTATGGAGTGAACATGTAAATAATATTTTAACTTAGATTTAAGAATATACGTAAATTGATGGTTGGTCATTTGTGACCAGTTTCAATCTTTGACGCTCTGGCGTAATTAAAAAAATTTACATACAATTTTTACATTACTATTTACAAGTTATTTACAAACTTTTGGCATAAACTTAGATGGGACACTGCAAGTTGCGGCCCCTGCCACGAGGAGCCCAGTGAGATTCTGCCATCTGAAGTAAGCTGGTGATAAATCATACATTAAGTGAGAGCTGACAATTAGACAATCAACACTATCTTCTTCAATAACTGAGATCACGCGTTTGTTTATAAACAGTCTACTCAAAATTTCTGACGGTTTAACAATTTTCGCCAAGTAACGAGCGTGCGCCAAATAATAAATTCTTGCAGCTATGGGGGAGCAGCATCCCAGGATGCAACTTCCGTTCGCACGTTCATAATATCGTTTCACTCGGTTGCACCGATTTTCACTCGTTCTGTGCTGCCCCTGCACCGAAACCAAAAATAACACGACGAAGGTGCAAATGAAATAAAAGATGCAATATTTAAAAAAGTGTTTATCTGTTTGTTTCAATGACTTGTAACTAGAGAGCGGATCGATAAAAACTATAAAATAGAGAAGGGGCAGGCAAAAGTGCGCTAAAAATTCAGATATTGTGAATAATATATTATAAAAAAATGGATATTGCGATTGAGTTTGATACATAATCGATGTCACACCTAAAAGATTCCGAGTTCATATGTCGTGATTGAATGTGTGCATAAAGTTTGGTAAAAAAAATTCCAATTACATTTTGGCGCGAATTTCAAAATTTTAAACTGATAAAAAGGTTTTTAATTTTTTTCACATTATTTAAAAATCTAAAAAAAACATATGTTATAGTGTTTTGAGACACGTTCTAGGGAGGGAACTAAGACAGTACTCCAAAGTTAACACGTCGAAAATCAATTTCAAACATTTATTTATTTCTATTTGAATTTGGCGTCAAAATTGTTCGCCAAAAATTTCATCAAATGCAACTATTTTTTCCTATCTCTGAAACTGTTTTCGGGCTAATACCTGCAATAGAAACTGAGAAAAAAATTATGAAAAACGCATTTCCAGTTGTATGTCAGCAATAGCCCATCTCAGACCTAGGAGGCTGACTTTTTGTGAATTGCACGGAATTTTTCATCTTCTTCCATATGAGCATCGGGATTATCTTTTTACTTTGGGGGCACTTTTCACTACCTCATTCGGCTATATGCTATGTTCATTGCTTACCATTTAAAAACGTAGTTATATAGCAAAAATAATCTTAAGTTAAATCTTGAAGTGCTTCAATCTGATATATTGGTGACTAATTTTTAATATCTCCCTAACGTAAAATTAATAAACTTAAACACACAAATGTTGTGAGTGCGTTTCCTGTTCTATCAACGTCTTCCTCCCTCGCTCTCACTTCTGCTTCCCATGTGAGAAACCCTTCATCTAAATTGCGTACGTATTTCTCATTGATATACTGTATAAACTGTAATAATATATATGTATATATAATAAACAGTAATAAAAACTTTTGAAAGTGGTCAGGCGGAAGAGCAGGCTAAATAGCCTGAGCCTCGTCACCAATAAAGACATTTATTTATTTTATTTATTTATTGATTTAAAAATATACCCACGAAAAAAAAGCAAATAATCTTGATGGAGACCTAACAATCTTGATCAAGACCTGCGACATATACTTATATTTCAAGCATTAATCGACAATGAATTTCTTCGTGTGTTTTCGTCAGCCAGCAGCGGTGTCCGCTCGCTCGCTGTGGAGGTGGAGGGCTGGGGTTCGTCCCAGACGGAGGGTCCGCGAGGAGGCGCTGGCGGAGGCTGGGCCCCAGCGCACGGCGCAGCTCCGCGGCCGCCGCCATCACCGCCGGCGCCGTCTCGGGCCGCGGCCAGCGCACCACCGGACGCGTGTCCAGCAGGAAGCGCAGCAGGCGCGGCAGGCGCCGGCGCTCCAGCGGCTCCAGCTCCAGCAGCACCAGGAACTCGCGGTCCTCGCTGAACGGCTTGTGCTGCGCCATCTCCAGCTCCCACTGGCACCACTGCAACCACCACCATAACAAACAAGCTCTTTAAATTGCATGTAAGCTTACGCGTTGTTAACTGTTAAATTGAACAAACTCACCTTGCTATCAATAAACTTTTGTGTGAGGACGACGATGACCTTCCTACTGTGCTCGATGGCGTCGATGATGTTGGTGACGATATGGGTGCCTAGCCCAAAGTCCCGGTCGAAGAGGCACAAAGAGTAGTTCTCTGGTCGGCGCTCCAGGAGTGGCACGAGGCGACGCATCACCCACTTCCGGTTCTTCCCACTGTCACGTAACATGTGTTTAAGTAAGTTTATCTACGAATGGGTGTCGAATTGTTTAAAGCTGTTACTCATTATTTTACAATGTGTATTCCAAATGCCATTTCGTTTAAAAAGTTCCTTCAAATTGTAGCTTAGAAAGTAAATTTTTCAATGATATTGAGTAGTTGATCGTATTTCAGATTTAATGTTGCTGAGGTTTACTGGAACAACCTCACAGATTTTTACTTCACGGCGTGTAAAACACAAAATGTTGCTTAATATGAAAATCAAGGAACGGTTCCCGCAGCAACTCAAAAGGCACACTGAGGCAAAGATTTGATACGTCCATGTAAACTATGACGAGCTGAGCTCTATTGGATCGGTCAGTAAACACAATGTTACAAATTGCCTCTGTGTTACAACTATCCCCGGTCTCCCCTACTATAGATATTTTGGACTGAAACATTGCTTATTAATTAAGTAATAACCTATTTTGTTGTCTTTCATCAATTTTGCACACACCATTTCTGAAAACCATACTTTATATTCAATTAATTGTTTTTGCATAATTTTAGTCTGAGATGGTAATGTAATGAAAAAATAAGGAAAAATTGAGCTTTATCACGATTTTCAACCAAGTGAGTGCAATTTTGAAGTTGCATTTTGACCTGTGCACGTATCACTAAAAGCGATTGTTGTTCTTTTTCCGAGATGCTTCTTGGCGAGTGCAGATGAACAAAAAGTTAATTCTACGAGCCCATGGAAGCTGTTCTTTCGTCTCACCTGTGACTTACACCACAAGCAGCGGCATGGGCAACTTGTTTGCTACTTCTGCATTGTGCTGGCCTCTAGCTCAGAAATAGTAAAGTTTGACTCACGCCATTTTAGCCCGTGATGGGACAATGTTCAAACCATCTACCAGTGCATCTAACTCGAGCCTTCCAAAATTTGACTTACACCACTTTTGCTCTCAACGACTCAAACGATACTGTTGGCCAAGACAATGTCTATAACTCTTATCTGGAATGTCACCAGTAAACAAAGAACAAGTATACTGCAATTTGGACGATCGGCTGTCGGGCTAAGTTTCATTTCGAGCGTGATCGTAAGGCCGTGCTCTTTACAGCGCTGTCGTAATATGCAATTCAATTCCGGGAATTCACGCGTTTTTTCGTAATTTGTATAAAAAAGAGAGCATTTATTCTTTGCCAATACTAAGAAATATTTTCAGCGCTCAAGCTCACTTTCAACACAATCATCTAGACATTACAGGAGAAAATGAATCGCCAAAAGATACTTCTGTGCAGTAACGAGGCGTTTCTGAGCAAAATGTTGAAAGAAACATTGTTTGACATTCAGGAAAAGACGGTGGTGTGTTTTTTGCACTAAATGACTCGCAAGTGTGTTGAAAATTACGTACCTGTAGCAAATGAAGGCGTCGTAAGAAGAATGGGTGTGACTCGGTTTCTTCTTGGACGTTGCGCGAATTTTTGCTAGATGTGCCAAGTACACCACTTCAGTCCGGTAGTAGAAGAGAACACTACCAATGACTACAATCGAGATCACACCAACAGTAGGCGCACCAATTCCAAGCCAAAGGTAGCGATGTGGGATGAAACAAATTTCAAAGTTCACTCCTTGTACAAAGCGATTTTTGAAGTCTTTTGGCTGATGACATTGCAATGGCGTTTTTGCCCCAAATTCTTCACTTCTATTCGCCTACTGTCCAACCAGCGTTGCAGTACAGAAGTCTGACAATCCGCACAGTCTATTAGGTTTCCTCCAAGATCTACTTTATATAGAAAAGTCAAGGATCCTACCATTTCATCCGAAAAAATGGCTATGCGATTGTTTGAAATATTCACAAATGATATCCGCAGTTTTGGAACATAAAAAGAAACTGGTGATGTGTCGTGTTGTTTTTCAGAGAATTTAAAATGAACTGAATTGTTCTGTCCACATGTAACGTCTTTAATAAAAATGTTTTGATCTTTCCACTCTGAAATTTTATTATTGGAAATATCTAATACGTTTACTGCACGAATGTGTTCGCCTAAGTTTACTAAATTTGATAGATGATTATTTGACACGTTAATGGTTTGGAATCTATTACAACGTAAACTTGGCCAAGCAGTAAGATTATTTAATGCCAAAGAAATTGTTTCTAATTCGAGAAGGGGAATCAACAAATTACCAGGAAGATGTGAAATAGCGTTCCGAGATAGATCGATTGAATGCAGTTTTCCCAGACCTGCAAATGCATTTTCGGAGAGAAATGTGAGAAGATTTTCACTGAGATCCAGTTTTCTGAGTTCGGGAAAATTTGAAAGTGCTGCACTGAAACTTCTCATTTTGCAACGGCTTAGATTTAACTCTTCTAAATTTGTAAGATTTCCGAATTTATAAGTCCAATGTTCGATTCGAGTTCCTGACAATGTGAGGCTCTCTAAGTTATCCAGTTTATTTAAAGTGTCTGGATAGAAGATAAAATTCTCCACAAGTGATTCAAATATAAATGTAGTAAGATTTTTTAGTTCACCAATAACTTTCGGAACTTCATGAAATTTGTTCTTGTCGAGGCACAACCATGTAATACCATAAGAATGAACCAGATATTCTGAAAAAAAAATACATGTACATTTGTATTTTTGCAAAGAAATGTACAGACAGATTGATGATTGTTTGAGAGAAAACCTCGTACAGTGGAACCCTGGTATACAAAAAGTGGATATATCTTTTTCCTTGATGAAGTAAATTTTATCCTCTAACTTGTTGTGTGGTCAGAATCCACGTTTTGTGGATCTTCATTCCGGAAATTGATCGTCGGAAAAATAAATATGTCGATAACACCTAAACGATAACACCTAAACCGTTGAAAAGATTTTCTCAAAATTCATATTTCTCAATGGATAACACGAGGCCCCGCCAGTTTCAAAATGAATCGATTGATGTTGCAGGTATTTACATGAACCCATAACAACAATTTCAAATTTCTCTAAAATAAGATTACTTTATCAAACTTTTTCTTACGGTAACTAGCGGACGCTTAAAAAATACGCAGGTCTCATTTTCATTGAAATGTCTGACGTATTTTAAATTTAAATTTCGACATTACCCCAAAAAAATTGATGATAGAGGCATTTTGCTTAACAAAATATCATATTCAAAAACAGAACTTGAAATAAGGTAATGTAATACTTTACGAATAATACATGGAAACCCTCAAATTTCCATGTTTAGGCGCTAGCATTGTTCACTGACGGACATACGTCTGAAACTCCTACTACTTCTCAACATTCATGATTGTGCAAGAGCTAATAAAATGATTACAAACGGCAAGAAAACTACAGTGATCACATTTTGTAGGACCAGAGCTTTTCATACAATAGACTTGATCATAAATATAGAATTAGAACAAGAATAGAAAAAAGAAAGAAGGGAAACTCTCGTTTGTAAACAGATCAAGAGTAGATTGGAACGATTTGCCTGCGGTAGTTTTTAAGCCCTTTTCATTGCTCAGCGTAAGGTTTTAGGAAAACTAGTGGTGCTAAAACAACACGTACCTTCTTCGCCGTATTTTCATATACAATTACGCAAAAAGTACTCAAGTACAATTACGTAAAGAGTAAAAATTGTATATGACCTAATTTCAAAATATATCTTGAAGGAACAGATTTCATTAAATGAAAAAATTCTATCTTTAATATATTAGTTGTAGGAAGACTCCGAAAAAAGTTTGAACTTTTGCAATTTTGAAAAAATCAGGGATTTTCACGAACATGAGACTTTCCCCATTCTTTTCAACGTCCTTCACACTATCCAACAACAAAATATAATAAAAAACAATGGAGTCTTTTTTTTTAAGTTTTGGAAATGTCCCAGGGGTTTCATGTAACGTCCCCCCAAAATTCAAATATCGGTTTCAAATTCAAGGATCCACAACATCAACCAGATTGACAGGGGAATATCAACTTCGGAGAAAATCTGCTGAACGCTTTACCAGCTAAGCAGTAAGCTAAACGCTTTAGCTAAGCTGAACGCTTTAGCAGTTCGCTGTAACTTCACTCCGCATGTAAACAAACTGTGAGTGTATCCCTCCGCTCTGTAGTTCGTGATTGGCTACGCCGTTCGCGCCACGGCCATATTCAAATGCCGGCACGTGTCACAGTCAGAACTGTCATAGCATGTTATTTTCACTAGTACTTATTTAATACGCCAAAAATACCAGCCAATATATGCAGATATTTTGCTTAAATATCACAGAACTAACATTTACGTGTGTTCTTGTAAGGTAGCAGTGAAATCCCGCCCGAAGCACGAATTTCAATAGAACATATCGTGACGTTCTTTTAAAATTTGGCAGTCCGGAATCTTCAGTAACCACATAAAGAATTTTATTTTATGTTGGAAATTCTACGAAAGAATGTTCACATGAATACGAATGGCAGATTAACAAATTCATCTTACTCGCCCTCCACCTGTTTTGATCTACAGCTCTTCTTACGTAGAGAAGTTACCTTTCCAATGACTTAATTCATTACACAGATTTCAAACAATTCTGGCACCGACACCTGCAATTCAGCAGTCATTTCTTCAACCTGCGACAAATTTACTGACGGATTTTTAGCTGCTAATTATTCAAACACATCAATAAAATCTTATTCTCACCACTTATGAGGGATTTTCGTTGCAAATATTTCAAACCGGATTATCTCGGCTACTGCTTCACTTATGGTGTTCGATGTGGAAACAAAAATCAACGCTATGAGCAAATATGCATTTCACTAACCAAAAAATACAGCATTCTTTTAGAACTTTCTCATTCGAGAACGGAACTGCTTCTGATAAAATTTGGCTGGAGTGGCGCCGACGGCCTGGTAAACGAACTTGATCTCAAGACGTCCGTTGGCAGCTGAAGGTTGTCAGTTAAGGTCACGCTCGGTGTCTGATTTCACTTCAAGGCAAATGAGAAAATTATTTCGACTGTTTGTGTAGAGTCAGGAAATAAATCAAATTTGAAAGACGGCAAGACAGACGTTTGCCTCAATACATTTTGTGGTATCAGGGACCCACAAAACATGAATTCTGACTGCATCACGTGTTAGAGGAATTGTTTCTAAATTTAGCAGGAGCATTAAACTGGAGTTAGCCAGTTTTTGTGACCAGGGCCCTATAGTAGGGGAAGGTTGGATGATTTCGGACAACGGGTGGTATCGGACAATAGTAGTTTAGGATACTGGGGACTAGTGGTACACTGTCAGTGTGTTCCTGGAAACGAATTAACATTGCAAACGCCATATTAAGTGAGTACATCAATCAGTTTGGATTTTGCGACATGCATTACGTTTTTCTTATGTTGACCAGTGTATGAAGATAACTTTGGAGCTTCGAAACTTCTCTTAGGATAAGTTTAAATACATGCTACTGTGACTAGTATGTTTACTTAGGTGTATTTGTTACGTTACAGCAGTACAAGGTTGTTTTTACAATTTATATCTGTGTTGTATTCTTCTGAAGTATGAGGATCGTTTGGGTGGTATCGGACAAAATAGAATCGGATGGTACCGGACAGTTACTTCTTCGCCTTCTCTTCACTTTTCGGTATTTCTTGTGTATAGGTTGTTAGGAAGTAATATTCGAATACTAATGTGGATTTTGTCCGTGTTTCAGGAAACTATAGGCAAAATTCGCAGGAAATGGAAGTAATAAGAAGATAGCCATTATTAAGGTCTTTTGAAAAGGAAAAAGCTCTTCGAAAATGATAGTTGTGAAATGATAGTTCAAAATGATAGTTGTGTTACAAAACGTTCTCTCTACTCCATAGCAAGAAAGTAAAATTGCATCACCTTGTTGTACAGTTGATTAATACACGCGGAAACTTGAACGTACATTCCCTAACACCAAAACAACACCTACAGAAAGTTCCCGAAATAAAATGAGAAATTGCATACCCCAAACATTGCGTCACAGTGACCACAAGTGTAACATTTTTTGTTTTCAGAACAAAAAAAAACATTTTTTCCTGTTTCCAGTTTTTTAGGAAGAGTAAAATACCAAGGATAACAGGAAGGTTAGATAAGGAGAAATGACTTGACACCAAAAATTAATATTGTTTAATCTATATCTACACTAAATATAAAGACGGAAGTGCATGACTTACAGCGCGATAATCTCAGAATCTTCTGAACCAATACCGATGAAACTTTTGTGATAGCTTCCTTTAGAAGTCTGTAGTACTATAGGCTATGATTTACAGTCGCAAACCTTAACATATTTACAAAATAATTACTTTTCTGGATTCAGATTCAAAAGTGCATCAATGTGCAATTTTTTAGCTGCACGTCACCAGAGGATGACGAGGTCTACGATTGAGTTCATCTGTTCACGAATTGTGTGTCTATATGACTATAATTGAGATTATAATATACTATAACCTCCTTGAAGAGGGCTGTTTGTTAAATTTGTACTTTCCATTGTTTAATCTGAAATGTTCATATTTAGGAGAGATAATGGCAGTTTTCATTTTATATGCAAGTAACTTTGATATTGATTTTAATTGCATCTAGGCGTGAATGTTTCAAGTGTAGAAGAGACATGAAGTTATGAAAAAAAACAAATTTTGCTGACGAAAGTGTTCGATATTGCCGTAAAAGGGTGTGAATACACACATCTGTTCTGCATGAAACAGTTACTATATTAGTGGTAGTAAATTAAGCATGATTATTACGTATTTGCGAGTTGAACGAGCTTAAGTGAAACATACTGTGTATTATATACGTGTTACGCTTAAACTGTGACAAATGGATTAATTTTTGTAGGAAATGTTTTATTACAGTGGAGATTGAAAGCGTACCTTTGGATGGTAAAGAAATGATTATTTAAATTTACGAGAATACGTTCGGCAAGAAGTGTAATTGAAATAAAAGAGAAATATGAAACTTCTTTATAAATATCGAGAAGAAGAAACAAAATATGAAAAAAGTGTATGTTTTACAATGTGTCAATTGGTAGAAAGTATTGGTACTACAGGATAATAAACAAAATTTCGCAAAGAGAATACACGTGAGTAAGTGCATTTTAAGTTTTGTTTACATTTTTTATTAATGTTAGTTATAAAGTGAGTGAAATTGCGGGGGGGGGGGTGAATCACAGTAAGAAACACTATAAAGTTTTTACTGAGAAAGTCAGGAACACCTGTTATTTCCAGATGAGTGTATGGCAGAGAAGGGCGGAGAAGGGCGGGGATACAATAGAATAGATATTAGTAGATTCCGCCGCAGGGCGGGAATAGATGGAATTCCTTTTCTGGCTAATAAATTACGATAAATACCCCAGCAACGCAGGGTACTTTAGCTAGTCCCTCATAAAATTAATACTCGTCGCTTTTAACAAATAAATCATACATAGATTTGGAGAAAGGACTTTTCAAACTTGGATTAGTAACAACCATCCTACAAGAAAATCTCTCAAACCACAAAATCAATAACAAAATTACCTGTAGGAAAGTCCACCATTGCACTGTTCGTAAGAATCAGTATATCCAGCAGAGGCAATTTGTTGAATGTCGGTATGGGACCATTGAGATCGGTCCCAAATGAACCAGTAAGATGAACGGCAGTCAATGAACTGCCCGCTAGCCCCGGCAGAGCAGTCGGATAGTGCTCTTGAAGTGCAGCCTCCGCGCTGAGGGAGCGGAGGCCAGCCCAGCTCTGCACGAAACAGGGGCGAGGAGAAGTCCCAGAACAGAGGGTCATCGGGCACATGGCTGAACGGCGGGGAGGACAGCACGTCGGCGCGTATGTCAGCTTTAAACACACTGTCCCTTTGGGAAAGGCAGGCCGTTTAGTGCTTTAGATCCTTTTAGATCCACGCGCATCAACTACTATGGTCACCAGTCCCGTCAGTGTAGTTCTTGTTATATCCCGGGAGGTAGGGGTGTTTTACCCAAGCTGCTGCGTGATACCCGCCACTGATCTACGCATCGGATGCGAGGTTTTCTTCTCCAGGTATCTCTCCTCAGCGCTCCCCCTCAAGCTCTAAGCTCCCTTGGTCTTCCGACATGTGTGGTAGCAAAGTGAATATTGGTAAGGGGGAGAGGAGGCGTCACGGATGAGGATGGAATGATAGTGCGCGGTCTGTGGCCCGTTTGCTGGGGAGCTACTTCGGCATTCGCCTGGTATTGCTCGGATAATTAGCGGATTTTAAACTGGTACAGATATGGACACCTACACGCAGAAAAATGTTTAGTTCATATAATAATCACGTAGTAAATTGAACTATTCGGTATTGCATATTTGGTCTTAATCAAGTTCACGAAACTGCTGTTTAATTAAACACACTAATGCCCGTGTAGTAAACTCCATTAAACAGGTCGTACCCCATGACAAATCGCAACTCGTGCATGTAACTAAATGAATCGTTTCGTTGACCTATACATCGAGTAATATTTACTAACCACATTGCAATGAAAATAACTGACAGAATAGTTGCTTTTAAAAATTACTAAATGATGTTGAGTAATCCATACAAAGCAGAAACGTGAAAGTGAATAAATATTCTTTCTATCCCTTCAGGCAGCTAACATCTGGCTTAGGGTTCCCCAGCAGTCACCCAGTCACCGGTCCCTTGGGCTCTTTCTCACGTCCGTTAAGCTGGCAAAGCCATTTTCAAAAAACACATTTTCTCTATACCCAGAATTTTGTGCTATTTTTGTGCTTTCCAAATATCCAAAAATTAATTTTTTTGCTCCAACGGTTTTTCCAAAAATGGGTGGCTTTGCTGGCTTAATGTTAAGCTGGCAAAGCCAATTAGCCAAAACAAATTTTCTTTATACACAAAATATTGTGCTATTTTTGTGCTTTTCAAATATATAAACATTAATTTTTTTGCTCTTACCGTTTTTCGAAAATTTAGAAAAAACGAATTTTGGAAATGGCCGGCAGGCGCAACAACTACGCGTAAGAAAACTACTCGTAGAAAAAAAACTATCCATCAAAATTAGATTTTCTTGACACAAAAATAACCACAAAACAATTCTCTATACAACAATGTTGTTTCGAAATATTCAACATTTAATATTCCCTATAAATAATAATAATTCTTTACACTACTGTCAAGAAACAACACAATTCAAGTCATACAATTCCTCATAAAATCTAAAACTACTCAATATTTCGCAATGTCCTTTCCCAACAAACAGAACCAAACATTGTTCTAACAATGTACACACACGCTGATTTTTTTGCTCTCAACGTTTTTTTGCAAAATTCAACAAAACCACTCACGAGTCACCCGCAACAACGCACTCTCGCAGGATAAGAAAATCACTCATCTAGGCAAAACTCTAATTCAAAATCAATTTATCCTCACATAACATCAACCACAATACAATACAATATACAACAATATTGTTTTTTAACTTTTTTATTTTCGATACTATCGAAGAAAAATTGTAAATCCTTTAACTGGGTACCCAAAAACACACAATG
>JAHLJT010009355.1:95529547-95556722 GCA_031308135.1 Acheta domesticus
TTGACTCCATTTTGCATTAAATTTGAATTTCTGAAGTTGAGAAAGTTGTAATCGTATTGGCGATTATTTAAGTTGATCTCATTGTACCGACCAAGAGGATCGATTTTATAAAACAAATAGTTTACAAAAAATATCTGAAAGTGAGATCTACGAGATTTACCTGCGAAGATTAAAATTAAAACTTGTTACTTTGAACAAATTTTGTTGATAAAAAAAATTGAATAAATAATACTTCTCCGTACGTGACTTCACCGTATTAAATATCATGGCTGATCTCGAAAACGGTACCCCTAGCTGCCACGGCCTTAATACGTTCGTACGTATCGTTCACTGAGCAGTTTAAGTACTACAGGCTTTCTTATAATGTGCTTATTGAAGGGATTTCTTATATAAGTGAGGATAGACTCAAGGTTGTTTATAGTGAACGCGAGGGCCGAAGGCCAGAGCCTCGCCCTGACTTGGAGCGGGCCGAGCGAAGCGAGAAAACGTACCTTTGAAAGTAATTTGGCATTATAATGCGGCAGGGACCAAGCGTATGAGGGCGTCTGAAAACTTTACGAGCCATGAAAATCTCCTATAGGTACAATACTTACGAACGTATTAACGAGGTCGTGACAGCGAGGGGTACCGTACAGAGGGGATCAATCAATATCATTTTAATGCGCATGTGCCAGACATATCTACTCGCCTTTATCCTTTGAAATTCGTTTAATCATAAAAGAACTAGGTCCTTAGTCCTAATATAGACCTTGGCTAAAAAGATAAATACCGTCGTAATATAAGTCTTGAAAGTGCGTTTCATTCGACAAGGAAGACATCTACGAAGTAAAAGGGTTACAAAACAGCTAACCAATTCTGAAAAATTACGAGTAGTAAGCAAGAAAGCAATTGAGCGTTTATTAAAGGGGGGATGCGACTTTGACAAGTATACACAGGCTGAGTGATGAAAGAATATTTGCAATATACAATGAACTAAAGGGAATACTTCATCCTAGTTTAAAAGAATAAATAGTTCTCCAAAGACTGAAGAAAAATATTAAATTTCATCTTGGAATACCTCCATGCTTCCTGAAATTTTAATTATTAAATTTTAATCTTCTATTTTCAATCATTACAAATTATAAAATTGATTCCATTGTAATTACCAGATTCATAGATGTTTCTTTATCGTGAATATAATACAAGTATCTATTTAATTTTAGTCCGCGATAATTTTATTAGGTTTTCTTTCGTACCGATATATGGATTTCCAGCAGCCAAAATCTGATGAACAAAACAACCCAAAATGATTTTCCAAAAAGTATCCACACTACTCGAGAACAAAATAAATACTCTCATACTAGTAAAATGTGGCGTTGCCGAGGTCCTAAACTTTCAAAACTAGTCTCATGGGTTGCAAATTTCTTTGATACGTAGCTTTGTTCAAATATGATCTTCCAGTATCTGGCATTGGACTACACAATGAATCGTAGTAGCTGATAATGTTGTACTCCGGTTCAAAAGTTCTCAACACCCAATGGCCATGATTGTAACCTCCGTACAGGATATGAACCGGTAATATTTCTATTTCAAAATTATAATTGACTAACAAATATTTGCAAATACTTGATCATGCGAATAGTTTAATTTTAGAACAATTTTCTACGCTCTTTTGCTAATTTGGACAAACATAATTACAAATTTGCATCAGCACAAATGCGAAATGCAGATACGTAGATCATTTCCAATTAGTTACAAAAATTGTCTTAACCTCTTTACAATTACATTTGATTCTTCCCTGGATTTGTTTAACACGTCCATATTTTTCTCCCCCAATTTTTTAATAGATTAAAACTCAACAAACTGTCTAATTTCTATTCACTTCTACAAATGCAATTGCTCTATTGTTTGGTATGCGAATCTATAAAATTTTAATAAATGAAGTGAATAAATATTAAAAGCAACACTTATGTATGTTTATGTAGTTAAGGGTTAGTTACGGTTAATAAGAATAAGTAGTTGGTCACATTCATTTGAAAATCTATAATTGCACACTTCAAAGCAAGTGGAATATAAGAACGTTAATTCATTCTCTAGCATTACTTCTCTAATGACAGCTCACATCTTCATTGGTGTACGAGAAGTGGTGTATCCGTGAGTGACGGATCCGCAATCATACACAATCATATTTACACTCATTACAGGATCACCAAACAATAAATTATATCCAAATTATTATTTTTTGTATACTTTCTCTTTTAAAAAATAGAGGAATTAAAACATAAATTTAGTTTCTCAATGATGTCATGATAGTAAATTTCAATATTCCATGTTCGTATTTGTTACAGGAGAATTCTGCATTGTGGCTCCCACTTTCTCAGCGTGCCATTCAGCTCTCCTCCTGCATTGTCCTTGCGGGAGTGCAGAAGCGGTCTCGTGGTTACATCCAGTAGCAACACCTGTGGTAAGCGTCGGAGGTGGGGTGCGGTCCTGCAGCCCTGGGTTTGAAAGTACGACCCTGCAGACAGATGCCCGTGGACGATCGGCGACTATTAGTGGCAATACTTTCGAGAGACCATGCGGAGCGATGAATATGTATTCCTAGTTTTGGGGTTTATGTTCTAACTGGAAATAGCGAGGAGGTTTGCAAGAGTTCTGGTTTGGGTAAATTGCATTTGCAATTTAGTGAATTTGTAATATAAATTAGGAATACAATTAGGTAAAAGGATGCTGTGAGCTCGCTTGGAAGCTTGTATGTTTGGTTGAATATGTAGATACGAAGTTATTTGTTACTGATTTAAGGATTTTGGTTTATTGTATTAGTGGGGTTTGGTTTTACGTTGTGTGGATTGGTTGACTCGCGTGTGTAGAATGGTGACTTGCAAGTTTTCTTCGGCTGGCAGGCGTACTTAAATATTCAATATGTATTTCGCACTAGTTGTGCCAAGAGATATATAACGGGCAAGAACAAATCCACATGTGTGAAAATGTGTTGCGTGCGAATATGGAATGTATTGTGTGTGTGCAGAGAAACAGGCGTAAAATGCCCTATACCTAGAAAAATTTTCTGTATGACGCGTAAAAGTATTAAGTTGTAAGTACACCTGCTAGAGAGTGACGCGGCCGGAAACAGTCCAGCACAGGGCAAAGAGAACGCCCCGGTGCACATTCGGCTCCCGTGCTACCGGCTGACCGTTTAGATAACACAGCTTAAGCCATAATATCACTTCCCTCCTGCACCGAAGTCATGAAGGTGGCTACAGGATGTGAAACCTCATATTACTCCCGGAGCGAGAGGGGCTGTAGCCACCGAGAGAAGGTGCTGGAACTAGGTTTGCTGGCCAGCTCTGCGGCCGTTGCTCGTGCAACGACTGCCGAATCGTTCTATTGGCGGTTGTGCCAATAGCGTTGTCAGGATTCGTCACTCGCTCGACGCCTCAAGTCAGATTTTTCCTTGCCCTTTTCTGATGACTCGGCAAGAACCAATTATGAAGCTGGAAGTAACATTACGCAAATACCTGCTTTTGAGCAGGTAGCAAGGCCCTTACAAATGGTCGGATAAGGATAAATCTGGAACGGGTCGACGTCGGGTCATCTGGGAATCATCTATTGAAGTTCCAATGATGTTTCTGGCGTTGGTTTAGACTCGTGGAAATAGAAGTCTCTCAAAAGTGTTTCGAGAGATATGACTTAGACAATATGTGCAGTAGAAACTCCTAGATCAATTCGAATGCGCTTAAAAAACGTTTGGAGCAAATCGCGACGAACGTGCCGTGATGTCGGAGGAGAACTCTTGAAAGCGACCGGGAAAACGTTCAAAAATATTGGCGGTATGCGATAGTGATAAGCTGAGCACACAAAATTTGTTACAATGAGAAGCATTATATACCACATCCTAATCGCACGCAATACATTTACATTACAAAGTGAAAATAGATGAAAAACTGACGCGCATTAGATACTTAGTCGTAACGACCTACTGCAGTTAAAATCTTAGACTTTCTTCCTGCAGTGTCTGCCCTAAGGCCAAGGAAACTTGAAGTCGACAAAGCCCCGACCAATAGACGGGACATGAGGGTATGGGTTAGACGAAAGTGTAAAATTTCCCAAAAGGGACAATTAGGTAATATATCTGTACATTAATTCGTTGCTGTGTATTTGTTGGGCGTGTGTGTGCAAAGAGTATTGGTGTGAATAGATAGTAAAGTTGGTGGCGATGTCATTTGGTTGATGGCTTGAAGTAAAAACCCGTGTCTGAACGAATTGTTTTGATGTCCACAATTTAGTTGCCAATAAAAAGGTAGGAGAGTGCTTCTGAAAAATTAGTGAAGAGAGCATCGAACGTGATAAATATCCAGTTGATAGTAAAATAAGGTCTGTTAAAGTCTCACGCAATTGTGAATGGCCTTGTCAACCTGTCGTCTCAATATTAGTTTACAAAAAGTAAATACAGTCGAAAATGTAATGCAATTTCAAATGCATTTTGAGAGGTATTCAAAATCAATTCGATGGTAATTTTTACAGATACTTTTTCCAAGTGTGCAATTCTACAATTTTGGTCGGCATGTTCTGGCAACCATTCCTGAAATGAAGCGAAGAACAAAACAACAGGCGCTGACCACACTACAGCGAGGGCGCAAGAGGCCGTTTCAAGAGTGAACATTATAAACATGCCATGGGCCAGCATTCACCCTGAACGGACGGCCGCGCCGCGGATTGAATGGTGAATTTCCCATTTGTATCTTGAAATTTTTTTTCTGTCGTAATTAGCTTTTTTTACAGTTATCTTTATGATAATTCGATTTAATAAATGTTCAGTGAAGAACTTACGCCGATTTGAATGTGTACCGATGTTGTTATGCGTTTATAATACTTTATGAAAATTCCCTTTAACATCGGTTTTGTAGCAGTTCAAATATTCCGAGGAATAAGTGCTCGAATATTCCTTCCTTTTTAGGATGTAATTCCTTTTTGAATAAATGTGTATATTTAATTATTGTGAATGCATTTTTATGTATTTTTAAACACCGTGATTTTTTATAGCTTCCTAATTAATTTAGCTTTTTCAAATTTTTTGTTGCAGTAGAATGTTACGGTAGAATAAAACAATAGAATGTTATTTTCTTAATTGCATTTTTGTTTTGCAAATATTCTTTCATTTTGTTTCTGTTAACTCCCAATTTCAAGTTTTAATGTTAATTACAGAATAGTAGCCGATTCAACAATGATGCACTACACTACATGAACTACATATTAAATGATCTTAATATTGTAAGTTTAACGAAGGCATGTGCTAAATTTGTTATTGTGGCCTGCAGGTTTAATTTCACTTTTCTCTTACTCTTTACAAACATTGTATGTATTATATAATTCATGTTATTAGGGGTAGTGTTTGAATAACTCTAGTTTATTATTTTCTGTTTTAATGATTTTTAATACGGTATGTCCTTGCTTACATTTGCTGGTTTGTTTCTCAAACGTGTAATGAAAATGAGGAACAATTTCATTTATTCATCTACTGTGAAATCAGGTTCTTAATTTTACAAGACTGTTTTTTTAATACATGCTTGATCTTCCCTTGAAGTTAATAAGTAATTTGGTGAAAATATTACTTGTATTTTTTTTCTTTTTAAAAATGTCAGGATGTTTTCTATAGGATGTGTATTAATAACTATTTTCTTTTTATTGTTAGTAAAAATTTTATTCTAGATTTTTCAGTGCAAATAGTTGTCAATAACCTATTACACTTAAGTCATTTAATTTGGCCGATTTTAGCAGGTAAACAATTTCCATTTGTCCTTTGGCTTAAATGTTTACTGAACATTCGTTAGATTAATTTTTTTTAAAATTTGTTTATTTTAAGTCGCATCAACTGCTATGGTTATTAACGACTACCAATTTGTACAATACATAATATTTTCTTTAGTTATAAAAACAATAATTGATGATACACAATGACAAAGATAACACAATGACACAATACTCTCACAATGACAATGATAAATAAACAGGAAATAATAAACAGAAACAATAAACAGAAACAGAAACAACAAACAATAAATAAACAGAAAAATTATACAGAAAAATTTAAGTTTTGAATCATATTTAAAAGGATTATATGTCATTTAGGAAATTACAAGATTTACAGAAATGTAGTATTTTTTTTGATAATCCTCGGATGTTAGGATTAGTTCATCATGTTCATCAATATTCTGCTCGCGTCTGTTGTCCTGAAATAGATTACAGTAGTATAGCAAATGATGGATGTTGACAGAGGTATTGCAGGGCACACAGATGGGAGGGGGATCTCTGGTTAGAAGATGCTTGTGACTAAAATTACAATGACCTGTTCTTATTCGTGATAAGATCACCTGTTCTTGTTTAGAAAAGTCTTTGGAGGTTTTCAAGGAGTAAAAATTTCGAATTTTTTTGTGCAAATTGCTAGACTTGAATGTTCTCCAGTGATTGTCCCATATCTTCTGCATTGTCTTTATGGAGTGTGATCACAGATCAGTCCATATGTGGGAAGTTGCTAAAACTCTTCCGATTTCTGGAGTTGTCATTTCTTCCTCAACGCTTATTATGTCATCTTCAGGTATCACTTTGTAATTTGGTAGCCAGGTCATTACTAGTCTTGTTGGATTGCATGCCATAGTACAGTTCATGAATGTTGTCTATCATTGTTGCACTCGAGATACTATTGCATATTTTATTGATTCCTTCAATAGAAAAAGGGTGGAAGAAGGATAGAAATGGAAAAGACGACAATTTTTTTGCTGTTAGATTCCTTTGCAAGTTTGAAAGCTGTCAATATGGAGCACATTTCTGCAGTAGTTGGACTGGAGTAATAATGCAGTCTATTTTTAATTTCAATTTCTTGAGTGAATGTTATTGCATATTTATTCTCTTGATTTTTTATGAATTTTGTGAATATCATATAGTAATCTTTGTATTTGTTTACTACCTCAGTTGATTTTATCTTCCAGTTATTATTTCGTTAGATTGTTTGATTTAAATTGTTGATTTTAACATTTAGCCTTTTATTAACTCACAAAAGTTTGTTTGAAATATTTCTCTTTTTGTGATATAATTGCAATGATAATTGTTGTAGCTGCGATGCCTTTCGAATTCCTTTAGGTATTTTAGTTGATTGCCTAGGGACATGTAATGGTAAATTTGTCCTTTTTTGTTGTACTTCTGCAATGCCATTTACGACAATATTTCGCTTACTATAACTTTCGTCCTTTCTTTGGAATTAACGTTACGAATTTCAGATCTAGTATAATTGCAGAAAGTTTTTACCCAGTGACACTCGGCATTTCTTTTGATTATTTTTTGAACCTTCTAGTAATAATATTTGTGCTATAGATTGATTTTTTATTGGTTCTCTGTATTTACTTTTGTGAACAGAAGATACGGTGTTGGTTTTCGTGTAGGATAACAAGACGTACTGCTCCACATTTGAAGAATGTGAGGTTGTTAAAGAAATGCGAGAAATTAGAGTGCAAAAAACGTATTCCCGTGGTCTCCTTGTAATTTTTCTTAGGGCCTTATAAAATTTAAGAAAGTTTGCTGTTCTTAATTTATCCTTCAATCTTATTTCTTTTGTTATTTTCAGGTATAATTCTTCCTTTTGTAACTTTTTTACGTACAGTAACGCCTTAGTGTATTTCAATAAAATGTTTTTGTGCTACTATTTCAAAATTTTTTTGATACTTAATCTTGTCTGTTTATTTTAAAGGATTTAATTGCTTTTAAAAATAGCTTGGTACATACTGACATGGTAAATGTGTATTAAATCATTTCAGCTTTTTGTATTGTGTACTCCTATGATTCAGTAATTTACTAGCAGGCTGTTTTTTCCATTCCATTATTTCGTTTTGGTCTAGAATATGTATATGTATATGTACATATACATTTACAGGCCTATTGGGGAAAGAGGGCTCTCTAAACATAACTCTTCACGAGTGTTTTGCCGAACCGCCAGGTGACTAGGAAGATGGCATGCTTGTATTATTAGTGAGTAATATTTTACTACACTTGGATCTTTCTGCAATCTTTTTAAAGGTCTACATGACATTTACGAAAACTTAATTTACTGCGATTTGTATGAATGTTTGTAGAAACTTGTTTCTGACCTTACAAAAATTGGACCTAATAATATTTCGCTGCAAGATAAGGAAGAGCTACCTGGAGGTATTGGATCAGAAGGGGTTCTACAGGCACATGATCGTCTGCAGTTGATATTTGGGACCGATGGTATCTCGCAGTCAACCACTTCGACGTATGTCTGCGGGAACATAATAATTGGCGCACTTGTCTGAAAAAAGTTTGTTTTTTCTTCAGGTTTCCTGTGGCAATTAATTTCATATATTCATCTTTTGAATGTCTCCGTTTTTACAATAATTATAACGTATGATTTAACTATAATTAACTTGGCGGGAGTAATTACACAAAACTGTAGATATGTAAGATTTGCATGTGGTTACACAGCGAAGATTATAAAGTTTATTTGATGAAATTCCCTGTACCACCACTCCTTCGAAAAAACAACAAAAAAACAGCAATACTAAGTGATGAAAAATGTTATGTTTCAGGTGTCATGTACCAGGGGCATCAGTGTAATCAACCTCTAGAAGATATCACTCACAGATTGTGCAAAATGTTGGTGGTTTTCCAGTTCACGGACATTCGAATATGTTCTAATGTAACTTGGAAGTAGTGCTTGGATTAAATAAAATATGTACTGAAAATACTAACGTTGTAAATGTATTTTTGTACACATCATACTTCTATTCCCTCCTTTACTTATTCTATTAATCTCGCAAAACATTTACATTAATAAATAATTGAATGTTTAAATGCTAGACTACTACTTCTCGGGCGTACCTCCATTTATACTTGCTATTAACTCAAGGAATTTGTGAGTACAGAAAATCTCTCATTTAATTTACATGGGTATTTCAAAATTCCGTTTATAAGAGAACTGTGCCGGGATTTTCCTACTCGTGGAACAATCGACGGATTTCATTCCCCATAAAAATGTCCTTCAAATGTGATTCATGCCAACAATGGTGTCGTTCTGTTTGAGAAATTTCTTCCCAGACTTTCTCTGTTCAAATAATATTCTTTCTTTAAACATATATTTACAATCAAAATAAAACCTTTACTTGAAAATAATACTTTAAGAGATTGGAAAAGTCTCAGATGTCTGCTCAGATGTTCCCTTTCGCACACTAGTAAATGGCAATAATTTACTTTATTCTAATTGTAACTTTTGCCTTCTGATTGTAATCTTTTCCACACAAAAATAGAGAGGGAGTCGTAATCAATCTGCTACTAATAAGTTTTGTTTCGTTAGTGAAAAACGTTCGTCACAAAACTTGTACCTAAAATACAATATGACACCTTCCAGCGGATTTCTGAAACTCTCAGATTTTACTGTAGGTCGCATTAGAATATTCTCTGATATTCCGCAAAGGAAAATGCATGGTGGTACAGAATGGCACAAACTTTCTCCTATTTTCTATTCTCTTTAGTCTATTCTAAAATGTCGGATTTACCCCCACCGTTTTTCCAGCAGTAATTTATTGTCGCTTACAAGACCTTTTCCTTCATTTTGTAATGTTTTAATGCTTCCTTATAGTAGAACTCTAATAAGACTGCAAGAATATTATTGAATAAAGCTCGTCCAAAAATCAATTATTCTTCAAAAATTTGGAGCCCCTCTTTACAAAATATTTGAGCGTTTCTGAAAATGCGCAATTTTTCGCTCATTTTCATATGCAAGTTTGAATTTTTGAAAAACTGCACTGTAAATCAGTTGAAGCACTTCTACTCACACATGATATAATGAATACAAATCACTGGTAATGTGAATATTAAATGTGGAAATTTGAGCTCATTTTCACAAATAACTTTTGAGTTTTCTTTACTAGACATAATTTGAAGCACTTGTATTCACAAATGCAATAATGTTAACAATCTGTCGGCAATGCAAACGATAACGACGTGAGATATGTCAAAAAATTACATTTTTGTAATTTTTGGAAAAAGAAAAGCAAAAGGGCAGTTATTTGATCTGATTTATTGCATGAACCACTATCTAGAAAAAAAATTAGAAAGAAAATTTGGAGACATTTTTTAGAATACTTTGATTTAGTGTTTTTAATATTTCCCACATTTCACTCAAAATTGTTCGCAAACTTTTAAAAATCAATAATTGAATAAACCATTCAATTATGTACTAAGAATTTATAGTGAGATGCAGCATCGGTGGCAAACATTCAACTTTTCTGGTGTGTGTGAAAAGAATACGCATTTGCATATTGCGAGAGACCATATCGTATTATTCACGTTCGTAGAAAACCATCTTACTCCATCTAAGACCATAGTGAAATCGTATCGCAAACGATAATTACCGAGGATAAACATCCTAGATTCAACGTATAATCTATTTGCTACAATGTTAAAGAACCGATTGAAAGCCATTGCAGACTTACCACAGATATATCTAAAGAGCAAGATGTTTTACTGTTGCGAGACCTTTTTTTCAAGGGCGAGGTTGTACAGACGTCCTATTCCTATTCATATTAGAAAGAATGATTGAAGAAAAAATTAGTTTAAATGCAAAACACACCTTAGAGGAGGTATTAAAAGTCTATTCGTAACGTCAGTGCTTAGTTATAAACGGTTAGTTAAACGAAGAAGATTCACACATATAAAGGAATGAGACAAAGTCGCAGCCTCTCGCAATCAATTGATATTATTTATATGGGTGGCATGTTAAGAGCATGGAAGTTACAGGCAGATACAGGAATTTATCTAAGTAAAAATGTTCCTTCTTACTCCTTATGCTATGCTGACGACCAAATTAATTTACAAGGTAGTGAAGACGAGCTACAAAATGCGGTGTATTTCTTAAAAGTATTTCAAAAATAAAAAATTTTAAAATTTCGGCCAACAAAACAATGTCTTTTAAAGAAAAATTGCCAGTGAAGCCGAAGGTTGTTATTGACAACAAAATTTTAGAACAGGTGTAGAAATTTAAGTACTTAGAATGCTGTTACATATATATTTAGATGATTAATTAAATACGTTTAGATATACATGTGAAAACATTATTAGGAAGTTAAAAATAAAGCTCGTGAAAATAGACGTATTCTTTGATACTACTATAGAATTCCGATAGCAGAAATGAATTTTTCTAAGAATTCTAGGATACATCTTCCCAGATAAAATATCGAATGTGAATGTAAGAGAGGAGTTAAATGTTTCCCCTGCGTTAAATAAAACATTAACTACAAAATATCCACGGCACTTCTTAGTCCTTCCGGTGCTATTTTATTGAGATAAACGCCAATAGATTCAAAAAAGAAGAAAAAATGGTTTCCTACGTTACCCGTCACAGCGTGCCAAGATTCTTCTTGTACTGCAAAATTGCAGTTTAAAAAATGTGTGAGGGAATGTGACGTTCTCTTCTCCAAGTGCGTCCACAAATTTAAAACATACGTTACATAGATAATGAGAAAGAGCTTTCTATCGAAAGCCGTAACTCCGTGCCTAAGTGTTGGCTTAAAGAGAAAAAGTGATGGGTTGAATTCCTGAAAAAATTCATTTGGTTTCTTTCCGGAGTATAAATTACATGTTCGAAGAATACTTAATGTAGAATAATTTGAGGGCGAACCGGCGCGTGTCACGATGGGGCCGTGCATGCATTGCCGCTTGCGGAAGAGGAGGTCGCGGGTTCGAATCCCGCCCTTTCCCAGGCATTCCCGTGGAGCCTCGTAACGAAATTTAACGTAATAAAAATATTACAAGTTTCGTTAGGTTGCTCTCGGAAAAGTCTCGTAATGTTATAAGTGCTATTTAAAACTTATACGTTGCATTACGGGGCCTTTCCACCGGGAATGTCTGGGAGAGGGTCTCCTCCGCCGGGAGTCGGCGCGCGTCTGAATCTTCTTCGAAAAGCAATAGCATGAGGCCCCATCGGGGGGCGTTTTGCAAAAGCTGTTGCTGATTATTATTGCAAAATTCAGCAAAATGCCCTTCGCATGGCATCACACTGGAACCTCCCAAAGCAGAGCAGACGGGGGCGGGCTGGGCGGAGGTCCCGGAGCACGGGCCAGCCTCGATCCCGAATCCTCCGCTTTGAAAGGTCTCAATGCTAGCCATGCGCCACCAGGGCACGAGCCCCAAACTCAGAAATTGTTCTATATGTAGTCAACCAGCAGTTGGATATATGTTCTCATGATAAAAATGCCGTTGTAGTTCGCTCAGAAGATACGAACCCGACAGCTTGCGAATACCAAGCAAGCACATTACCACTGTGCTAGTGTTTGACGTAAAGGGCGAACATAATATTTCGAATTCTATCACCCACTTTCTAGACACCTTGGAAAGTACCTTGGGCAGACCATCAAGCTACATTTTGCCACTGGGTTTGAAGCACATTCGAATGTTTTCTAATATTGTCATTTTACATATGTTAATACATCCTAGTTAGGTACAAAAGAAAAAGTTTGTTTCTCATACAGGGACACATGGTTTGAATCCTGTGGTCGTACTTTCCAAGGTCCCAGTAGTGACAGATTTCGTAATATTATGTTCGCCCTTTACGTCAAACACTAGCACAGTGGTAATGTGCTTGCTTGGTATTCGCAAGCTGTCGGGTTCGTATCTTCTGAGCGAACTACAACGGCATTTTTATCATGAGAACATATATCCAACTGCTGGTTGACTACATATAGAACAATTTCTGAGTTCAGCGCTCGTGCCCTGGTGGCGCATGGCTAGCATTGAGACCTTTCAAAGCGGAGGATTCGGGATCGAGGCTGGCCCGTGCTCCGGGACCTCCGCCCAGCCCGCCCCCGTCTGCTCTGCTTTGGGAGTTCCCAGTGTGATGCCATGCGAAGGGCATTTTGCTGAATTCCGCAATAATAATCAGCAAGAGTTTTTGCAAAACGCCCCCCGATGGGGCCTCATGCTATTGCTTTTCGAAGAAGATTCAGACGCGCGCCGACTCCCGGCGGAGGAGACCCTCTCCCAGGCATTCCCGGTGGAAAGGCCCCGTAATGCAACGTATAAGTTTTAAATAGCACTTATAACATTACGAGACTTTTCCGAGAGCAACCTAACGAAACTTGTAATATTTTTATTACGTTAAATTTCGTTACGAGGCTCCACGGGAATGCCTGGGAAAGGGCGGGATTCGAACCCGCGACCTCCTCTTCCGCAAGCGGCAATGCATGCACGGCCCCATCGTGACACGCGCCGGTTCGCTCTCAAATTATTCTACATTAAGTATTCTTCGAACATGTAATTTATACTCCGGAAAGAAACCAAATGAATTTTTTCAGGAATTCAACCCATCACTTTCCCTCTTTAAGCCAACACTTAGGCACGGAGTTACGGCTTTCGATAGAAAGCTCTTTCTCATTATCTATGTAACGTATGTTTTAAATTTGTGGACGCACTTGGAGAAGAGAACGTCACATTCCCTCACACATTTTTTAAACTGCAATTTTGCAGTACAAGAAGAATCTTGGCACGCTGTGACGGGTAACGTAGGAAACTATTTTTTCTTCTTTTTGAATCTATTGGCGTTTATCTCAATAAAATAGCACCGGAAGGACTAAGAAGTGCCGTGGATATTTTGTAGTTAATGTTTTATTTAACGCAGGGGAAACATTTAACTCCTCTCTTACATTCACATTCGACATTTTATCTTGAAAGATGTATCCTAAAAGTCTTAGACTTATTCTTTAATACTACTGTAGAATTCCGATAGCAGAAATGAATTTTTCTATCTTCACGAGTTTTATTTTTAACTCCCTAAGAATGTTTTCACGTGTATATCTAAACTTATTTAATCAGTCGTCTAAATATACATCTCTTTCATATGTAACAGCATTCTGAGTACTTGAAAATCTACACCTGTTCTAAAATTTTGTTGTCAATTACAACCTTCGTCTTACCTGGCAATTTGTCTTTAAAAGAAATGTTTTTTGGCCGAAATTTTAAAATTGTTTATTTTTGAAAATAAATTGATGAAATACAACGCATTTTGTAGCTCGTCTTCACTACCTTGCAAGGTAACTTGGTCGTCAGCATAGCATAAGGAGTAAGAAGGAACATTTTATTTAGATGAATTCCTGTATCTGCCTGTAACTTCCATGCTCTGAACATGTCACCCATATAAATAATATCAATTGATTGCGAGAGGCTGCGACTTTGTCTCATTCCTTTATATGTGTGAATCTTCTTCGTTAACTAACCGTTTATAACTAAGCACTGACGTTACGAATAGACTTTTAATACCTCCTCTAAGGTGTGTTTTGCATTTAAACTAATTTTTTCTTCAATCATTCTTTCTAATATGAATAGGAATAGGACGTCTGTACAACCTCGCCCTTGAAAAAAGGTCTCGCAACAGTAAAACATCTTGCTCTTTAGATATATCTGTGGTAAGTCTGCAATGGCTTTCAATCGGTTCTTAACATTGTAGCAAATAGATTATACGTTGAATCTAGGATGTTTATCCTCGGTAATTATCGTTTGCGATACGATTTCACTATGGTCTTAGATGGAGTAAGATGGTTTTCTACGAACGTGAATAATACGATATGGTCTCTCGCAATATGCAAATGCGTATTCTTTTCACACACACCAGAAAAGTTGAATGTTTGCCACCGATGCTGCATCTCACTATAAATTCTTAGTACATAATTGAATGGTTTATTCAATTATTGATTTTTAAAAGTTTGCGAACAATTTTGAGTGAAATGTGGGAAATATTAAAAACACTAAATCAAAGTATTCTAAAAAATGTCTCCAAATTTCTTTCTAATTTTTTTTCTAGATAGTGGTTCATGCAATAAATCAGATCAAATAACTGCCCTTTTGCTTTTCTTTTCCAAAAATTACAAAAATGTAATTTTTTGACATATCTCACGTCGTTATCGTTTGCATTGCCGACAGATTGTTAACATTATTGCATTTGTGAATACAAGTGCTTCAAATTATGTCTAGTAAAGAAAACTCAAAAGTTATTTGTGAAAATGAGCTCAAATTTCCACATTTAATATTCACATTACCAGTGATTTGTATTCATTATATCATGTGTGAGTAGAAGTGCTTCAACTGATTTACAGTGCAGTTTTTCAAAAATTCAAAACTTCCATATGAAAATGAGCTAAAAGTTACGCATTTTCAGAAACGCTCAAATATCATTTTGTAAAGAGGGGCTCCAAATTTTTCAACAATAATTTTATTTTTGGACGAGCTTTATTCTTCAATAATATTCTTGCAATCCTATTCGAGTTCTACTATAAGGAAGTATTAAAACTTGACAAAATGAGGGAAAAAGGTCTTGTAAGCGACAATAAATTACTGCTGGAAAAACGGTGGGGGTAAAACCGACATTTTAGAACAGACTAAAGGGAATAGAAAATAATATGAGAAAGTTTGTGCCATTCTGTACCACCATGCATTTTCCTTTGCAGAATATCAGAGGATATTCTAATGCAACCTACAGTACGATCTGTGAGTTTCAGAATCCGCTGAATTTTCACTAACAAAGCAAACATTAGTAGCAGATTGATTACGACTCCTCTCTATTCTAATTGTAACTTTGCCCTCTGATTGTAATCTTTTTCACACAAAAATAAAGTAAATTATTGCCATTTACAAGTGTGCCAAAGGCAACAATTTGAGCAGGCAAATATCTGAGATTTTTCCCGTCTCGTAATGTATTATTTTCAAGTAAAGGTTTTATTTTATTGATTGTAAAATATAGGCTTAAAGAAAGAATATTCTTTTAAACAGGAAGTCTGCGAAGAAATTTCTCAAACAGAACGACACCATTGTTTAAATGACTCACATTTGAAGGACATTTTTATTGACAATCAAATCTGTAGATTGTTCCACGAGTAGGAAAATTCCAGCACAGTTCTCTTATCAACGGAATTTTTAAATACTCATGTAAATTTTAATGAGAGATTTTCTGTACACACAAATTCCTTGAAGTTAATAGCAAGTGCAAACGGAGCTAAGACCGAGAAGTAATAGTCTAGCATTTTAATGCTCCATTATTTATTGATATAAAAGTTTTGCAAGATTAATAGAATAAGTAAAGGAGGAAACAGGAGTATGTGTACAAAAACTTACATTCCATGTCAGTATGTTCAAGTACATATTTATTTAATCCAAGCAACTACTCCCAAGTAACATTAGAACACATTAGAATATCAGTGAACTGGAACCAAAATTATGCACAATATGTGAGTGATGTCTTGTAGACGTTGATTAACTGATGCCCCTGGTACATGACACCTGAAACACAACATTTTTGATCTCTTAGTATTGCTGTTTTTTTGTTTGTTTTGTTTTTTGTTTTTTGGAAGGAGTGGTGGTACAGGGAAATTTATCAAAGAAACTTCGCTGTATAACCACATGCGAATCTTGCGTATCTACAGTTTTGTGTAATTACTCCCGCCAAGTTAATTACAGTTAATCATACGTTATAGTTCATGTAAAAACGGAGAAATTCAAAAGATGAACATATGATATTAATTGCCACGGGAAACCTGAAACAAAAACTTAAACTTATCCATACAAGTGCGCCAATTATTATGTTGCCGCAGACATACGTCCAAGTGGTTGACCGCGAGATACCATCTGTCCCTAATACTAACCGCAGACGTTCCTGTGCATGTAGAACCCCATCTGCTCTAATATCTCAGGGAAGCTTTTCCATATCTTGCAGCGAAATCTTATTATTAGGTCCAATTTCTTTAAGATCAGAAACTAGTTTCTACAAACATTCATACAAATTGCAGTAAATAAAGGTTTCGTAAATGTTATGTAGACTTTTAAAAAGACTGCAGAAACATCCAAGAGTAGCAAAATATTACTCACTGATAATACAAGCATGCCGTCTTCCAAGTGACTTGGCGGTTCGGCAAAAACACTCGTGAATGGTATGTTTAGGGAGCCCTTTCCCCAATAGGCCTATGGCTCCGAATGACAAAAGGAAATTTAAAACGAGAAACCATATTGAAGTGAAAACGTCTGATATTAACGATATAACAATCAGTGAATAGCCAAGAATTCAGAATATGTATTACATACACACATTCTAGACCAAAACGAAATAATGGATCGGAAAAAACAGCCTGCTAGTAAATTACTGAATCATAGGAGTACACAATACAAAAAGCTGAAATGATTGACATATAAGTGTTTAAAAGCAATTAACTCATTTAAAATAAAAAATATACAAGATTAAGGGTCAAAAATTCATTGAAACAATAGCACAAATTTTTTTTATTGAAATGCACTAATTTAGACGTTACTGTACGTAAAAAAGTTACAAAAGGAAGAATTATACCTGAAAATAACAAAAGAAATAAGATTGAAGGCAATATGAAGAACAGCAAACTTTCCTTAATGTTAATAGGCCCCTAAGAAAAATTACAAGGAGACGACGGGAATACATTTTTTTGCACTCTAATTTCTCGCATTTCTTTAACAACCCCAGCATTCTTCAAGTGTGGTGCAGTACCTCCTGTTATCCTAGACGAAAACTAACACCGTATCTTCTGTTCACAAAAATAAATTACAGAAAACCAATAAAAAATCACTATAGCACAAATATTTCTAGAACGTTTCAAAAAGTACTTAAAACAAATGCAGGAGTACCGCTGGGTAAAAACTTTCTTCAATTATACTGGAAACTGAAATTCATAACGTTAATTCCAATAAAAGGACGAAAGTTAGTGTAAGCGAAATTTTGTCCTAAATGGCATTACACAAATACAACAAAAAAGGACAAATTTACCATTACATGTCCCTAGGCAATTAACTAAAATACCTAACTAAATTCGAAAGGCATCGCAGCTACAACAATTATCATTGCAATTATATCACAAAAAGATAAATATATTTCAAACCAACTTTTGTGAGTTAATAAAAGGCTAAACGCTAAAATCAACAATTTAAATCAAGCAATTAACGAATGTACAGTAAACATTACAAAAGGACAAATAGAAAATGTTTACCTGCTACAACCGGGCAAATAAATTAAATCACACATGTGTAATAGGTTATTGACAACAATGTGCACTGAAAGAATTCTAGAATAAACTTTCTACTAACAATAAAAAGAAAGTAGTTATTAATACACATAGTGTAGAAAAACATACTGACTTTTACTAAAGAAAAAAATTACAATTAATATTTTCACCAAATTACTTATTAACTTCAAGGGGGGATCAAGTATCTATTAAAAAACAATCCTGAAAAAATAACAATCTGAATTCATAGTAGATGAATAAATGCAATTGTTTCTCATTTTAATTACATTTTTGGGAAACAAACCAGAAAATGTAAGAGGACATATCGTACTAAAGATCATTAAAAACAGTAGAAAATAATAAACTAGAGTTATTCAAACTCTACCCCTAATAACATGAAATATATAATACACACAATGTTTGTAAAGAACAAAAAATGTAATGAAACCTTCAGGATTGAACACACTATAACAAATTTAGCACATGCTTTCGTCAAACATCCAATATTAAGATTTAATATGTAGTTCATGTAGTGTAGGGCATCATTGCTGAATGGGCTTCTATTCTGTAATTAACATTAAAACTTGAAATTGGGAAGTGAACAAAAAATAAAATAAAATAATATTTGCAAAACAAAAATGCAATTAAAAATACAGTAACATTCTACTGCAACAAAAAATATGAAAAAAGCTAAATTAATTAAGAAGCTATAAACATACAAGCGTTTAAAAATACACAAAAATGCATTCACAATAATTAAATATACACATTTATTCAAAAATTAATTACATCCTTAAAATGAAGGAAAATTCAAGCACTTATTCCGCGGAATAGTTGAACTGCTACGAAACCCACGTTGAAGGAAATTTACATAGAGAATTATAAACGCATAACAACATCGGTACACCTTGAAATCTGCGTTAGTTTTCACTGAATCGAATTATTGTAAAAATAACTGCAAAAAATGCTAATTACGAGGGTAAAAAAACTACAAGGAACAAATGAATTCACCATGCAATCCGCGGCGCGGCCGTCCAGTTCAGGGTGAATGCTGGCCCATGGCATGTTTATAATGTTCACGTCTTGAAACCGCTTCTTGCGCCCTCCGCTGTAGTGTGGTCAGCCACTGTTGTTTTATCCTTCGCTTATTTCAGGGATGGTTGCAAGAACATGCTCAGGAAAATTGCAGAATTGCGCCCTTGGAAAAAGTACCTGTAAAAATTACCATTGAATTGATTTTGGATACCTCTCAAAATGCATTTGAAATTGCATTACATTTTAGACTATTTACTTTTGTAAGCTAGTATTCAGACGACAGGATTGTCAAGGCCATTCAATGGATTGCGTGAGACTGATTTAAACAGACATGATGATCCTATCAACTGGATGATTATCACGTTCGATGCCCTCTTCACCAATTTTTCTTAAGCACTCTCCTACTCTTTATTGACACAACTGAATGGTGGCCATCAAAACAATTCGTTCAGACAGTGGTTTATACCTTAAGCTATCAACCAAATGACTCGTTACCAGCTTTACTATCTATTCACACCAATATTATTTTACACACACACACACACAACAATATACACAACGGATTCATATACAGATATATTACCTAATTGTCCGTTTAGGGGAAACTGCACACTTATCGTCTAAGCCAATACCTCATGTCACGTCTATTGGTCAGAGCTTTTCGACTTGAAGTTTCCTTGGCCTTAGGGCTGACACTGCAGGGAAGAATGTCTTAGTCGTAAACGATCTAACTGACAGTTATAATCTAAGTATCTAATGCGCGACAGTTTTTCGTCTATTTACACTTTGTAATGTAAATGTATTGCGTGCGATTAGATGTGGTATGTAATGCTTCTAATTGTTTACAAATTTTACGTGCTCAGCTTACAAAATCACATACCGCCATATTTTTGAACGTTTTTCCAGTCGCTTTAAAGAGTTATCCCGCGACATCACGGCACGTTTCTTCCCGATTTGCGCCAAACGATTTTTAAACGCAATCAAATTGGATCTAAGAGTTTCTACTGCAGCATATTGTCCAAGTCATGTCTCTCGAAACACTTTGAGAGACTCCTATTTCCACGAGTCTAAAACCAACCGCCAGGAAGATCATTGGAACTTCAATAGACGATTCCCAGATGACTCGACGTCGACCCGTTCCAGATTTATGCCATCCTTATCCGACAATTTGTAAGCGCCTTGCTACCTGCTCAAAAAGCAATCATTTGCGTCATGTTACTCCCATCTTCATAATTGGTCCTTGCCGAGTCATCAGAAAAGGGCAAGGAAAGATTTTACTTGAGACGTCGAGCGAGTGACGAATCCTGACAACGCTATTGGCACAACCGCCAATAGGCAGATTCGGCAGTCGTTGCACGAGCTACGGCCGCACAGCTGGCCAGCAAACCTAGTTCTAGCACCTTCTCTAGGTGGCCTACAGCCCTCTCGCTCAAGGAGCTAATATGAGGTTTCACATCCTGTAGCCACCTTCATGACTTCGGTGCAGGAGGGAAGTGATATTATGGCTTAAGCTGTTACCTAAACCGCCAGCCGGTAGCACGGGAGCCGAATGTGCACCGGGGCTGTTCTCTTTGCCCTGTGCTGACTGTTCCGGCCAGCGTCACTCTCTAGCATGTGTACTTACAACTTAATACTTTTACGCGTCATACAGAACATTTTTTTAGATATAGGGCATTTTACGTCCGTTTCTCTGCACACACAATACATTACATATGCGCACGCAAACACATTTTCACACATGTGGATTTGTTCTTGCCCGTTATATATCTCTTGGCACAACTAGTGCGAAATACATATTGAATGTAAGTGCGCCAGCCAGCCGAAGAAAGCTTGCAAGTCATCGGCCTACACCCAAATCAACCAGTCCACACAACATAAAACCAAACCCCACTAATACAATAAACCCAAATCCTTAAATCAGTAACAAATAATTACGTATCTACATATTCAACCAAACATACAAGCTTCCAAGCGAACCCACAGCATCCCCTTACCAAATTGTATTACCTATTCACCAAACTGCTAATGACCCGTTTTAACACAACCCAGAGCTCTTGCAAACCTCCTCACACTTGCTAATTAAACATAACTCATAAACTAGCAATACATATTCATCACGCCACATGGTCTCTTGAAAGTGTTGCCAGTAATAATCGTCGATCGTCCACGGCCATCTGTCTGCAGGGTCGTACTTTCGAACCCAGCGCCTGCGGGGCTGCACCCCACCCCCGACGCTTACCACAGGTGTTGGCCACTGGATGTAAACCACGAGGACCGCTTGTGCACTCCCGCAAGGACAATGCAGCAGGAGAGCTGCCTGGCACGATGAGAAAGTGGAAGGCACAGCGCAGAATTGTCCTGAAACGAATATTAAAATTTACTATCATGACATTATTCATAAACCAAATTTATATTACAATTCCTCTATTTTGTAAAAGAGAAAAGTATATAAAAATAATTATTTCGATATAATTTATTGTTTGGTTATACTGTAATACGTGTAATCCGAATGTGTATTTTGCGGATCCGTCACTCACGGATATATCACTTCCCGTACACCAATGAAGATATGAACTGTCATTCGAGAAGTAATGCTAGAGAATTAACGTCCTTAAGTTCGACTTGCTCTGAAGAGTTGCAATTACAGATTTCAAATGAATGCGACCACCTACTTATTCTTTTTAATTACAAACTACCTTTAACCACAAACATACAAAAAAAGTTGCTTTTAATATTTATTCGCTTTATTTATTGAAATTTTATAGAATCGCACACCAAACAATGAAGCAATTGCATTAGTAGAAGTCAATACAAATTAGTCATGAGATTGTTGAGTTTAATCTATTAAGAAATTGGGGGAGGAAAAATATGGGAGTGTTTAAACAAATCCGCGGAAGAATCAAATGTAGTGTTAGAAGATGTTAAGACAATTTTTGTAACTGATTGGGAATGATCTACGTATCTGCATTCAGCATTTGTGCTAATGCAAATATGTAAAAAGAATGATTGTCTAAAAGTAGCAAAAGAGCGTAGAATATTGGCTGTTCTAAATTAAACTATTCACAATGATCAATAGCTGCAATTATTTGTTAGGGCAATTATAATTTTGAAATAGAAATATTACCGGTTCATATCCCGTACGGAGGTTAAAAATTAAGGCCATTGTGTGTGAGAACTTTTGAACCGGAGTACAACATTATCAGCTACTACGATTCATTGTGAAGGCCAATGCCTTCAAATTTAAGAAATCAAAGAATCAAAGAAAATTTCAACTTATGAAAATATTCTTAAAACTTTAGAACATAGGCGACGCCACATTTTACTAGTATGAGAGCATTTATTTGTTCTCGAGTAGTTTGCGCACTTCTTTTTGGAAAATCATTTTGGGGTAGTTTTGCTCAGCAGTTTTTGTGGCTGCGAATCCCTATATCGGTACGAAAAAAAGCGTAATAAAAATATTGTTGACTAAAAATAAATACTTATATTATATTTACGATACAGAAACATCCTATGACTTATCGAAAAACTATCGAACCTAAATTAACATTCTATGTAATTTTTTATAAATTGATTCCATTCCAATTACAGTGATTGAAAATAAGTGAAGATTAAAATTTAATAATTAAATTTTCTGAAAATATCGAGGTATTCCAAGATGGAATTTGATATTTCTTTCTCCGCCTTGGAAAAATATTTATTCTTTTAAAATAGGATACAAAGTATTTCCTTTAGTTCCTTGTATGTTGCAATATTCTTTCATCACTCAAGCCTATGAATAGTTGTCAAACTTTCATCCCCCTTTAATGAACGCCCAATTGCTTTCTTGTTTACTACTCGTAATTTTTTCAGATATGTTAACCGTCTTGTAATCCTTTTACTTCGTAATTTGCCTTCCTGGTCGAATGGAGCGCACTATAGTGACTAATCATACGACACTAACTTTTTAGCCAAGGCCGATTGTCGATTCTAAGAGGCCAGTTCTTAGATGGTTTAAACAAATTGGTTGATTCAGACTGTACGGTAACCCTCGCAGTCATGGCCTCCTCGCACGATAGTACGTATTTTCATGGCTCTTAAGATTTTGAGACCCTTCATACAATTTATCCCGGCCGCATTATAATACCAATTTACTTTCTAAGGTAAGTTTTCGCGTTTCGCTTGCCCGTATCGAAGTTACGGCGAGGGTCTGGCCTTCGGCTCTCGCGTTCACTATAAACAACCTTGAGTCTATCCATCGCTTAATAACAATTCATTTATAAGAAATCTGTTCAGTAAGCACATTATAGGAGAGCCTCTAGTATTTAAACTGCGCAATGAAAGATACTTAAGGAGGGCCGTGACAGCGACGCGTACCGTACAGCGGGATCGACCAACGAATTTCAGAGGTGAAGACAAGTATGTCTGGTACATGAGATTTAAAATGATATTTAATACGGAGAGATCACATACGGAGACGTAATATGATTCAAAGATTTTTATCAACAAATTTGTTCAAAGCAACAAGTTTTAATTTAAATTTTCGTGAACTATTAGTTTTATATAATTGATCCTCTTGGCCGGTACAATAAGATCACAAACTTAAGTAATCACTATACGATTACAACTTTCTCAACTTCAGAAATTCAAATTTACTGCAACACGGAGTCAAATTAATACACATACATATTTAAGAGAGCACTTACTTTTCAGACATTCGAGAACACGACGCACTCGTCCACGCAATAAGAAACCGCCCTTCCACGATCACGACCCGTCACCTGAAATCAGAAACGCAATCTGAGGTTCAGTTAGCAACGTGGCCGTTGCGCTGTTGGTCAGCTGAAAGAGCGAGTCTGGGGCTCCCCTCTTGTTCTCCCGCGCAGAGACGTCTGAATGCAAAGAGTTTGAAAGTAAGCGAACCTAAAAATATTTGCTTATGAAATCAAGCAGGAGGTATGACCTTTGTGGTGCATATGCTGTGCAATATGATATTAATATTTTGCAATGAATTTGTGATTAGTTAATATTAATTAAGGTAAGAAACGTTACACAGAAGTTTTGGTTTTTCTAATCATAATTTGCATTAATCAAAGCAAACGATCAATGGAAAGCGGCAGTATTCGTTAAAGAAAAAAATTGCTCGGGTCTTCGAAAAATCTAAAATCTATTTAAATGAACTAAACTCAAGATAAGGAACACAATTCAATGCGTTTTCACTAAAATTAAAGTTGTTTTGTTTTTTCAAGTTATGATTATGATGCAAAATGTTTGTTTAAAATCTCGGATTTATTTCGAATTTATGAAATTTTATTCAGTGATCTTCCAAACAAGAAGAAAGTAATATTTACAGAAGGTTTTGTTCAGCAGAATGGCGCACTCTTTCTGGTGCTATTTGGTTTCCTATGCTCTGTGGTCCGAATAGTGCCTGGGGTGTAGGTATTCCACTTTCACCTACACCACTTTGGCTGCGTACCAGACGAAGAGGATTATGGAAAAATTAGTCCGGAAATTATAAAAGGACGTTTCTCTGAAATGTCTCAAACGCCACGAAACACAAATTTAAAACATCATGTATTTTGATTTCCTTTCCTCGCAAGAATTGTTAATGAAACAAAATGGTGCTGATTGGAGAAAAGTTTGAAAATGTTCCCTCCTCCAGGGGCTTCAACTAAATTACCCTCAAAATTCAAAGAATTATTTTAAAAAATTGTAGGGCCTCGAGTCTGGCCAGATCGACAATAGAAAATTCATTTTGGCAAAAATTCTACGAATAGTATTGGCTCTAGAGTTGATCACAGAGAGACGGAAGAAACAGACCAGCGATCCGACAGACGGATATTAAAACAATAGTGATGCTACAACAGGACATACTTTCCCGCGTTATTGGAATCAGCTAGGTAGTATTAAAATATTGCACTTTCTGCGCTACTGACAGCTTAGCTATAATTTGAAAACGCCCAATTCAACCAAGAAGCGAAGAAGTCACTGTTTCCATCGCAATGTTGTCAGAGCTATGTGACTTCTACAACTGCATAAAAAAGAATACAAAAGTTTTGTAAATTTGTATTGGAAAAAGAAGTCTGATACACCGGACAATATAGAATGCATTTTACAGGCCATGATTTGAGAAGAATATTCTAAAACAATGCAAAAATAGTCTACTCACTGCAAATAATATAGCCGTTTTTGAGAGAATGTCGTTTCATCGCTTCTGCAAATGCGAAATGTGAAGCTCTTTTCACAAAAATCCTTTGTGTTTCGAAAAACTTTAATTAAAGTCATTTAAAGCACATTAACACACAAATACAACAGTGCTTACATATTGTAGGAAGTGTGCATATTAACATGTTAGAAAGCTTTCAAAAAAATTATATTGTGTAATTTTTGAAAACAAAAAATACCTCAAAATGAATTTTACGTCATATTTAGAGTGCAATTATTACGTCATATGCTCGAAAAGTTTGAAGAAAAAATTGGAGCCATTTTTAGAAAATGTTTAGTGCTTCTGAATATGCGGAATTTTGAGTATGTTTTCACAGAAAACAACTGAGTTTTCCAGAAACCTACTTGACATTATTTAAAGCACATGTTCTGATCAATTATAACAATATAACAAATCGCCGCTAATGTAAAATGATATTAACGACGATACAAGTCACAAAATTAATTTTTTTTGTAATTTTTGAAAAAACGAAAGCATTCAGCAATATGGCGTCTATGTCATCTCACAGAGTATATTTAATACTATACCTTCGAAAAACTTGAAGAAAAAATTTGGAGTCATTTTTGAGAATTAATTTTCGTATTTTTAAAATTGCACATATTGCACGCAATATTGCGCGAAAACTACTAAAGTTCAAAAAAAATGTACAAGACCTCACTTTGGAGACCAATTTTGTTTGGAGGAAAAATCTCTATTTTCAATTTGTGGGTTGTATGAAGACGCCGAATAAAATAGAAGCTTTAGCAATTTCAGAAATTCAGAGTTAACCGTGAAATCGGTTCTACGCCACCTTATAAGTGTATTTTACTCTATTCTCACAACAAATTGAAAGAAAAAAACGGAGCTATTTTTGAGAAAATATTGAAAATGTCCGGGAGGCTTCATGTAATGTACCTCCAAAAATTAATGATGTTTTCAATATCTCAGAGCTTGGCTCAGGCCACATGAACAGTACTATCTGCAATTTGGAAAAAGAGTCGTACGTAGTTTAGGTGCTAGTGTTGTTTACATACATTAAACAAAGGGACTGACGCTTTGCTTTCAAGGGTTTTTCGGTATCAGGGACTCACAAAACAAGGATTCTGGCTTCATCTCGTGTCAGAGGATTTTTTTCTTATTTAGCAACTGGATTTATCCGCTTTTTCGTTATCATGACCTGGTAGTGAATATTTTTCTCTCGAAAATTAGCCATGTTTTTGCGCAGCATTACATAACATTACTTCTACAACGTATATTTCTCGTACGTAGTATACAGGAAAGTAAAAAGACATTTATTTTCACTCACCACAGAGCAGGTTATAGGCAAATATAAAACACAAAATTACAGAGGCTTACTCTTCAGAATTCTGGTGAAATGTTACTGCATAAATAATAGTTTGACAACATTACAAGCCCAAAGGTGAAATGATACACTATCACACAATCCTATTATCCTAATAATGAATATAATAGGAATAATGGAAACAAATTACTTAGCTTTCTTGCTAATATTTTTATAGTTATTTTGAATTAGTACTACAGTACAACCAAAGCAAATGGTGGTTGCTTGGGCAGAATGACACAATGTGAAAGTATAAAGAATGTAAAGAATACTTACGCAGATTGAATGAAAGACACAAAGAGACAAGTATAAATATATGGATATAAAGAAAGTAATTGTGTATCATATAAGTACTACTCATTTGTATTGCTCATGCTTTCGAGAGTCCTACAACAGATCACGATCAAATATCTATGTGTACTTGGTTATGATGTGAGACGTGAACCACGTCATAAAGAATTCAGACACAATAAACTTCGTCCATTAAAACATTTTTCATTGCAAATTTGTCAAACATCATGTCATCTCCACACATCTTCTTGGGAACGATGAAATGTTACGCTG
>JAHLJT010009355.1:95556822-95606101 GCA_031308135.1 Acheta domesticus
ACCACCACTCAATGCTTCATAAATTTTCTACACAAAATGTCCATAATTTGGCATCACCTCATTGTTCTAGTGCTCCCAACACCTCTGCTGGACTAGCATCTGCCACCCAGATTACTGCAAAACAACCACACGATACTAAGGTCTCCACGTTATCACACTTGGTTCTTAGCCAGACATTTAATATTGGTTCTCTCCTTCCCACAGCCATTGTTAATGCAACAAATGAATTGGGCCAAACCCTGCCAGCCAGGGCATTATTTGATTCTGGCAGTGAAGTTTCCTTGATAACTGAATCACTGGTACAGGCCCTCCGTCTCAAAAGAATTAGGCATAATGCTACTATTCATTCTGTTAATGCTCTTACTTCTGGTTCAAATGCTAGAGTTCATGTGTTAATCTCCTCGCGGTGTTGTAGGTGCAAAAGGGCAATAGAATGTTTAGTGGTCCCTGCTATTTCCAAAGCCACCCCCCGGAGGAACATTAATTTAGCTGCCTTGAAGCTGCTGCTGACCTAAAATTGGCTGATGACCAATTCTTTATTCCTAAAAAAATTAGATATTTTATTAAGCTCTTCTTTATTTTTTCAGGTGCTTAACACTAAGAAGAGCAGCCATTGTTCAAAGCTTTTTATTCTTGATACTAAGTTTGGTAATGTCATTGCGGGGGATCGATTGCCCACACTGTTGCCAAGTGCGGCACCCCCAGATCAGTGCTTTTTCTTAACTGCACACTCTCCTTCCTTAGTCAATGATTATGAGAATGTTTGGAATTCTGAGAGGATTTCCTCTTCTCGTGATGAAAACTTCTCACACTTGGAGCATCCTTGTGAAAAACAATTTAATGATGACATCTTTAGGTTGGAGAATGGGCAATTTTGTGTATCTTTGCCTTTTAAACGTCCTCCACAATTATTGGGGAATTCACATTTTGTGGCCAAACAGTTTTTGCTTGCTTTAGAAAACAGATTTTCTAAAGATAGAGAATTAAGGCATAATTATGTCAAGTTCATGAGAGAATACATTGAATTGGGGCATGCAGTTGAATGTGTCAGTAAGATAGCACCTCCTTTCTATTTTATACCCTCATTTTTGTGTGTTGAATCCACAATCCCATACTACACCACTGCGCGTAGTCTTCAATTGTAGTGCCAAATCTTCTTCTGGGTTAAGTTTAAACGACCTACTCTACGCCGGCCCTAACGTGCAATCAGAGCTCATTGACATCATGCTTAGATTTCGATTGTTTAATGTTTGTTTCACAGCAGACATTGAGAAAATGTATAGAATGGTTCGGGTGCATGATGCTGATACTAAATTTCAGAGAATTTTTGTGGCGAGAGAACCCTCACGACCCCATTAAAATTTTTACTTTGCAAACCGTTACTTATGGTATGGCCCCCCTCCGCATTTCTGAGTACATGGTGTCTCAACAAGTTGGCTGAGGAAATAAATGAAATTGGATCCTGAGGTGGCTTCAGCCATCAAGCAGGGATTTTATGTAAATGACTTACTGTTTGGGAGTGACTGTGCTGAGAAGGCAGCATCGTTATTTCAAAGGATTGTAAAAGTGCTAAACGGAGCTGCATTATACTTAGTTAATCATGATTCTGCATCCGTTGCGCATAGCCACTTGTTGTGCTCTAAATCAAGACTTGCTCCCCTGGCAGGGTCGACTATTCCTCGCTTGGAGTTGTGTAGTGCATTGTTATTGGTAGAATTGACCAAGAAGGTAATAAGAGCATTGAGAATTGTGTGTTCTATTAATCAAGTGTATCTTTTTTCAGATAGTTCTATTGTTTTGCATTGGTTGGTGAAAAGCAATCATAAATTGGATGCTTTCACTGCGCATAGAGTTTCAAAGATAGTGGCATCCTATCCACTATCTTGTTGTCGCCATGTAAGCTCGAGAAAGAATCCCGCTGATCTGCTAACCCGTGGTGTCTCCCCCCAGGCACTGCAACACAGTACCCTCTGGTTTGTAGGACCGCCGTGGCTGAAGCAGCCAGTGTCAATGTGGGCCAAGCCGTTTGTCGATGCTGAGGTAGCGGATAATGGTAAGGTAGATGCTCTCTGTTGTATGTTCACTGCATACCAAACAAGTATGCCCTCGTCAGATGTAGGTGAAAACCAAAATTCATTTGTTCAAGTGCTGCTTAGCAGATATTCAAAATATCACAAATTGATAAGGGTGTTGGCGCTATGCTTAAGGTTCATTAACAATATACGGGCTGCAATTGTTGCTCGCATTGACCCTGCTTCGGCTCAGATGCGGAGAAAGGGTTGGTTGGCACCGCTTGAATTGAGAGAAGCCACAGTGGTTATTATAAGGCACATTCAACTAGACATGTACCCCCTTGAATATAAGGCACTTTCAAAAGAAATGGGATTACCTCCCAAGTCATCGCTCCTTAGCTTGAATCCTTATCTAGGCCCTGATGGGCTTTTACGGGTGGGTGGCCGTTTAATGAATTCTCAGGTGGAGAGGTTAAACAAGCATCCTATTATACTTCCGCCTAACCACAAATTTACCGTCCTGTTCTTAGAAATGATACACCTCGCATTTCTACATGCGGGCTTAGCATTGATGATGGGATGTGTGCGCCAGCAGTATTGGATTCCCTCCCTAAGACGGGTAGCAAAGAAAGTAATCAATACTTGTCTGACTTGCAAGCGTTGGCGCGCAATTCCTCTTGGCCAGATTATGGGTTCATTGCCCCCTAGCCGCGTAAATCCTTCTCGGCCATGGGCTCACACATCCTTAGATTATTGTGGCCCAATTTTGACAAGGCCGTCTCTCACGAGATCAAAAATGTCTCAGAAGACTTGGATTGCTGTATTTATATGCCATTCCACGAAAGCTTCGCATTTAGAAATCGTCGAAAATCTATCCTCCTCTCAATTCATTGCGGCCTTTGAAGGTTTTGGTTCGAGAAGAGGTTATCCTGTGCACATGTACAGTAATAACGCTAGTACATTCAAAAGTGCTAGTCGTATCCTAGCAGAGGCTAATCGCTTTGTTCTTTCCGCTCGGGATTTAGAGGTTATCACCAATTTTTTTATCAGAGCAGGGTACCTCCTGGCACTTTTGTCCCACCTACTCTCCTCACCGAAACTCGTTAGCTGAGGCTTGTGTTAAGAGTCTTAAATTCCATTTGCGTCGCGCTTTAGGGCAACAAGTTGTGCCCTTGCTTACATTGTACACCCTCTATAGCCAAAATAGAAGCTTGTTTAAACTCAGACCGCTTGAAGTCACGTCTACAGATACGGATGTGAATTTGATTTTAACCCCGAATCACTTAGTCTACGGGCACGCGCTTAATACTCTTCCTGTAGGTACTGACTCGCCTCTTGTGCAGATTACTCCTGCACAACAGTTCCGCCATTTAAATAACAAATTAGCAATAATTTGGAAATATTGGTCGCGAAATTACCTCCACACCTTGCAACAAAGGGTGAAGTGGAAAAGGGAGTCACCACCACCTAGCTGTAAATGATTTAGTACTTTTAATTGAGGAATCTCCGCCCTCTCACTGGAAATTAGGTGTAGTGGAGAAATTGTTCCCTGATCAAGCCGGAGTCGTGCGTACTGTTGAAGTACGAACTAGCCAGGGCAAGTTATTGCGACCAGTACAAAAGTTATGTGCACTGGCTAGATCCTCCCACGAGTAAGCCCCAATCCATGATATTTATCTCTACTTTTCCCCCTCTGTCGACCAGAGATGCTCAGCTGATTTTTCTTTCGCTTCGCCGCCTGGTGAACAGGCGTACCACTATCATTTTATAGGTCATACTGCGTGGGCCTGCCACTTGGTTTTTTTTGGTGTTCTTTGACATTTTATGCGTTTTGTTAATTCCTTGTTGTACTAATTGGTATAATTTTTTGATTAAGCACTGCTACAAATTCTATGTGATTTTGTTACTTCTAGGTTAGGGTAATTGTTACGAGGTACTCAGTAATGGTTCGAGGTGATTACAATATGTACGCTAGGCAAGCGCCTATGCTTTCGTTTGTTGTATGCCCTCCTCACGTGTTTATAGTAGGAATGGAGTCTCTCAAGATAATGCAGAACTGTGGTGGACTTCTCAGTGCTTGTTGCTGAAAGAAGTGAGTGGGAGACGGACGGTGCCGAACTCGAGCATCGCCATGCGCCCGGCCCCAATAAATGTTAGCACATTTTGCTCGGCGCGGACAAGTTCCTGCGACTTCCGCCCACCTGGGCACTCTTTGGAGTGCTTCCCGCTAAATTATGGGAGTTCCATGCTAGACCAGGGTGTCATGGGGGCGCCCAATTCCAAAATTCGCGCGTCCCCACTTAAAAAAATCCATCATCAATCAATCAATCAATCCATCAATCAATCAATGAAATGGAATGAAGACATTAATTAAATCATTGTTTCCCCCGCGCCTTGATGCATGTGACAGTTCTTCCGCCGCCCTGCCAGGTTGCAATCAGCTACCCTCGCCGCCGACACCGGTGACGTCACTACATCACCACCGTCACCGCCGCCACCAACACCATCGCGCCGTCGCGCCCGTATCTCTCCCCCCGCCTACGTCCGCCCCCCGCCGCCAGCTAGCCGGCTGCCCGCGCCTCTGCGCCCTGCCCGGGGTCGGAAACCCGGGGCAGCGCCAGAACATGCGCGGACAGCGGGCGACACAGCTGGTGGAGTGTGGGCCAAGCGGAAGGAGCTATGGTGGACCGGGAGCATGAAGCATCCACGGCGGTGAAGGGCATTTTTCACGATTTCTGCATTTGAGACCCTCTACTGGACAGCGGTGTGATTTGTAGGAGCGGTGGTGCTGTGACAGTGGTGTGGTTCGACAACCCAGCCATGTGTGCCTCGTAACCTTTCAATGTTACATTCATTTGGTTTTTGCTTGCTGTGTAGTCAGGTAGCATCGCTTGGTCAGTGTGTGCCTTTAATTTTGTGTTTCGCAACACTGCAAGAGTTTTGTGAAATTGTTAAAGTTTTTTTTTTGTATTCTTTGACAGTAGTAAGTAGTATACGTTACTACTAAAGCCAAGACGAAAGTGCCAAACAAACATCTTGAAAAGTATCAAATACTGAAATAGTGTTTTACCAACTACTGTATGCAGTGTATTACTAAATAATGTTCATGATATGCTGAAGTAAACTGTGATCTCCTGCCACTCAAACTGGTAGCTTGAAAACGACCCTTCTATATCACATGAACACATAGGTGCATTTATCGTAGAAAACAGTTCCATGGGTTCAAAATTAGATATCTCACTTTTGCCTTCCAATATCGAACTCACTTTTACCATCGAGGTCCAACCCGGGTTACGTTGCAATACTTTTGAAATTTTTCCGCTACTTCATTAATGATATTACTTGAGACTTGGCTTAAATCAGTTTGAAGATTTCTAATTGTAGTTTCTGCATCCACAAGAGGTATACCTCTAAAATACCAGGGATTTTATTGAAATGAGCTGAGAAATAAGCCAGATACTGCGAAATTTAGAAAATGCAACGTGGAAAATGCAATTTGGAAAATACAATGTATTACTCCAGATTTAGATATACAAAGGCCTCTTTTGTTTCAGGTATAGCGACAGCTTCGTCTTTGTCAAAATAAAATAAAATTATATGATTGGCATGCAAAGCAAGTGAGTTACGATTTTCTAGGCATTTATTAAATTATACCAACTTTGTAATGGAAATTTGCGTTTAAGAGAAGCGGTTGGGCTAGGCAATTAATGTGTCACACTTAGATACATTGTTACATAGTGCGAATTTAAAGTTACGATTGGTGAAACCATACATTGAAATGGAAAGCATCCTTGCAAAGCTTAAATTAGGCGAAAATAGGCATTTATCCCACAATAGGCACTCATTTCCAAAATAGACAAAAATAGGCACCTTAAAAATCTATTAAGTGAATACATTGATAATGAAACGAATTAATATGTCGACAGCCCATGATTCTGAGCAACAGAAAAAAAGAGACAAAAAGGGCGAAATCGACTCTCTATGGTCCGATTAAATACGTTTGTGATTGACAATTGTGCTTCTGAAGCTGTAGCTTCGTACAATAGGAGTGTATGATTTGATTACTTTAATAAGTATTTATTTCAAATGTTTATTTTCGTGTCCCGGGAGCACGTGGCCAGTAGTACGCAAACTGTCAACGTTGCTCCCTTTCATTTGCAACAGTCAATCACCAACTTATTTTAATCGGACCAGTCGTAATTTCGGCATTTAAATTCCCGGTCTGGTGCCTGAAGCTCATTGGCTCAAGTCGGATGCGCAAAAGCCCACCCATTCTTTCCACCATGGATATTGCGATTGAGTTTGAGACATAATCGATGTCACACGTAAAAGATTCCGAGTTCATATGTCGTGATTGAATGTGTGCTTAAAGTTTGGTAAAAAAAATTCCAATTACATTTTGGCGCGAATTTCAAAATTTTAAACTGATAAAAAGGTTTTTAAATATTTTTCACATTATTTAAAAATCTAAAAAAAACATGTTATAGTGTTTTGAGACACGTTCTAGGGGGGGAACTAAGACAGTACTCCAAAGTTAACACGTCGAAAATCAATTTCAAACATTTATTTATTTCTATTTGAATTTGGCGTCAAAATTGTTCGCCAAAAATTTCATCAAATGCAACTATTTTTTCCTATCTCTGAAACTGTTTTCGGGCTAATACCTGCAATAGAAACTGAGAAAAAAAATAAATTATGAAAACGCATTTCCAGTTGTATGTCAGCAATAGCCCATCTCAGACCTAGGAGGCTGACTTTTTGTGAATTGTACGGAATTTTTCATCTTCTTCCATATGAGCATCGGGATTATCTTTTTACTTTGGGGGCACTTTTCACTACCTCATTCGGCTATATGCTATGTTCATTGCTTACCATTTAAAAACGTAGTTATATAGCAAAAATAATCTTAAGTTAAATCTTGAAGTGCTTCAATCTGATATATTGGTGACTAATTTTTAATATCTCCCTAACGTAAAATTAATAAACTTAAACACACAAATGTTGTGAGTGCGTTTCCTGTTCTATCAACGTCTTCCTCCCTCGCTCTCACTTCTGCTTCCCATGTGAGAAACCCTTCATCTAAATTGCGTACGTATTTCTCATTGATATACTGTATAAACTGTAATAATATATATGTATATATAATAAACTGTAATAAAAACTTTTGAAAGTGGTCAGGCGGAAGAGCAGGCTAAATAGCCTGAGCCTCGTCACCAATAAAGACATTTATTTATTTTATTTATTTATTTATTTAAAAATATACCCACGAAAAAAAGCAAATAATCTTGATGGAGACCTAACAATCTTGATCAAGGCCTGCGACATATACTTATATTTCAAGCATTAATCGACAATGAATTTCTTCGTGTGTTTTCGTCAGCCAGCAGCGGTGTCCGCTCGCTCGCTGTGGAGGTGGAGGGCTGGGGTTCGTCCCCAGACGGAGGGTCCGCGAGGAGGCGCTGGCGGAGGCTGGGCCCCAGCGCACGGCGCAGCTCCGCGGCCGCCGCCATCACCGCCGGCGCCGTCTCGGGCCGCGGCCAGCGCACCACCGGACGCGTGTCCAGCAGGAAGCGCAGCAGGCGCGGCAGGCGCCGGCGCTCCAGCGGCTCCAGCTCCAGCAGCACCAGGAACTCGCGGTCCTCGCTGAACAGCTTGTGCTGCGCCATCTCCAGCTCCCACTGGCACCACTGCAACCACCACCATAACAAACAAAGCTCTTTAAATTGCATGTAAGCTTACGCGTTGTTAACTGTTAAATTGAACAAACTCACCTTGCTATCAATAAACTTCTGTGTGAGGACGACGATGACCTTCCTACTGTGCTCGATGGCATCGATGATGTTGGTGACGATATGGGTGCCTAGCCCAAAGTCCCGGTCGAAGAGGCACAAAGAGTAGTTCTCTGGTCGGCGCTCCAGGAGTGGCACCAGGCGACGCATCACCCACTTTCGGTTCTTCCCACTGTCACGTAACATGTGTTTTAAGTAAGTTTATCTACGAATGGGTGTCGAATTGTTTAAACCTGTTACTCATTATTTTACAATGTGTATTCCAAATGCCATTTCGTTTAAAAAGTTCCTTCAAATTGTAGCTTAGAAAGTAAATTTTTCAATGATATTGAGTACTTGATCGTATTTCAGATTTAATGTTGCTGAGGTTTACTGGAACAACCTCACAGATTTTTACTTCACGGCGTGTAAAACACAAAATGTTGCTTAATATGAAAATCAAGGAACGGTTCCCGCAGCAACTCAAAAGGCACACTGAGGCAAAGATTTGATACGTCCATGTAAACTATGACGAGCTGAGCTCTATTGGATCGGTCAGTAAACACAATGTTACAAATTGCCTCTGTCACAACTATCCCCGGTCTACTCTACTATAGATATTTTGGACTGAAACATTGCTTATTAATTAAGTAATAACCTATTGTGTTGTCTTTCATCAATTTTGCACACACCATATCTGAAAACCATACTTTATATTCAATTAATTGTTTTTGCATAATTTTAGTCTGAGATGGTAATGTAATGAAAAAAATAAGGAAAATTTGAGCTTTATCACGATTTTCAACCAAGTGAGCAGAATTTTGAAGTTGCAATTTTGACCTGTGCACGTATCACTAAAAGCGATTAATTGTTGTTCTTTTTCCGAGACGCTTCTTGGCGAGTGCAGATGAACAAAAAGTTAATTCTACGAGCCCTTGGAAGCTGTTATTTCGTCTCACCTGTGACTTACACCACAAGCAGCGGCTTGGGCAACTTGTTTGCTACTTCTGCATTGTGCTGGCCTCTAGCTCAGAAATAGTAAAGTTTGACTCACGCCATTTTAGCCAGTGATGGACAATGTTCAAACCATCTACCAGTGCATCTAACTCGAGTCTTCCAAAATTTGACTTACACCACTTTTGCTCTCAACGACTCACACGATACTGTTGGCCAAGACAATGTCTATAACTCTTATCTGGAATGTCACCAGTAAACAAAGAACAAGTATACTGCAATTTGGACGATCGGCTGTCGGGCTAAGCTTCATTTCGAGCGTGATCGTAAGGCCGTGCTCTTTACTGCGCTGTCGTAATATGCAATTCAATTCCGGGAATTCACGCGTTTTTTCGTAATTTGTATTAAAAAAAAGAGAGCATTTATTCTTTGCCAATACTAAGAAATATTTTCAGCGCTCAAGCTCACTTTCAACACAATCATCTAGACATTACACGAGAAAATGAATCGCCAAAAGATACTTCTGTGCAGTAACGAGGCGTTTCTGAGCAAAATGTTGAAAGAAACATTGTTTGACATTCAGGAAAAGACGGTGGTGTGTTTTTTGCACTAAATGACTCGCAAGTGTGTTGAAAATTACGTACCTGTAGCAAATGAAGGCGTCGTAAGAAGAATGGGTGTGACTCGGTTTCTTCTTGGACGTTGCGCGAATTTTTGCTAGATGTGCCAAGTACACCACTTCAGTCCGGTAGTAGAAGAGAACACTACCAATGACTACAATCGAGATCACACCAACAGTAGGCGCACCAATTCCAAGCCAAAGGTAGCGATGTGGGATGAAACAAATTTCAAAGTTCACTCCTTGTACAAAGCGATTTTTGAAGTCTTTTGGCTGATGACCATTGCAATGGCGTTTTTTGCCCCAAATTCTTCACTTCTATTCGCCTACTGTCCAACCAGCGTTGCAGTACAGAAGTCTGACAATCCGCACAGTCTATTAGGTTTCCTCCAAGATCTACTTTATATAGAAAAGTCAAGGATCCTACCATTTCATCCGAAAAAATGGCTATGCGATTGTTTGAAATATTCACAAATGATATCCGCAGTTTTGGAACATAAAAAGAAACTGGTGATGTGTCGTGTTGTTTTTCAGAGAATTTAAAATGAACTGAATTGTTCTGTCCACATGTAACGTCTTTAATAAAAATTGTTTTGATCTTTCCACTCTGAAATTTTATTATTGGAAATATCTAATACGTTTACTGCACGAATGTGTTCGCCTAAGTTTACTAAATTTGATAGATGATTATTTGACACGTTAATGGTTTGGAATCTATTACAACGTAAACTTGGCCAAGCAGTAAGATTATTTAATGCCAAAGAAATTGTTTCTAATTCGAGAAGGGGAATCAACAAATTACCAGGAAGATGTGAAATAGCGTTCCGAGATAGATCGATTGAATGCAGTTTTCCCAGACCTGCAAATGCATTTTCGGAGAGAAATGTGAGAAGATTTCACTGAGATCCAGTTTCTGAGTTCGGGAAAATTTGAAAGTGCTGCACTGAAACTTCTCATTTTGCAACGGCTTAGATTTAACTCTTCTAAATTTGTAAGATTTCCGAATTTATAAGTCCAATGTTCGATTCGAGTTCCTGACAATGTGAGGCTCTCTAAGTTATCCAGTCTATTTAAAGTGTCTGGATAGAAGATAAAATTCTCCACAAGTGATTCAAATATAAATGTAGTAAGATTTTTTAGTTCACCAATAACTTTCGGAACTTCATGAAATTTGTTCTTGTCGAGGCACAACCATGTAATACCATAAGAATGAGCCAGATATTCTGAAAAAAAAAATACATGTACATTTGTATTTTTGCAAAGAAATGTACAGACAGATTGATGATTGTTTGAAGAGAAAACCTCGTACAGTGGAACCCTGGTATACAAAAAGTGGATATATCTTTTTCCTTGATGAAGTAAATTTTATCCTCTAACTTGTTGTGTCGTCAGAATCCACGTTTTGTGGATCTTCATTCCGGAAATTGATCGTCGGAAAAATAAATATGTCGATAACACCTAAACGATAACACCTAAACCGTTGAAAAGATTTTCTCAAAATTCATATTTCTCAATGGATAACACGAGGCCCCGCCAGTTTTCAAAATGAATCGATTGATGTTGCAGGTATTTACATGAACCCATAACAACAATTTCAAATTTCTCTAAAAAAAGATTACTTTATCAAACTTTTTCTTACGGTAACTAGCGGACGCTTAAAAAATACGCAGGTCTCATTTTCATTGAAATGTCTGACGTATTTTAAATTTAAATTTCGACATTACCCAAAAAAAAATTGATGATAGAGGCATTTTGCTTAACAAAATATCATATTCAAAAACAGAACTTGAAATAAGGTAATGTAATACTTTACGAATAATACATGGAAACTCTCAAATTTCCATGTTTAGGCGCTAGCATTGTTCACTGACGGACATACGTCTGAAACTCCTACTACTTCTCAACATTCATGATTGTGCAAGAGCTAATAAAATGATTACAAACGGCAAGAAAACTACAGTGATCACATTTTGTAGGACCAGAGCTTTTCATACAATAGACTTGATCATAAATATAGAATTAGAACAAGAATAGAAAAAAGAAAGAAGGGAAACTCTCGTTTGTAAACAGATCAAGAGTAGATTGGAACGATTTGCCTGCGGTAGTTTTAGGCCCTTTTCATTGCTCAGCGTAAGGTTTTAGGAAAACTAGTGGTGCTAAAACAACACGTACCTTCTTCCCCGTATTTTCATATACAATTACGCAAAAAGTACTCAAGTACAATTACGTAAAGAGTAAAAATTGTATATGACCTAATTTCAAAATATATCTTGAAGGAACAGATTTCATTAAATGAAAAAATTCTATCTTTAATATATTAGTTGTAGGAAGACTCCGAAAAAAGTTTGAACTTTTGCAATTTTGAAAAAATCAGGGATTTTCACGAACATGAGACTTTCCCCATTCTTTTCAACGTCCTTCACACTATCCAACAACAAAATATAATAAAAAACAATGGAGTCTTTTTTTTAAGTTTTGGAAATGTCCCAGGGGTTTCATGTAACGTCCCCCCAAAATTCAAATATCGGTTTCAAATTCAAGGATCCACAACATCAACCAGATTGACAGGGGAATATCAACTTCGGAGAAAATCTGCTGAACGCTTTACCAGCTAAGCAGTAAGCTAAACGCTTTAGCTAAGCTGAACGCTTTAGCAGTTCGCTGTAACTTCACTCCGCATGTAAACAAACTGTGAGTGTATCCCTCCGCTCTGTAGTTCGTGATTGGCTACGCCGTTCGCGCCACGGCCATATTCAAATGCCGGCACGTGTCACAGTCAGAACTGTCATAGCATGTTATTTTCACTAGTACTTATTTAATACGCCAAAAATACCAGCCAATATATGCAGATATTTTGCTTAAATATCACAGAACTAACATTTACGTGTGTTCTAGTAAGGTAGCAGTGAAATCCCGCCCGAAGCACGAATTTCAATAGAACATACCGTGACGTTCTTTTAAAATTTGGCAGTCCGGAATCTTCAATAACCACATAAAGAATTTTATTTTATGTTGGAAATTCTACGAAAGAATGTTCACATGAATACGAATGGCAGATTAACAAATTCATCTTACTCGCCCTCCACCTGTTTTGATCTACAGCTCTTCTTACGTAGAGAAGTTACCTTTCCAATGACTTAATTCATTACACAGATTTCAAACAATTCTGGCACCGACACCTGCAATTCAGCAGTCATTTCTTCAACCTGCGACAAATTCACTGACGGATTTTTAGCTGCTAATTATTCAAACACATCAATAAAATCTTATTCTCACCACTTCTGAGGGATTTTCGTTGCAAATATTTCAAACCGGATTATCTCGGCTACTGCTTCACTTATGGTGTTCGATGTGGAAACAAAAATCAACGCTATGAGCAAATATGCATTTCACTAACCAAAAAATACATCATTCTTTTAGAACTTTCTCATTCGAGAACGGAACTGCTTCTGATAAAATTTGGCAGGAGTGGCGCCGACGGCCTGGTGAACGAACTTTATCTCAAGACGTCCGTTGGCAGCTGAAGGTTGGCAGTTAAGGTCACGCTCGGTGTCTGATTTTACTTCAAGGCAAAGGAGAAAATTATTTCGACTGTTTGTGTAGAGAGTCAGGAAATAAATCAATTTTGAAAGACGGCAAGACAGACGTTTGCCTCAATACATTTTGTGATATCAAGGATCCACAAAACATGAATTCTGACTGCATCACGTGTTAGAGGAATTGTTTCTAAATTTAGCAACTGGAGTTAGCCAGTTCTTTGTGACCAGGGCCCTATAGTAGGGGAAGGTCGGATGATTTCGGACAACGGGTGGTATCGGACAATAGTAGTTTAGGATACTAAGGACTGGTGGTAGCACGTGCCACACTGTCAGTGTGTTCCTGGAAACGAATTAACATTGCAAACGCCATATTAAGTGAGTACATCAATCAGTTTGGATTTTGCGACATGCATTACGTTTTTCTTATGTTGACCAGTGTATGAAGATAACTTTGGAGCTTCGAAACTTCTCTTAGGATAAGTTTAAATACATGCTACTGTGACTAGTATGTTTACTTAGGTGTATTTGTTACGTTACAGCAGTACAAGGTTGTTTTTACAATTTATATCTGTGTTGTATTCTTCTGAAGTATGAGGATCGTTCAGGTGGTATCGGACAAAATAGAATCAGATGGTACCGGACAGTTACTTCTTCGCCTTCTCTTCACTTTTCGGTATTTCTTGTGTATAGGTTGTTAGGAAGTAATATTCGAATACTAATGTGGATTTTGTCCGTGTTTCAGGAAACTATAGGCAAAATTCTCAGGAAATGGAAGTAATAAGAAGATAGCCATTATTAAGGTCTTTTGAAAAGAAAAAAGCTCTTCGAAAATGATAGTTGTGAAATGATAGTTCAAAAATGATAGTTGTGTTACAAAACGTTCTCTCTACCCATAGCGAGAAAGTAAAATTGCATCACCTTGTTGCACAGTTGATTAATACACGCGGAAACTTGGACGTACATTCCCTAACACCAAACAACACCTACTGAAAGTTCCCGAAATAAAATGAGAAATTGCATACCCCAAACATTGCGTCACAGTGACCACAAGTGTAACATTTTTTGTTTTCAGAACGGAAAAAAAACAACATTTTTTCCTGTTTCCAGTTTTTTAGGAAGAGTAAAATACCAAGGATAACAGGAAGGTTAGATAAGGAGAAATGTCTTGACACCAAAAAATTAATATTGTTTAATCTATATCTACACTAAATATAAAGACGGAAGTGCATGACTTACAGCGCGATAATCTCAGAATCTTCTGAACCAATACCGATGAAACTATTGTGATAGCTTCCTTTAAAAGTCTGTAGTACTGTAGGCTATGATTTACAGTCGCAAACCTTAACATATTTACAAAATAATTACTTTTCTGGATTCAGATTCAAAAGTGCATCAATGTGCAATTTTTTAGCTGCGCGTCACCAGAGGATGACGAGGTCTACGATTGAGTTCATCTGTTCACGAATTGTGTGTCTATATGACTATAATGGAGATTATAATATACTATAACCTCCTTGAAGAGGGCTGTTTGTTAAATTTGTACTTTCCATTGTTTAATCTGAAATGTTCATATTTAGGAGAGATAATGGCAGTTTTCATTTATATTCAAGTAACTTTGATATTGATTTTAATTGCATCTAGGCGTGAATGTTTCAAGTGTAGAAGAGACATGAAATTATGGAAAAAAAACAAATTTTGCTGACGAAAGTGTTCGATATTGCCGTAAAAGGGTGTGATTACACACATCTGTTCTGCATGAAACAGTTACTATATTAGTGGTAGTAAATTAAGCATGATTATTACGTATTTGCGAGTTGAACGAGCTTAAGTGATACATACTGTGTATTATATACGTGTTACGCTTAAACTGTGACAAATGGATTAATTTTTGTAGGAAATGTTTTATTACAGTGGAGATTGAAAGCGTACCTTTGGATGGTAAAGAAATGATTATTTAAATTTACGAGAGTACGTTCGGCAAGAAGTGTAATTGAAATAAAAGAGAAATATGAAACTTCTTTATAAATATCGAGAAGAAGAAACAAAATATGAAAAAAGTGTATGTTTTACAATGTGTCAATTGGTAGAAAGTATTGGTACTACAGGATAATAAAGAAAATTTCACGAGAATACACGTGAGTAAGTGCATTTTAAGTTTTGTTTACATTTTTATTAATGTTAGTTATAAAGTGAGTGAAATTGCGGGGGGGGGGGAATCACAGTAAGAAACACTATAAAGTTTTTTGAGAAAGTCAGGAACACCTGTTATTTCCAGATGAATGTATGGCAGAGAAGGGCGGAGCAGGGCGGGGATACAATAGAATAGATATTAGTAGATTCCGCCGCAGGGCGGGAATAGATGGAATTCCTTTTCTGGCTAAAAAATTACGATAAATACCCCAGCAACGCAGGGTACTTTAGCTAGTCCCTCATAAAATTAATACTCGTCACTTTTAACAAATAAATCATACATAGATTTGGAGAAAGGACTTTTCAAACTTGGTTTAGTAACAACCATCCTACAAGAAAATCTCTCAAACCACAAAATCAATAACAAAATTACCTATAGGAAAGTCCACCATTGCACTGTTCGTAAGAATCAGTATATCCAGCAGAGGCAATTTGTTGAATGTCGGTATGGGACCATTGAGATCGGTCCCAAATGAACCAGTAAGATGAACGGCAGTCAATGAACTGCCCGCTAGCCCCGGCAGAGCAGTCGGATAGTGCTCTTGAAGTGCAGCCTCCGCGCTGAGGGAGCGGAGCCAGCCCAGCTCGGCACGAAACAGGGGCGAGGAGAAGTCCCAGAACAGAGGGTCATCGGGCACATGGCTGAACGGCGGGGAGGACAGCACGTCGGCGCGTATGTCAGCTTTAAACACACTGTCCCTTTGGGAAAGGCAGGCCGTTTAGTGCTTTAGATCCTTTTAGATCCACGCGCATCAACTACTATGGTCACCAGTCCCGTCAGTGTAGTTCTTGTTATATCCCGGGAGGTAGGGGTGTTTTACCCAAGCTGCTGCGTGATACCCGCCACTGATCTACGCATCGGATGCGAGGTTTTCTTCTCCAGGTATCTCTCCTCAGCGCTCCCCCTCAAGCTCTAAGCTCCCGATTGGTCTTCCGACATGTGTGGTAGTAAAGTGAATATTGGTAAGGGGGAGAGGAGCCGTCACGGATGAGGATGGAATGATAGTGCGCGGTCTGTGGCCCGTTTGCTGGGGAGCTACTTCGGCATTCGCCTGGTATTGCTCGGATAATTAGCGGATTTTAAACTGGTACAGATATGGACACCTACACGCAGAAAAATGTTTAGTTCATATAATAATCACGTAGTAAATTGAACTATTCGGTATTGCATATTTTGGTCTTAATCAAGTTCACGAAACTGCTGTTTAATTAAACACACTAATGCCCGTGTAGTAAACTCCATTAAACAGGTCGTACCCCATGACAAATCGCAACTCGTGCATATAACTAAATGAATCGTTTCGTTGACCTATACATCGAGTAATATTTACTAACCACATTGCAATGAAAATAACTGACAGAATAGTTGCTTTTTAAAAATTACTAAATGATGTTGAGTAATCCATACAAAGCAGAAACGTGAAAGTGAATAAATATTCTTTCTATCCCTTCAGGCGGCTAACATCTGGTTTAGGGTTCCCCAGCGGTCACCCACTCACCGGTCCCTTGGGCTCTTTCTCTCTTACCTGACAGACAATATCCAACCAGAACAATTACCGACGCTGGCTTCGGATGTTTGGCTGTCGACGGTATTTCTATCACTAGTTATAGTCCAGTCAAATGGTGTCTGACCCAGGAAAAAATTCCAGAAGTTTTTCTCTGCGGTTCTGTATTAATATTTAAAATTCAAAGTAATCAGAAAGAAGGTCGTGTATGCCGCGGACGATTCTAAAAACATGTGATGATAAGAACAGAGTGTGGAATTTCAAGAAATGGTGGAAGGTCCACTCAGAATGGATGTATTATCTACTCATCACCAATTCCGCTGTGTGTATCATCACCAGGAAAGTGGAAAGCTTAAGAATAATTACAAAGACTGATGTTTATTAAATGAGCAAGGCCAAGAAAGTATTAGAATGTAAGATAAATTAAGAGAAAGAGATTTTTATATGAAATCAATTACAATAAATTTTGATGGCCATTATTATCATTATTATTATTAGCTAGAGAAAACTAATTAAATCAGAATTAATTGTTGTTAATAATTGATTAGAAATGAAAGATAATTCAAATAAATAAATAAATAGCAGCCGACACTTCATGTCACTGGAATATTAATTCTCTAAAGAAGTTGGTTATTATTTCAAAAGTAGGAACCAAAAGTAGGAATTAGTAAATTTCTAGCATAAATAAACGTATTCATTGGCAGAAGGCTGCACAAGTCTTTTCATCATAACTTGCCTTACCTATTCTGCAAAATAACAGGGTCCTGGCAGTTTATCAAAACATTAGAGAAACATGAATCAACATGATTGTCGCCTCGCATAATGATGATGGGAAATTAATTAAAATATTTATTAAATAAATTATTAAAATATATATTAAATAGTTAAGGATGAATGATAAACAAATAATCATGAATAAGAAAGTAAATGAGAAAGACAAGTAAATTACTGGTTAATAAATAATATTTAAAATTACACAGGCCGACGTCAGTTTAGTTACAAAAAGGAAAACCACTAATTCCGATTAATTTCAGGATGCTGTATTCGAAATTGACAGCCGTTTTTCTAGATTAGCTCGTATTTTTGTGTAACGCGTAGTTGACAGTTTTTACCATTTTGGCTTCAGTTGTCATCAAAGTAACCATTTCCACAATGTTCCTAGAGTGAGAAATAAATAGTATTTCACTCCGTTGGTGAAATTCAGGAGATTCTTGTTGTACATATATATATATATATATATATATATATATATATATATATATGTACGACAATGAAACGGAGGGAGAGAAATTCGCGATAATTGAGAACCTTGACACTTGTGTTCCTTCCCCTTCTATTGTTTGTTTTCAAGTGTTTTTTTTACACACTGAATGAAGCCGCCTCGTCTATGTGGCACCAATGGGCGGCACGATGACACGGGCGAGCAAATATATAAAGTAGGAAGTACCGTTGTTGCGTGGGTCAGTCTTACTCTTACGAGTATGTATTGCAGTAAGTAATCTCTGAAGTATGAAAATGTTTGTCGTGGGAATGGACTTACGAAGTTTTACTCAGTAACTTCAGTTATTGTCCCGTATTTTCGGAAATGTTTTACGGTGATCATACAGTGATTTCATGGTTTCTCTGTGGTTCTAAGTTTTGCTTTCCTGCGCAAAATTCAAGTTCTTCCCGCAGATGTGGTAAAAACTCACCGGGCAGATTTTGTTACATCTATGGCGTCTTAAGGTTAAGTCTCAGATTAGATCGATGAATGATGTCGTCAGGTAATTATACTATTTTTATTTTGACTGTAAAATTGAGGTTCAGGATAAAAGCTGGGCTGAAGACCTGGCTTACAGGATCCAAGAAAAGGATGCCTTTTGCTGTTCCGATGATATGGAGAGAAACCCGGAATCACTATGGCGTTTTGTTTCTGTATGACGAATACAGCAGGCAGTAACAAGAAGAAACAGTGTGCCATCGAATATTCAATCTTGCAATCCGCGATCAGACCAGTGCCTCATGGAGAAAATTTACCTGCAACTACTCCTCCCTCGCCTCGCCATTAACAAAGGCATTTTATTATTATTATTATTATTATTATTCCATTACATCACGACTAAAGATCTTATGAGTCGGCTGAATATAAAATCTACTCCAGGTTGCAACCAGCTACCTAAGGAGCAGATTCGGTGACTATCAGTGCCTCTACAATACTTTACGCAAAATGTGGGCTGTTCCAAATAAAGCAATTTCTTGCACTTCCCAGTCTTTTGAATTACCTGGGAGTTTAGACAAGTTCTTACTCAAATTTTGCGGAACAAATCCCAGAGCTCCGATAACTATCGGGACGACCTGTGCTTTTACGCCCCACATTCGGCTGATTTCGATTTCCAAACTCTTGTATTTAAGACGTTTCTCTGCCTCCTTGGTAACGACGTTTTGATCGCAAGGTACAGCAACATCGATAAGTAAACACGATTTTTTGGCCAAATCCCGGATAACTATATCCGGTTTGTTTGCCGCTATCGTGCGATCAGTTTGAATTTGTTGGTCGTACAATATCGTACACAATCCAACAGACGTCACCGGTTTCGGTGAGTGTTCGTACCACTTGGGGCATGTGTTTGGAACTTCGAGGGCGGTACAGATCTGCCAGTGGAGGTAGCTACACACCCTGTCATGTCTTTTAAGGTATTCTGTCTTTGCTAGGATTGGACAAGCTGAGACAATATGATCAATGGTTTCTACTTGCTCAAGGCAAATGCGGCATTTGTCATCTTGGGAAATTTTGAGAACCGCTTTATCATAATGTCGTGTTCTCAAGGCCTGATCTTGGGCAGCTATTACAAGTGCTTCCGATTCTGGCTTCATCCTTCCCCTTTTAAGCCACATAAATGATTGATCTTTATTGATCTGCACCTTGTCCATTCTTTTTAGGTATTGACCGTGGAGTGGTTTGTCTCTCCACGATTTCTTTAACATTTTTTGTGTCTCACACTTCATGTTTAGCAGCATCAGAAGTTCAGTGTCTGTGTTATTCGACGTGTCTTGCCTAGTTTTCTTCGCAATGTTTCTTGCTACACTAACAATGCCTCTGTTTCCCATTCTTCGGTCAGATTTCATGACCTGCCTCATTAGAGGGTCGTCTTGATGGCTGACTACATACTTACCCAACCCGACTATTGCGTTGTGCCAGGAGGCCTCAATTTGTCTGAGGCCTCTTCCTCCTTCCTTACGTGACACATAAAGTCTATGTATATCAGCTCGAGGGTGGGAAACATGATGCATTGTTAGCAGTTTTCTGGTTTTTCGATCCATGGTGCGAATTTCTTGCTCAGTCCAGTCCACTAGTCCAAAACTGTATTCGGCTACAGGTACCGCCAAACTACCTATTGCAGATATTTTATTCCTGGAATTCAGAGCGGACTGCAGGACCAGTCTCACTCTCCTATAATACTCCCTACGAATTCTCTCTTTCATTCTGTCATTCGAGATGGTTTCACATTCTTCAATGCCCAGATATTTGTAAGTTTTACCTGGCTCAAGATCTTGAATCACAGTGTGCGTATCAATTTCAATGTTCTCAGACGTTGTGAGTTTCCCTCTTTTTAAATTGATTTTTGCACACTTGTCAAGACCAAACTTCATGCAGATGTCATTGCTAAAGTCATTCACGACAGACAGCATTTGGGAGAGAATCGCTTCATTCTTGGCAAACACTTTCAGATCATCCATGTAAAACAAATGTGATACTGGCCTTTCATCACCATGGAGCTTAAAACCAAAGTCAGCTTGCGACAACTGTCTCGATAGTGGGATCAAATTATTATTATTATTATTATTATTATTATTATTATTATTCCTCTAAATCACGACTAAAGATGTTAATGTGTCGGTTGAATATAAAATCTACTCCAGGTTGCCACCAGCTACTTAAGGAGTAGATCTACGGACTGTCGGGGCCTCTACAATACTTTGCGCAAAATGTGGGCTGTTCCATATAAAGCGATTTCTTGCACTTCCCAGTCTTTTCGATTACCTGGGAGTTTAGACAAGTTCTTACACAAATTTTGCGGAACAAATCCCAGAGCTCCGATAACTATCGGAACGACCTGTGCTTTTACGCCCCACATTCGGCTGATCTCGATTTCCATTATTTTATTATTATTATCATATCATCATTTTATTATTATTATTATTATTATTATTATTCCTCCGAACTATTGGGAAACTATCGATATTGCAGCACCTACAGGAACCGATGAGGACACTAACTGAATATCTGCAGATGAAGATCTGAGAGATAGTCCCTTCCACTTAAAAGATGAGACTTATTTCATCCTTCAACATGAATTGAACGATTTAGCAAGAGACTTACAACTTTCGAAAGAGAAAGCTTAATTCTTGGGTGCTAGACTCAAAGAATGGAATTTACTGGCTCCAGGAAATACTTAACACTCAGCAAAGGAAAAGGAACAAGCCTTTTTCAGAATATTACAGAATGGAAGATTCCCTTTGCGTATGTACGAACATCAATTGCCTGATGAATGAGTTAGGAATCCAACGTAATCCATCTGATTGGTGTCTTTTCATAGATTCATCTAAGTACAGTCTGAAAGCAGTTTTGCTTCATAATGGAAATAAGCTGTCTGTAGCAGACTCTGTTCAATTAATGATACTTACGACGATCTCGCACTCATTTTAAATCAATATCAAATACAAAGATCATGGTCGGCAAATTTGTTGACATGTAAAAGTATTTGCAATAATATAATGTCCAATGTCTGGAAGGTGGATTTACAAAGCACTTTTGTTTTTTGTGTCTTTGGGACTCAAGAGCTACAGGAAAAATTTCTGATAAAAGGAGTGGCCCCCAGAGAGCCATTTAAGCCCGGTACCAACAATATCAAGTATAAGCCTCTGATCGATCCAGGCAAGGTACTGCTTCCAACTCTGCACACTAAGTTGGACCTCATGAATTTCTTACAGGAATAGACAAAGAAGCTGAAGGATTTAAGTATCTTAGACAGTATTTTCCGAAACTAAGTGGTCTGTATACATCTGTGAACATTATACCTGTTAGCACATTTTGCTCGGCGCGGACAAGTTCCTGCGACTTCCGCCCACCTGGGCACTCTTTGGAGTGCTTTCCCGCTAAATTATGGGAGTTCCATGCTAGACCAGGCTGTCATGGGGGCGCCAATTCCAAAATTCGCGCGTCCCACTTAAAAAAATCCATCATCAATCAATCAATCAATCCATCAATCAATCAATGAAATGGAATGAAGACATTAATTAAATCATTGTTTCCCCGCGCCTTGATGCATGTGACAGTTCTTCCGCCGCCCTGCCAGGTTGCAATCAGCTACCCTCGCCGCCGACACCGGTGACGTCACTACATCACCACCGTCACCGCCGCCACCAACACCATCGCGCCGTCGCGCCCGTATCTCTCCCCCCGCCTACGTCCGCCCATCGCCGCCAGCCTAGCCGGCTGCCCGCCCCTCTGCGCCCTGCCCGGGGTCGAACCCGGGGCACCGCCAGAGCATGGGCGGACAGCGGGCGACACAGCTGGTGGAGTGTGGGCCAAGCGGATGGAGCTATGGTGGACCGGGAGCATGAAGCATCCACGGCGGTGAAGGGCATTTTTCACGATTTCTGCATTTGAGACCCTCTACTCGACAGCGGTGTGATTTGTAGGAGCGGTGGTGCTGTGACAGTGGTGTGGTTCGACAACCCGGCCATGTGTGCCTCGTAACCTTTCAATGTTACATTCATTTGGTTTTTGCTTGCTGTGTTAGTCAGGTAGCATCGCTTGGTCAGTGTGTGCCTTTAATTTTGTGTTTCGCAACACTGCAAGAGTTTTGTGAAATTGTTAAGTTTTGTGAAATTATTAAAGTTTTTTTTGTATTCTTTGATATTTTATGGTGCCTTGAAACCCGGGAACAAATACTTCGTTCGTTCGTTGGTAACACTGACTACGCGAGGTTTTTGTTCACGCCACGCCACGAATCCGTGATGCGCACACGTAACGCGTGCCTTTGTGGATAAAAAAAAACAAAATTACAGTAGAATCATTAGCAGTGGTGTTGTAACATTTACTTGTGTTATGTGCGCTTTGCTTTTGCGGTTTGTATGGTGCAAATTAAAAGCATGTTCTTGGTTACGCCTTTCCAATTCCTGGAAATCTTATGCAGCTTTCCTAACCTCATATTTCACGTTCCTGATCTTAGGTTCTCAAGTTTGTAGGGTTAAATGCATTTTGACGATAGTTACATAGCTCATTTTGCTTATGAAAGTGGTGTTGACTTCCAATTAACAAATACATGTCGGTGCTTAAATTTTTAGATGGTTTTTCGCGTATGAAACTTCATACCCTTTAAATGCTATCGTGAATTATTTCAGTTCTTTTCGTTAGTAAGCAAGCTTATTTAACCATGTCTCAGTCAAAGGTACGGGCTAAGGAGCCAGGTGCAGTTGAATTAAGATTATCACAAAGGTGGAGTCTCGCTATTTGGGAAATTTCACGAATTGAAAGTAATTTGAAAGCTTTGCAACCAGCAACGGTAGCAAGTCTCGCGTGCTTGCGAGATAGGTTATGTGAGGTCTGGAAGGATATCGAAGCTCTTAAAATGGATGCGATCAGCTCCACAGAGTTCTTTAGCACGATTCATGAACAAAATTTTTCGCAATGTGAAAATGCTTACTTGGCTGTAAAACAGCTATTGAATGAAAAATACGAGCCCTTTGAAAAGCCTCTTACTGTTGCCTCGGCGTGTCATCATGCCTCGCTACCGAGCATTAAAATTCCAAAATTTTATGGAAGGTATAGAAATTGGCAACGTTTTCGTGATTTGTTTACTCAAATAGTCATTAATCAGGTACAGATACCGGACTCGCAGAAGTTGGTGCATTTAATGAGTAGTCTCGAGGCCGAACCTTTGAAGTTGATTTCTGTGCTCACAGTATCAGACAGATCCTTTCAACAGGCCTGGGCTTTATTAAGAGATCGTTATGATGATAAATCAAAAATTTTAGAAGAGCACATTCATGCTCTCTTCTCCTTTCCTTCCCTCAAAATTGGTGATGCCTCCTCCTTAAGAGAATTGCACAATGTAGTAACTTCTCACTGGCTATCTATGTCAGCAGTTCCCACTACAGTCCCTATGGCTGAAATAATAGTACAATTTTTAGTGCTCAGTAAATTGGATAACAAAACAAGGGAAGCATTTTTCCTTGCTAAAGCAAAAAATGATATTGTTCCATTGCAAAATGTTTTAGATTTTCTTTCACTCCGGGCAAGAGCCCTAGACATTACCCCTCTTGCTAATCCTGATGTGAATTCTGTTTCAGTTAGTAAATCTAAGCGCCCTACACAATCTTCACCTGCCAAACAGGTGTTTCAGCTGGAAGAGGGGTCATCAGCTCAAGCCTGCATTGCCTGCAGTTCTGGAGAGCGCCCACTTTTCGCCTGCCCTCGTTTTCGTACCCTGGCTGTCCAGCAGAGATGGGATTTTGTCTCTTCTCATCAACTCTGCTACAACTGTCTTCGAAGGAAGGGTCCTTCTCATCATTGCTCACAGCGAAGTTGTAAAACTTGTGGTAAGAACCACCACTCAATGCTTCATAAATTTTCTACACAAAATGTCCATAATTTGGCATCACCTCATTGTTCTAGTGCTCCCAACACCTCTGCTGGACTAGCATCTGCCACCCAGATTACTGCAAAGCAATCACACGATAGTAAGGTTTCCACGTTATCACACTTGGTTCTTAGCCAGACATTTAATATTGGTTCTCTCCTTCCCACAGCCATTGTTAATGCAACAAATGAATTGGGCCAAACCCTGCCAGCCAGGGCATTACTTGATTCTGGTAGTGAAGTCTCCTTGATAACTGAATCATTGGTACAGGCCCTCCGTCTCAAAAGAATTAGGCACAATGCTACTATTCATTCTGTTAATGCTCTTACTTCTGGTTCAAATGCTAGAGTTCATGTGTTAATCTCCTCGCGGTGTTGTAGGTGGAAAATGGCAATAGAATGTTTAGTGGTCCCTGCTATTTCCAAAGCCACCCCCCGGAGGAAAATTAATTTAGCTGCCCTAAAGCTGCCTGCTGACCTAAAATTGGCTGATGACCAATTCTTTATTCCTAAAAAATTAGATATTTTATTAAGCTCTTCTTTATTTTTTCAGGTGCTTAACACTAAGAAGAGCAGCCATTGTTCAAAGCTTTTTATTCTTGATACTAAGTTTGGTAATGTCATTGCGGGGGATCGATTGCCCACACTGTTGCCAAGTGCGGCACCCCCAGATCAGTGCTTTTTCTTAACTGCACACTCTCCTTCCTTAGTCAATGATTATGAGAATATTTGGAATTCTGAGAGGATTTCCTCTTCTCGTGATGAAAACTTCTCACACTTGGAGCATCCTTGTGAAAAAAAATTTAATGAGGACACCTTTAGGTTGGAGAATGGGCAATTTTGTGTATCTTTGCCTTTTAAACGTCCTCCACAATTATTGGGGAATTCACATTTTGTGGCCAAACAGTTTTTGCTTGCTTTAGAAAACAGATTTTCTAAAGATAGAGAATTAAGGCATAATTATGTCAAGTTCATGAGAGAATACATTGAATTGGGGCATGCAGTTGAATGTGTGAGTAAGATAGCACCTCCTTTCTATTTTATACCTCATTTTTGTGTGTTGAATCCACAATCCCATACTACACCACTGCGCGTAGTCTTCAATTGTAGTGCCAAATCTTCTTCTGGGTTAAGTTTAAACGACCTACTCTACGCTGGCCCTAACGTGCAATCAGAGCTCATTGACATCATGCTTAGATTTCGATTGTTTAATGTTTGTTTCACAGCAGACATTGAGAAAATGTATAGAATGGTTCGGGTGCATGATGCTGATACTAAATTTCAGAGAATTTTGTGGCGAGAGAACCCTCACGACCCCATTAAAATTTTTACTTTGCAAACCGTTACTTATGGTATGGCCCCCTCCGCATTTCTGAGTACAAGGTGTCTCAACAAGTTGGCTGAGGAAATAAATGAAAATGATCCTGAGGTGGCTTCAGCCATCAAGCAGGGATATAATGTAGATGACTTACTGTTTGGGAGTGACTGTGCTGAGAAGGCAGCATCGTTATTTCAAAGGATTGTAAAAGTGCTAAAGGGAGCTCATTTTAATTTGAGAAAGGTTAATAGCAATTCTTCATCGTTTCTGGCCACTCTCAACACCACTCACACACAATACACTTCCACGCCTCTGGCCTCAGACAACACATAGAATATTGGGTTTGACTTGGAACACTGATAAAGACACACTTTGCATTACATACAGCAAACACTCCGATCCAAACACTTTCAACCTCCCGTATATCACAAAAAGGGTTGTGTTGCACTTAATAGCCTCTATTTATGACCCATTAGGTTTTGTGAATCCTTTCTTGGTAAAGTTGAAGCTTTTTCTGCAAAAATTGTGGTCTTTACAGTTGGATTGGGATACTCCTCTTGATTCTGATCTTACTTGTTGTTGGCAGTCCTTGGTTAATGAGATTGTTTTACTGCCATCAATTATATTCCCACGCAAGGTGTTACCCCAGGGTCACCTTCCCTCTTGTCTAGTAGGATTCTGTGATGCCTCTCATAAGGCGTACGGAGCTGCATTATACTTAGTTAATCATGATTCTGCATCCGTTGCGCATAGCCACTTGTTGTGCTCTAAATCAATACTTGCTTCCCTGGCAGGGTCGACTATTCCTCGCTTGGAGTTGTGTAGTGCATTGTTATTGGTAGAATTGACCAAGAAGGTAATAAGAGCATTGAGAATTGTGTGTTCTATTAATCAAGTGTATCTTTTTTCAGATAGTTCTATTGTTTTGCACTGGTTGGTGAAAAGCAATCATAAATTGGATGCTTTCACTGCGCATAGAGTTTCAAAGATAGTGGCATCCTATCCACTATCTTGTTGGCGCCATGTAAGCTCGAGACAGAATCCCGCTGATCTGCTAACCCGTGGTGTCTCCCCCCAGGCACTGCAACACAGTACCCTCTGGTTTGTAGGACCGCCGTGGCTGAAGCAGCCAGTGTCAATGTGGGCCAAGCCGTTTGTCGATGCTGAGGTAGCGGATAATGGTAAGGTAGATGCTCTCTGTTGTATGTTCACTGCATACCAAACAAGTATGCCCTCGTCAGATGTAGGTGAAAACCAAAATTCATTTGTTCAAGTGCTGCTTAGCAGATATTCAAAATATCACAAATTGATAAGGGTGTTGGCGCTATGCTTAAGATTCATTAACAATATACGGGCTGCAATTGTTGCTCGCATTGACCCTGCTTCGGCTCAGATGCGGAGAAGGGGTTGGTTGGCACCGCTTGAATTGAGAGAAGCCACAGTGGTTATTATAAGGCTCATTCAACTAGACATGTACCCCCTTGAATATAAGGCACTTTCAAAAGAAAAGGGATTACCTCCCAAGTCATCGCTCCTTAGCTTGAATCCTTATCTAGGCCCTGATGGGCTTTTACGGGTGGGTGGCCGTTTAATAAATTCTCAGGTGGAGAGGTTAAACAAGCATCCTATTATACTTCCGCCTAACCACAAATTTACCGTCCTGTTCTTAGAAATGATACACCTCGCATTTCTACATGCGGGCTTAGCATTGATGATGGGATGTGTGCGCCAGCAGTATTGGATTCCCTCCCTAAGACGGGTAGCAAAGAAAGTAATCAATGCTTGTCTGACTTGCAAGCGTTGGCGCGCAATTCCTCTTGGCCAGATTATGGGTTCATTGCCCCCTAGCCGCGTAAATCCTTCTCGGCCATGGGCTCACACATCCTTAGATTATTGTGGCCCAATTTTGACAAGGCCGTCTCTCACGAGATCAAAAATGTCTCAGAAGACTTGGATTGCTGTATTTATATGCCATTCCACGAAAGCTTCGCATTTAGAAATCGTCGAAAATCTATCCTCCTCTCAATTCATTGCGGCCTTTGAAGGTTTTGGTTCGAGAAGAGGTTATCCTGTGCACATGTACAGTGATAACGCTAGTACATTCAAAAGTGCTAGTCGTATCCTAGCCGAGGCTAATCGCTTTGTTCTTTCCGCTCGGGATTTAGAGGTTATCACCAATTTTTTATCAGTGCAGGGCACCTCCTGGCACTTTTGTCCCACCTACTCTCCTCACCGAAACTCGTTAGCTGAGGCTTGTGTTAAGAGTCTTAAATTCCATTTGCGACGCGCTTTAGGGCAACAAGTTGTGCCCTTGCTTACATTGTACACCCTCTTAGCCAAAATAGAAGCTTGTTTAAACTCAAGACCGCTTGAAGTCACGTCTACAGATACGGATGTGAATTTGATTTTAACCCCGAATGACTTAGTCTACGGGCACGCGCTTAATACTCTTCCTATAGATACTGACTCGCCTCTTGTGCAGATTACTCCTGCACAACAGTTCCGCCATTTAAATAACAAATTAGCAATAATTTGGAAATATTGGTCGCGAAATTACCTCCACACCTTGCAACAAAGGGTGAAGTGGAAAAGGGAGTCACCACCACTAGCTGTAAATGATTTAGTACTTTTAATTGAGGAATCTCCGCCCTCTCACTGGAAATAAGGTGTAGTGGAGAAATTGTTCCCTGATCAAGCCGGAGTCGTGCGTACTGTTGAAGTACGAACTAGCCAGGGCAAGTTATTGCGACCAGTACAAAAGTTATGTGCACTGGCTAGATCCTCCCACGAGTAAGCCCCAATCCATGATATTTATCTCTACTTTTCCCCCTCTGTCGACCAGAGATGCTCAGCTGATTTTTCTTTCGCTACGCCGCCTGGTGAACAGGCGTACCACTATCATTTTATAGGTCATACTGCGTGGGCCTGCCACTTGGTTTTTTTTTTGTGTTCTTTGACATTTTATGCGTTTTGTTAATTCCTTATTGTACTAATTGGTATAATTTTTTGATTAAGCACTGCTATAAATTCTATGTGATTTTGTTACTTCTAGGTTAGGGTAATTGTTACGAGGTACTCAGTAATGGTTCGAGGTGATTACAATATGTACTCTACGCAAACGCCTATGCTATCGTTTGTTGTATGCCCTCCTCACGTGTTTATAGTAGGAATGGAGTCTCTCAAGATAATGCAGAACTGTGGTGGACTTCTCAGTGCTTGTTGCTGAAAGAAGTGAGTGGAAGACGGACGGTGCCGAACTCGAGCATCGCCATGCGCCCGGCCCCAATAAATGTTAGCACATTTTGCTCGGCGCGGACAAGTTCCTGCGACTTCCGCCCACCTGGGCACTCTTTGGAGTGCTTCCCGCTAAATTATGGGAGTTCCATGCTAGACCAGGGTGTCATGGGGGCGCCAATTCCAAAATTCGCGCGTCCCACTTAAAAAAAATCCATCATCAATCAATCAATCAATCAATGAAATGGAATGAAGACATTAATTAAATCATTGTTTCCCCGCGCCTTGATGCATGTGACAGTTCTTCCGCCGCCCTGCCAGGTTGCAATCAGCTACCCTCGCCGCCGACACCGGTGACGTCACTACATCGCCACCGTCACCGCCGTCACCAACACCATCGCGCCGTCGCGCCCGTATCTCCCCCCCCCGCCTACGTCCGCCCCTCGCCGCCAGCTAGCCGGCTGCCCGCCCCTCTGCGCCCTGCCCGGGGTCGGAACCCGGGGCAACGCCAGAGCATGTGCGGACAGCGGGCGACACAGCTGGTGGAGTGTGGGCCAAGCGGATGGAGCTATGGTGGACCGGGAGCATGAAGCATCCACGGCGGTGAAGGGCATTTTTCACGATTTCTGCATTTGAGACCCTCTACTGGACAGCGGTGTGATTTGTAGGAGCGGTGGTGCTGTGACAGTGGTGTGGTTCGACAACCCGGCCATGTGTGCCTCGTAACCTTTCAATGTTACATTCATTTGGTATTTGCTTGCTGTGTTAGTCAGGTAGCATCGCTTGGTCAGTGTGTGCCTTTAATTTTGTGTTTCGCAACACTGCAAGAGTTTTGTGAAATTGTTAAAGTTTTGTGAAATTATTAAAGTTTTTTTTGTATTCTTTGACATACCTTATAAACTATTCTGAGTATATAAATGCTAAAGTATAGTGCTAGTAAACTAACTGGATATAATTTGTTTTAATTGTTTAGATTTAATAAATTAATTTATAGAATTTTAAAAATTGATTTTCACACCAGTGCTAAAACGAAATTGATTCCCTTTTTGCAATCAAAAAATCACACTCTCCGGTACTTTCAAGATAGCCCATTATGCCTATTATGGTAAATTTGGCAACTATGCGTTACACAAAAATACGAGCTAATCCAGTAAAACGGCTATCATATTCAAATTCAGCGACCCAAAATTGGTCAGAATCAGTGAGTTTTGTTTCTGTAACTTTTCAAAAGTTTAAAAATGTCGGCCAGTGTTATTGGTGGTACATCAGCACATAAATTCTCGCTTTACTTGTCGCTTTAAATCAGTGGTGCTACAGAATGGCACAGACTTTCCCGTATTAGTTTTCTATTTTCTTGGGTCTTCGCTAGCTATTCGGAATTGCCACATACTCATTCTTGCCAGCTACCATCTATCACCGCCAAAAGTACATTTTTTGTCATATTATTAATTTTTCGGTTTCCTATTGGTAGAAGGACAATATTAATTTTAGAATATGAAAGAACACAAAAACCCAACCCTCAATAGCAATTTTCTTTTACAAATTATGTGCCGTACGGGAAAGTAAAAAATCATTAGAAGAAATCAATTTACGAAACAATAGACAAATAAATCAACGAAAAGAAACATTTTGGAGAAATTTCAAATCAGGGTTAGAATTAAACGCTTTATATAATATCTCTTTGGCAGTCACACTCACACCCCCAAAATTAATTATAACAACTTCTCAAACACTTATTCTAAAAACAAGTTCAGTAGCAATTCCGTTGATTAATCTGAAGGATCGTTGAATCGGTGGTCTAATTTTTACTTTCCTGTACACGTACGTATACACGGAGTGATATATGTAGTGTAGGGAAAGTTATGTAATGCTGCGCGAAAAAATGGCCAATTTTCGGCGGAAATAATTTAATTGCCGGGCCGTGAAAACGAAAAAGTGGATAAAACCAGTTGCTAAATTGAGAACAAAAAATCCCCTAACACGAGGTGTAGCCAGAAACCTTGTTTTCTAGGTCCTTGATACCGAAAACCCTATTGAAAGGAAAATGTCCGTCCGTCCGTCCGTCCGTCCGTCAGTGAACACTGCTAGTGCCTAAACCATACGTACGATTTCTTCCGGGGTCGATCTGGTTCAAGTCGAAGCTTTGAGATTTTGAAAAAGATTCAACAAAATTTGGGGGTACGTTAGATGAAGCCCCTTGGGGATTTTCAAAATTTTCTCAAAAACGGCCCCAAATTTTTTTTCAATATCTTGTAGGATTAGAGTAAAATACACTTATTAGCATGGCATAGGTCCGATAACTGAATTTTCGAAAATGGTGAAACTGAATTTTTTTCGGCGTCTTTCTCCAACTACAAAATTAAAGATAGAAATTTTTCCTTCAAATAAATTTTTTTCTTCATAGTGAGTTCTTTGTTTAAGGTCATGTACATTTTTTTGAAAATTTTAGTAGTTTTCGCGCAATATTGCGTCCAATATGTGCAATTTAAAAAAATTGATTTTCTCAAAAACGGCTCCAAATGTTTTCTTTAAACTTTTGGTAGGAATAGTGGTAAATGTACTCTATCAGATGACATAAAAGCCACATTGCTTTATAGGTTGGTTTTTTCAAAATGTACAAAAATGTATATTTTTTCACATGTTTCTCACGTTGATAATATTTACATTAGCGGCTATTTTTTTCACATTATTATATTTGCAAGTAAATGTGCTTTAAATAATGTCAAGTAAAGTTTCTCGAAAAGACAACCGTTTTTTGTGAAAAGTAGCTCAACATTTTGCATTTTCGGAAACGCTCAAACGACATTTTCTCATATGTGGCTGCAAATTTTTTCTTCAAACGTTTGTAACGGATGGTGCTAATTACGCTCTTTAGTATAGCGTAAAGTTTGTTTTACTTTCCCGTATACGTACGTATACACGGAGTGATATACGTAGTATAGGGAAAGTTATGTAATGCTGCGCGAAAAAATGGCTAATTTTCGGCGGAAAAAAAAGTAATTGCAGGGCCGTGAAAACGAATAAGTGGATAAAACCAGTTGCTAAATTAAGACAAAAAAATCCCCTAACACGTGGTGTGGTCAAAATCCATGATTTGTTGCTTCTTTATACTTAAAAATCGATTGACGGCATTCCGTGCGTCTGTCCGTCTGTCCATCTGTGGTCAACGCTAGCGCCTAAACCGTTCGGTCGATTTTCTTCAAAATTGATATTCCCCAGTCGATCTGATTCTAGTCGAAGCTTTGTGATTTTGAAAAAGATTCTTCTAAATTTGGGGGTACTTTATATGAAGCCCCCCGGGGATTTTCAACATTTTCTCAAAAACGGCTCCAAATTTTTTCTTTAAATTTCTAGTATGAATAGAGGAAAATACACTTTTTAACATGGCATAGGTCTGATTTTCACGTACAGCTCTGAATTTTCGAAAATTGTGAAAGTTTGAATTTTTTTCGGCGTCTTTCTCCAACTACAAAATTGAAGATAGAGATTTTTTCTTCAAATAAAATTTGTTCTGCATATTGAGTTCTTTAATAAAGGTCATGTAAATGTTTTTCACAATTTTGGTAGTTTTCGTGCAATATTGCGTGCAATATGTGCAATTTTAAAAAATTACAAAAACAAGATTTTCTCTAAAACGGCTCCAAATTTTTTCTTTAAACTTTTGGTAGGGATAGTGGTAAATGTACTCTATCAATGACATAAAAGCCATTTTGGTCTATCGGTTGGTTTTTTCAAAAATTACAAAAATGTAAATTTTTTTACTTGTCTCTCACGTCGTTAATATTTACATTATCGGCGATTTTTTACATTATTATATTTAAGAGTATATATGCTTTAAATAATGACAAGTAAAGTTTCTCGAAAACACTACCGTTTTCTGTGAAAAGTAGCTCAAATTTCGGCATTTTCAGAAATGCTCAAACGTCATTTTCTCGTATATGGCTGCAATTTTTTTCTTGAAACTTTTGTAACGGATAGTGCTAATTACACTCATTAGTATAGCGTGAAGTTTATTTTGAGATTTTTTTTGTTTTTTTTCAAAAATTATATAAATGTAAATTTTTTGATCTTTATTTTATGACCTTTATTAAAGATCTCTCACATCTTTAATATGCACAATATCCGCAATTTGTAAAGATGATTATATTTGTGAGTGTAAGTGCTTCAAATAACTTCAAATAAAGTATTTTGAAAACTCAAAAATTTTCTGTGAAAATTAGCTTCAAATTTCGCATTTTTAGTAGTGTTAAAACGCCATTTTCTCTTAAACGGTACATACTTTTTAAAAGAAAATTGCCATTTACGGCTAGGTTTTTGTGTTCTTTAATATTATAAAATTAATGTTTCTGTTCTACCAATAGGAAACCGAAAAAATTAAGAAAATGACAAAAAAATGTACTTTTGGTGGTGATAGATGACAGCTGGCAAGAAAGAGTATGTGCCAATTCCGAATTGCTAGCGAAGACCCAAAGAAATAGAAAACTAATACGGGAAAGTCTGTAGCACCACTAGTTCTAGTCGAGGCAGTAGTAAATTATTGACCTTAGATACATAGATCTAGATTGGTAGTCTGAAGGAGAATTCTAGCAGCCGGCTCCTATATCGGGATTTTTGGTTATTTTTTTTCAATCAATTCCAGGTGAATTCATTAGGGTTAGGGATATAGCATGCATGACATTTACAGGACCAATAGCCCTAGATTCTGAGTTGGCAGCAATGAATAAATATTTGTACTAATACGAACTTTGAATAAACGATAACAGTTTACTTACTCGTCATCATCAACTATAGTGGTCACAATTCCTATGAAGTTCAGGCCGAAATTCAAGTTGTATTTGATCCCAAGTTGAGGAGCACTACCTAGTATATACTGCATCATTACGCAGTGTCTTTTGTCATCATTTAAATCTTTTTTCTCACTTCCAGCAAAAATTGGAATCCATTTTAAAATTATCTCAATTATCCATTCATCGCCTTTTGAAGATTGACGAACTTGCGTGCAATTATACTCTACAAAGTGGCCGTAAGCTTTGCTGTACGTACAGTTCACGGGAAGAGTTATGAGATGTGCCGCTGCAGTTTCGTTGCATGTCAGCATTGGCAAATGATTCCCTTCACATACAGGCAGAGTGGCCAACGTTGCAGTAAAGAACGCAAGAATTATCTTGCTCATGTTTCGTAGATGATATCAAATTAAGACTTTTGTTCACAATTCTTTCAATAATTATCAAGAAACACAGCTTTCTCTTTTATGTAATAATCATGGTTTTCCGTTTGTAATTATTAGGATTATTCTCAAACTTTCCGGTATAACTGCTGTGGACGATAATTTCTTGTATGAACTCTTACGTAATGCAAACGTGATAGTATAGTTTAATTAATACAACAGAAATATATACAAGTTTTTCTTAATAACTCATTTAAATTTCAAAATAAAACTGGCAACAAACAATTATTTTTCGTACTTCTGAAGATCAGCAATGGAAGTATTAATTTCTCCTAATCTAATTGCCTAAGATAGAGCAATTGTCTAAAATTCCTTTTCTCGCCAAAATTAAACACAATCATAAATTTACACTTATTCACACTACCGTTAAAATTACAAACACTCGTAAACTAATTACAGAAAAATCACACGCATCTTCACACTATCGTTGATACCGAACAAATGACTCTAAGTATTTTTACCACTTGGACACAGATGTGATGTCATCTCTTCGTCTATCTTGTTTTTTTTCCTTGTGCCGCTTCCACAAGTTTCCGGAGACGAGTCTCGAGGAAGCCACACGGATGATAATCCTGGTTGACTTCTGCTCTCCAAGCGGTTCTTCATCGAAACTCTCATTTATTGGAGGCGAAGCAGATAAGTGTTTACTTGTTTTGTATGCATTTTTTCTCGTGAAGATTAGCTCAAGGATCTACGGCAGACCTGCACAACGCCTGCTCCCGCGGGCATTCTGCACTTGGGAGCCGGTCGTCTGCCCGTGGCAGCGCCGAAAGTGCAAGTAGTGGGGAGTAGGAAGCTTTGCGGGGAGGGGAGAAGTCTGACGTAGCACGACGCGGCGCGTAGATTGAATGCCTGGGCGTCTATTAATGATCCATGCTTCAAAATTAAATGCCCATTTGTTTAAATGGATTATGTCTAGTATTTCAAGTTACCAGGGTCATAATTCACTGTTTACGTTCTGTGCACTACTGTATATCCACCACTGTATGCATTTTCATTTTCTAATTTTTTTTAAAGAAAATAACATGCTCATTGTGACTCTTAAGCAATATTTTAAAGCAATAGCTTTAAAATATATGCTTATATATAAGAAAAAATATAATTTAATTCTATCTAACACAAAATTGCAATTTAATAATGGATTGTCCAGGAATGTTATAATCTCCAAATCATAGAAAAATGAACAACATCATCAGAGCAATCTCTCAAATCAAGAGTGACATAAAAATAGAATATGTGGCAATTCCAAGAAGGGTAATGTTTAATAGTACATTTGTGACCATTTTTCCTCATAATGAAACTGAATAAAAGAGATCAACGAGCAAACTTCTGTGACGATATGTTACGGACAATCATAAGATAATCATGGGTATTGGTTAAATAGAATGCAAAGGGCTTTATATTTTTATACGATGTCGCAAACGACTCTACACTTCAGTCAGAAATTAGAACAGAAAATAATCATGATATTTTTTAAGAATAATATGTTTTTGCTTTGAGAGAACCGTCTTATTCAATTAAACATAGTTATTAAAAATAGTTTATTGCTGTTATCAAACAAAATCAATACAGTATCAAAATTTTGTGTTTAGCACAACACTAAATTTTTGATTACATAGTAGCAAAGCGAATTACATTATAAGCCCTACAAGCAATTATAATACTTGGTGTCGAAATCTAATATGTATAATTTGTTGTAGTTTCATATTTCGCCCTGTCATATATTGAGAACAAACATTTGCAATATAATACAAAAGACAATATTACTTGAACTGTATATGACCGTCATTTTCTTGCCGATTGCTCTTTAAATTTACGCGCTATCTTTCAAATTGCGCATTCTAATTGGTTGTCCCCACTCCTAGATTGGGTCTCATCCCCACCCTTCATCGATTTTCTCATTTGCACTCGAGTTGCCCGCACGCAGCTCCTGAGGTCAGTGCAAGTGCACAATGCTGTGCAGGTCTGATCTAGGGCGTGAAGAGAGTAATTTAAACATGAAAACTGCATGTAATAATCGATTGAAGCTGTAGCTGATCTCGATCGAACATAATTTTGACATGAATCAAATAAATGTATGAATTACTCGCTATCCCTTGAATTTTCTACGAAGCGTTTTTGATGGAGAACTAGTTAGCGAAAGTTGATGAGGGGCGTTTTAAACGGAGAGGTTTGAACATGTACTTTTCCACATCGCTCATGGACCACATGTTTCAAATTGTGTCTTCAATGTTTCCTATTTTAGTAGTAATACATTCTTTAATAAGACATTCTTCATTCAAAATTGTTGCCATTTCCTCGCATTGCACCTCGCTAAATCATCTGAGACAAAAAATGACTATTTTCGTTAATACAAAATAAAAAGACATGAGAATGCACATGTTGGTTAATATTTATACAGTTTCCTCAAAAATAACTCTAAATATTTAGAGGACATTTCAGTTAACGAGATGGTTTCCTTTTCATTCCTTTGCTAGTATACTGTTCTTGAGTAAAGAACACCTATATTTTTAAGAATATTAAAAAAATATTCTAGTCCTAAATATCTTGATTGAAAAAAATGTCTCTTTACAAGAAAATTTTCGAGAAAAATTGCGTTATTGAAAACTCGCCGTTTTATGTAGTTTCTTTATACTTAAAACGTTGAGGGTTTCATGAAAAAACATCATCAGAGATATTTTCAAGCTTCTGTTTATCAAAAGTTCTAAATAATATAACACATTCGTAATATAAATTGAAGTGTATGTGAGCAGTGATCTAACCCCCAAAAATGAAAAATGAGTTACTGACAGTGTGTTATATTATTAGCTCTCAAGAAGGAATTAAATATTCCGAAACGTGAGAAAACTAAAATTATTGAGTCTTTTAATTTGTACTTTGACCAAATCCCATAATCTGGAGAATCCATAATTTTCTTACATGATCGCCAATATTCACAGACGCTTCGCTGGCGTTATGCACAGAAGTCATAAGGGCAGACGTTTTGACGTACACCACTTTTCAGAAACCAGGACTCACAAACGTGGATTCTTACCACACAACGTTTTAGAGGAACTAACTTATTAATTATTAGATTTATTCAATTTATCGGTTTTAGGTTCCCACAAAATAAGTATTATTATTTAAGATTCCTCTTGATGAATTTAGTTTTGTAATAAGATTCTAACACTTAAATGGACTGAAAACGTAATTGTTATATTCCAGAAAGCCGAATCTTTTATCGCTATAATTGCTATACAAGTATAATTCTTCAACATGCGAACGAACCTGAAACATCTTAATACTCTCCGAAAACTACTAGAAAATTATTTCTAAGCCTTGACAATAATAATAATAATAACAATAATAATAATAATAATAATAATAATAATAATAATAGTAATTTTAAAGTAGTATTGTTAGAATGATCTAATCAAATTACACAATAAAAGATTTCATGGACAAAAACTTGAGATAAAATGTATACAGGTGATATTGATTATTGGAACTTTTTTGATCACCCTTCACATTAAATTTAAAACAAAACTCTTAGGAATACCATTTCTTGTTCTTTTGATGCAAAAATAATTTTTAAAAAGCAATTGCTAACAAAACTAAATATGTAAGTTGCAATACTATTGTGCAATACTATTTCAGTATCAACACTGTATCGTCATAACTTGATGGATAATCTTTGATTCAATTTATTGTCCATGTGACATAAATGTTCATTTATATGAGTAGTGCAATATGAGCTCCTAGAAACACTATTTTCTATGCATCTGTATAGATAAAAAATTCACAGAAAGTACAGAAAGACTTTACAGTAGGAGTTAACATTGTTTAATTCCTCAACAAATTAATACTCGTTCTTTTGTACAAATAAATCATTCTTAGATATGGAGAAAGGACTTTTCAGACTTGGCTTAGTAACAACTATCCTAAAAGAAAATCCCTCGAACCACAAAATCAATAACAAAATTACCTGTAGGCAGGTCCACCATTGCACTGTTCGTAAGAACCAGCATATCCAACAAAGGTAAGTTCTTGAGAGTCGGTATGGGACCATTGAGATCGGTCCCAAATGAACCAGTAAGATGAACGGCAGTCAATGAACTGCCCGCTAGCCCCGGCAGAGCAGTCGGATAGTGCTCTTGAAGTGCAGCCTCCGCATTCAGGGCGTGAAGCCAGTCCAAGTCGGCACGAAACAGGGGCGAGGAGAAGTCCCAGAAGAGAGGGTCATCGGGCAAGTGGCTGAACGGCGGGGAGTCCAGTACATCGGACCGTATGTCAACTTGTCTGTAGCTTTAGAAAAGGCAGGCTATTCAGGTTGTCTGATCATTTTTTCGTTTCAGAGCGCGGCAATTGCTATGCCATCAGTCCCGTAAATGCACTGCTTACTATATCACGGAAGGAGATAATCTTTTCATGCCGGTATGTGATATCCGCCAACGGCTTCGGATTCGGTGTTTCCTGCTCTAGATCTCTCCCCTCAGCGGGGCACCACCCCATTGCAACAAGCTCTAAGCCTCCGACATGTGTGGTAGTGTAGTGAATATTACTGTGCCTGTAAGAAAGATCGCTCGCGGTCCGTGGCCAGTTTGCTATGGTTCTACTTCGGCATTCACCTGGTATTGTTCGGAGAATTACCGTACATTGAAATGGTATAGCTAAGGAAAACTTCATCAGAGCAGCCAGTCTCCAAATTTTTCTCCGGACCATGGTTCAATGCGAATTAGCTATCTAGCTATTAAAAAAGACGTCCACCCCCGGGTTCTAGCCCTAGAATCTGCCAGTCAGTGACTCGGCAATAGCAACAGTTGTTGTTTTGAAGTAATATTTTCTTTGTTCCTACCTCAAAATAAATAAGGTGTGACTATATTCATAGAGAGAATCCTGTTTTGGACGTGGTGCAATCTACATATGGTACATATTTTTAATAAATTGAGTAAAATTCATAATGAGATTTTTGCAGGATCATGGACTTTGTATCTTCGCTTCCTTAAATCCGTCACTGCTTGGCGCGATAAACACTACAGAACGCTGCAGTCCCGAACATTTTTCAACAATGTCCTCGTAAATCGTCAGATCCTTTACACCCCAGAATCCCCTCCAGATTTACCAAGTATAAATTTCGCCCACATTAATTCGAACCCATTACCCTCACATTCTTACTCTGAAGTATATGAAAAGTGTTTCGAATAACTGAAAAAAAAACATTCTACACTGCTCAAGGGTTGATGAATATCCAGGGGATTTCACAGGACACACACATGTGATAATATAACAGCAAACTGTACCTATTGAGAAAGGTATATCTGTGTGTTCTCTAAAGTGGTTAATCCACTACACGATCTGCGCCTTAGACAAAGCCTGTTGTAAAAAATCAGCTCTTTTAAAACGGTCATATACAATTTTTGGAAAAATCAAGGTATTTTCGCGTAATTTGCCCTTGAAATTAATGCAATTTCCAAAAATAATATTTCCTCAAAAAGAGCTCCAATTTTTTCTAACTTATTCCGCGGATAGAAGAAGAGATGTTTAAAAGAAGGACGTGAATCGCATTTTCGTTGAATTCTCTGTATTTTCAAAAATTGCAAATTTAGAAATAATGCGAGAAAGTGCTTGCTATTGTAACACCGCTAGTTTTTAAATATAAAATTACCCATTGGCTATATTTAAACTAGTGGTGCTACAACAGCACATACTTTCCCATATTATTGAAAGCTGATATGTAGAATTGAAATATTGCACTTTCTGCCCTATTAACATCTCAGCTGTTATTTGAAAACGTCCAATTCAACCAAGAAGCGATCAACCAGAGTGTAAGATATATAGGCGTGTTAACCAGCCGCCTTTGGGACAAATTTTCTGAAGCCAGTTTGAGGCTAGTTCCTCGCATGTCCGTACGGTGCGGACGATCGGTTTGGGTCGCGGTGTAAGATATACATCTTAAGACGACATCTGAAACTGTGGCTGTTACACATTACACGACCAATCACACTACCTTGCCCAAATAAGACCCAAAGATTGCAGCACTTACTATATGCCAGAACTGTGAGAACTAGCCGCACATGAGCTTCAGTTTTAGACTGGAAGTGAACATACCTATATATTTTACACAGTGCGAACAACTCACTATTTCTATCGCAGTGATGTCAAAACTATGTGAATTCCACAACTGCATAAAAATATGATACAAACGTTTTGTAAACTTGTTTTGGAAAAAGAAGTCAGATACCATACAGATCTATCAAGTCACAATGACACATAATTCACAGAAATTCGCGACAGCGGAACGGAATTCAATTGTTGCGTTCCAGCATTGTCGATACTCCCTTAAAGTGCTAACAATTTTTATTTCCAGTATTTTAAATCAGTGTCGTCTATGTTCTCCTCCCACGAACATGGATGTTGCTTTTATGACCAGTGGACACACGACTGTTTTAATTATGGGTTGAGACAATTTGAGCCAGAAATAGTATTCGTACAATTTAAAACTGAACTTGTTTTCGAAAGTACGGTGATCGCACTCCGCAACAATCACTTGTTTGGAATCGTTTTACACTATTCATTTCATAATGTTAGTTGTTATTATTGCTGCTACTAGTGAAGATAACGAAATAACATTATTGAATTTTGAAATCCTCAATAGGGAATGAACGGAAAGGAATTTTCGGTAAATTTTCTGTAAAATTGAATTTATTGTCAAAAATAAAACACGTATGCAGAAAACTGTCAGTCTTACGTACGTGGTTTACCGGCAGCAACAGTAACAAAAACAACACTTAAATAATAAATATCCATCAGACACTTTTTGTACTCACTACACATAGAAGCTCCCGAAATGACCGGGAAGCGACTGTCGCTTCGGCGGAAGAGTATTGCATGCCTAATTAGTCGTATTTAAAAATTATTTCTAGGTTCATCAGAGTTTACATATGACAATTACAATTAAATAAACAAAGTGACTCGAAAATATATTCCTTAACTTAGTTTTAATTCATTTACATTAACTGCTTACGTTTTATTACGGTATATATTAGTGTTCCAACTTTTGGAAGTTATATTCCCGTCATTCCATATAGCTACAACCGCAAGTTCGTTGGGCGTCAGCCGCCACTGGTAGAAAGTGCGTTTAAGGTAAGTTTTTCATTCTGAGATTCCCATTCATAACAGACAACCGGATGTAACAGGTCAGTGTCAATGCCGTTATATCTGCAGCACCGATAGACGGCAGGTCTTAAGATTCAAGTCGCGGCAGTAGTGGATTATTGACCTTAGCCACATACAACTAGATTGCTAGCCTGAAGGACAATTCTATCCGCCAGATATCCTTATCTGTAATTTTCAGTTGTTTCTCCGTTCAATTCCAGATGAATGATGATTAGTTTAAGGGATATAGCATACACTACACTTACGGGACTAATAGACTTGGACGAAATCAATAATTAATAGTATTTATTCGAACCTTGAATAAACGATAATAGTTTACTTACAAGTCGCCGTCGAGTATAGTTGCCACAAGTCCAATATCAAAAAAGACGAGAAATTCAAATTGTATGTGCTCCCAAGTTGAGGAGCACTATATTTTATATGTTTCATCGTTGCACACTTTGTTTTGTTACCATTTGAATCTTTTTTCTCGATTCCACTCAATTCTCGCATCCATTCTAAAAATATCTCACGTATCCACACATTGCCTTTTGGAGATTGACGAAACTGCGTGCAATTGTACTCAACAACGTAGCCGTGATCTTCGTAAGTACAGTTTACGGGAAGAGTTATAAGATGGGCAGCTTCAGTTTCTTCGCATGTCAGCATTGGCAAACGATTCCCTTCACATACAGGCAGGGTGGCCAACGCTGCAGTAAATAATGCAAAACTTATGTTGCTCATGGTTCGTTGATGTCATCAAATTATATTTGTTTCACAGTGTTATTTCAGTCATTATCAAGCACCACTGTTTCTCTTTTTTGTAATTAGTCATGAATTTTTATTTGTAATCATTCTGACTATTCTCAAAATTTACGATATAACTGCTGTGGACGAAAATTTCTGGTATGAACTTTCACGTAGGGCAAACGGGTTAGTTGTAACAGAAATCTAAAAACGTTTTTTGTTAATAACTCACTCAAATTTTAAAAGGAAACTGACAACTATATCGTACTTTTCAAGATCAGTGATAGGAGTATTAATTTCTCCTTATCCAATTCTTGCAGATAAAGCAATTGTCTGGAGTTCTTTCTCTCGCCAAAATAAAACACAATCATAAATACACACTTGTTCATACTACCAATAAAACTGTAGTCACTAGGAAACGAATTACATAAAAATCACACGCATCTGTACGCTATCGTTGATCCCGACAAATGTTTCTGTATTTTTTTACCACATGCTCAGACAAGTGATGTCATCTCTTCGTCTGTCGTGTTTTTTTCCTTGCGCCCCATCCACAAGTTTCCGGAGAGAAGACTCGAGGAAGCCACATGGGTGATAATCCTGGTTGACTTCTGCTCTCCAAGCGGTTTTTTCAACGAAACTCTCGTTTATTCGTTTAATTGGACAGGGATTCTTTACTTGGTTTGCATGGAATATTTCCGTTAAAGAATAATCTAGTTTTTGAAGGGAGAGATATAAACTCGGTACCTGGATATCGATTGAATAATAATCGATTGAAGGGCTATCTGATCTCATCCGAACATAATTGTGTCACCCATGAAATGACTCTATAAAATACACACTATCACTTGAAATTTCTATGAAGCGTTTTTGATGGAACTAGCCAGCAAAGTTTCATGAAAAGGTTTAAAAAGGAGAGTTTTGAACAAAGGCCTTTCCATATCGATCACGGAGAAAATGTTCAAATTGTATCTTCAGAATTTCTTATTTGTTTTCACGCGAATAGTAAGATGGATCAACTCTTAGGAATCAATAACAAGATAATTAATCATCTTATAAATATTATCAATGTGTACATGAACCTATTTAATTATCTAATTTTGAGGAACAGATTTCATTAAATAAACCAGCTGCTACAACAGCACATACTCGTATCAATTCTAACTGCTCCGCTACATTATACTATTATATAACCCTGCAGAAGTGTTTTCAACAAGCAAAACCTTTTTTCTGAACCGAAATTGGAACTCAGGTCCTCGCCGTTATCCTCTCACGTACGCCATCGAAGAGTAATTAGATTCCCATTCGGGCTTATATTGAAATGCTACGTTTTACAATTTTTGCAATTTTCGAAAATACGGGGAGTTCGCGGAAAATGGGTATAGCTCCATATTTTTTTATTAACTCATTGTTACGCACGAAGAAAAAGTTAATAAAAAATCTTCTGGACTGTTTTTGAGAATATATTTTGAATCACTCAAACTCGTTTTAGCTGCTAAAAAATAAGAAATGTCTCTGAATCGTATGGATGCAACCGCAAAACATGGGCTGTCCCCACTAGGAGACCGAGACGCATGAAATGGCAGCTTCGTGTGCATATGACAGCTTTATAACCATGAGTGACCGACTGACGGAGGTTACTCTATTACTCGGTGTCCACCGACGGAGTGACTGACAGAGGTTACTCAAAAGAATACCTAATCACGATAAGTGAACACTATTTCCACTCCAGAATTTTCTTGTAATTAGGCTAATAACATTCATACGAAAATTACCGCAGTACATTGTTACACAAATCGGATAAACACTTGTTACCATATTTTTCTAACTTCTATAAAATTACTTATTCCCAAAAGAGGTACTACGAAATACAATTATAATTTAATTTAATTATCCATCTTCACCTCCTGCGTTTCATTCCAACCATAGAAAACAACTTTCTGATCGATTTTTCTTTACTCAGTAAAATATAAAATTTTCGCATTCTCAGGAAATGAGAAGTAAACAGCTGAATAGTGACCTTGGCTCAACGCTACGGTTAGTTTTCAACCTACTGACCCAATGTTCACAGCTTCACAAGAATCCGGCCACTTTCACAGCGTCAACGCTGCCTATATTTCCGCACCATACAACGAAAATATTTTCTGTATAGCTACCGTATCTGCAGAGCGGAATGTTCTGACGCCAGCGAAAACGCTCGATGACCTTGTATTCACTAATATTTAGCAGAACATGTTTTTCGTTACGTAGGAAAGAATTTGGAATGCGGTCGTCCGCCAAATCTTTGTTGACCTCAGAAATGTATTCTCTCATCTACTAGCAGTCGTTATTCTGAACGCGATTTGTTCTTTAAACCAATCTACGACCAAAGAGCTGAAAAAATTCATAGCATCCATTTCACAGTGGATGATACAATCTGGCCACTACGTATCCCACTACAACGTGCGCAGAACATTTGTTGTTTTTCAGATTATTTCTACAAAACTTCCTCTCCAAACACATTAAAACATCTGCCATATGTGATACAAGCAGATTTGTCTCTTACCTCGTAGTCGGCAGTGATTTAAGTTCAGACGCATTCCCCGCTCACCCATTCCATCGAAGGGGCAAACTTACTCCTATCCTTGACGGAGTCTCGTAGTAGAAGAGACCTCACTTTCACTATTGCATCGCGGCGTCGCGCGTAGTAGCTGAAATCGATTTCTGCGTCGATTACTAGGAACGAACGCGCAGGCGCGGTAACGTTGCAATGCGCTCCGTCACTGAAATGCTCAGAAGCTTCTAGGCGTCTATATGAGTACTATTTGCACAAAACTATTCAGTTACAGCTATTGAACTGGCAGCACAACGAATATTGCACGGAGACTACAAACGAGTATCCGACCGAGGTGGCTTATGGCCTGAATTGATGTCATTGTAGTACCTCTGACCCAGAGGTCCTACGGTGGCAGGAATTTCCATATTAGCTACATAGCTAGGTCGGGTTCAGCTTCTGAGCTTATGGGGTTTACCATGCGAGAGTTCTCGCATGGGCACGCTAGTTATTGTTATTGGTTTATTATTATTATAAGATACAAAATCTCAACACTGTTGGACATGACATAATACATCGAAACTGAGATTCAAGACGTATTATATAACAGTCAGAAAACAAATGAAATCAAATTTACATATAAGAGCACAGGTCCACTTAAATTTGAATAATATAGGGAACACAAGTCAAATTAAATGTAGATACATATAAGAACATGAGTCAAATCAAATTTAAAAGCATATTAGAACACACGTCAAATTAAGTTAAAATACACTTAAGAACACAAGTCAAATTAAATATACATACATAAAGAAAACAAGACAGGTTAAATTTAAATATATTAAAGAGATAACACATTCATATAAACTGTCTACTATCGTGCCACTATCAAAATTTCCACATACATGTCCACATCGCACTCACTGGCTTTACTCGCTTTATTAAACAGTAATTGAGTTGATATCGGTCAATCTCGTCTCCTAATATATGGCAAGTGTCCAGTATCACAGATTTCTGAATTTCTGATAGCTTTCTGATTGAAGAATTTTCAAGTGTTTATTATTATTATTATTATTATTATTATTATTATTATTATTATTACTCCACAGAGTCATGTCAGAAATTCTATCACTTCTATAAATGTTATAATCTTTAAGTGCAATTTTTCTTTAGAGATTAGACGGGTTTTAGAAATACATACCATATCAATATTATGAAATAGACAAATAGGGATAAAAAAGGTTTAGTCATTTTAGACCATTAGAATTCCATTTTTTAGTATTTGTATTTATAGACATTAAGAAGTGGAGGAAGGATGTTTTGTAAAAAAGTCAGAATTTGCGGGGTAATTGTAGAAATAAATTGTTGAACTATGTTAGAAATTAAAAATGTATAATTTGAAGTAGAAGAGATTTGTTTTAATATATCAGAGTAAGAGAATGTAGATTATGTGTGATTATATGTTGGAGATGATGTAGTGTATTTGTATTCGAAAAGAGATTTTGAATAAAATCGGTATGTTGAAAGGTTTGTGAGAAGGAGAATCTAAATTTTTATTTATTAATATACATTTTCCCAAACTTACTTCGTTGTTTCTCCTTTCAAGAACATAATTGGTTTGGATATTACTATTTGTTGAAATATTTTTGTTCTTGTAAAAAATGCCATTTTTTCTGAATTTATCATGAACTGAATATTAGATTCTGCATTAATTTTTCTTTGTTGCAGGATTGCAGTTTTTAATGGAATATTTTTCATTTTATAATTTGGAATTATTTCTTTATTATCAATATTGGCAAATTCTAAACCTCCATTATTTTGACAAATGTTTCTGTATGCATGCTAGAAATTGCCCCTCAGTCGTTATACTGATTGAGAGCATGGGTCACAATTAATTTATAGAGTCAGCCAAATTTCTAGATGCTTAGTTTTAAAGATAACTTTTTTAGAAAATCCAATTTAGGATTAATTAAATATTGTATTTTTTGTTTTGTTTGGTAATGTTATAATAGTAGTATACTAGGGACCTCAATAGTGTCCTCAAGTATAATAGGGACCTCATTTCTTGTTTTCCCCGGTGTTTTCCGATCGCTTGAGGTAAATGCAAGAATGAAATATATTGAAAGAGATTTTCAAAAAAACTCAAAATAAAAAATTTAAATTCAAATTTGAAAACCTTTTTTAACTCAACCCCTATTAAGTTTATAGTTGTATATCATATACAAGGCCATAAAGACAGCTGCAAAATGACACCTGTTCCAGCTCTCTATCTTAATTTGGAGAGGATCTACATCAATTTAAAAAATTTCGAGAACTCAATTTTGTAAAATTTCACATGCTGTATTTCACAAACTGGAGGAAATATTTTTCTCAAAATGTGTACTCTTCTTATTCTTTATTCATACTACCTATGTGTCAAATTTCATCTGAATCTGAGATGGTGAAATAAAATGATTGTGTTGATTTAATGTGAAATGATCCTATTAATATTTCAAGAATTAATCGACAATGAATTTCTTCGCGTATGTTCGTCAGCCAGCAGCGGTGTCCGCTCGCTCGCTGTGGAGGTGGAGGGCTGGGGTTCGTCCCCAGACGGAGGGTCCGCGAGGAGGCGCTGGCGGAGGCTGGGCCCCAGCGCACGGCGCAGCTCTGCGGCCGCCGCCTTCACCGCCGGCGCCGTCTCGGGCCGCGGCCAGCGCACCACCGGACGCGTGTCCAGCAGGAAGCGCAGCAGGCGCGGCAGGCGCCGGCGCTCCAGCGGCTCCAGCTCCAGCAGCACCAGGAACTCGCGGTCCTCGCTGAACAGCTTGTGCTGCGCCATCTCCAGCTCCCACTGGCACCACTGTCATCACAAACAAGCTCTTTATGACATATGTAAGCACACGCATTGTTAACAGTGATATTGAAGAGACTCACTTTGCTAGCGATGAAATGTTGAGTGAGGACAACGAATGACCTTCCTGCTGTGCTCGATGGCGTCCGACGATGTTGGAGACGATGTGTGAGCCCAGCGCGAAGTCCCGGTCAAAGAGGCTCAAGACGTAGCTCTCCGGACGACGTTCCAAGAGTGGAACGAGGCGTTGCAGCACCCACTTTCGGTTTTTCACACTAATTAAAATTGATAAAGACGAACATTTGCTAAACATACGTTTCAATGAAATTTCAACTCTATCATCATAAGATTGATGGATGTTTCCGGACGTGTCAAATGCGTATCTTTTAGTCCCGTAAGTGTAGTGCATGATTCTTGTCGGGAGGTGGCGGTGATATTCCCCTTCTGTATGATTAGATCCGACACCGACTTACCATCGGATAGCGGCGTTTCCCCAACCAAATACCTCCCACCAGCGGATTACCGCCAAAAAAACCCAACCAGCATCAAGCTCTAAGCTCCCCACATGTGTGGTAGTGTAGCGCATGAAAGGTTTGTAAGGGGTGAGGATAGAACAAGAGGAAGAAAAAATGGTGCGCGGTTTGTGGCCGTTTGTTATGGTACTGCTGCGGCATTCCTACTGCTATTCACACAAGAAATTTAAAGAAAAAATTTTGAGCCGTTTTTGAGAAAATTTTGAAAATCCCCGGGGGGCTTCATATAAAGTACTCAAAAATTTTGAAGAACCATTTTCAAAATCTCAAAGCTTCGACTAGAACCAGATCGACCGGGGAATATCCATTTTGGAAGAAATCGTACGTATGGTTTAGGCGCTAGCAGTGTTCACAGACGGAGAGACAGACGGACGGACGTTTTCCTTTCAATTGGGTTTTCGGTATCAAGGACCTAGAAAATAGGGTTTCTGGCTCCACCCTGTGTTAGGGGATTTTTTTTCTTAATTAAGCAACTGGTTTTATCCACTTTTTCGTTTTCACGGCCCGGCAATTATATTTTTCCGCCGAAAATTGGCCATTTTTTCGTGCAGCATTACATAACTTTCCCTATACTACGTATATCACTCCGATTTTGAAAAAGATTCTTCAAAATTTGGGGGTACTTCAAATTTTTTCAAAATTTTTGGGGGATTTCAAAATTTTCTCAAAAACGGCTTCAAATATTTTCTTTAAATTTCTTGTATGAATAGAGGGAAAATACACTTGTTAACATGGCGTAGGTCCGATTTTCACAGAAAACTCTAAATTTTCGAAAATTGTGAAAGTTTGAGTTTTTTTCGGCGTCTTTCTCCAACTACAAAATTGAAGATAGAGATTTTTTCTTCAAATAAAAGTTTTTTCTGCATATTGAATTCTTTCATGAAGGTCATGTAAATGTTTTTCAAAATTTTAGTAGTTTTCGTGCAATATTGCGTGCAATTTTAAAACATTACAAAAACAAGATTTTCTCAAAAACGGCTTCAAGTTTTTTCTTTAAACTTTTGGTAGGGATAGTGGTTAATGTACTCTATAAGATGACATGAAATTATATTGTTCTATTAGTTGATTTTTCCAAAAATTACAAAAATGTAAATTTTTTCACATGTTTCTCACGTCGACAATATTTACATTAGTGGCGATTTTTTACAGTATTATATTTACGAGTACATGTGCCTTAAATAATGTTAAGTAAAGCTTCTCGAAAACACAACAGTTTTCTGTGAAAAGTAGCTCAAAATTTCGCATTTTCAGAAACGCTCAAATGCCATTTTCTCATATATGGCTGCAAATTTTTTCTTGAAACTTTTGCAACGGATAGTGCTAATTACACTCTTTAGTATAGCGTACAATTTATTTTGAGTCATTGTTTTTCAAATATTACATAATTGTAATTTTTTGAAAGATCTCTCACATCTTTAATATGCACATTACCAGCAATTTGTAAAGATTATTATACTTATGAGTGTACGTGCTTGAAATAACTTCAAATAAAGTATTTTGAAAACTCAA